>JAWNGG020000074.1:600000-1078765 GCA_036937485.2 Tetragonisca angustula | reverse complement strand
TTGAAACAGATTTCGTACAGCGCTACATTAGAACAGAACGAACACTGTTCCAAAGAATTCAATATAAAATTGACACGAAGAAACATACAGCGCACGGTCGATGGAATTTTCGGATAATAGAACAGCCATCTTTAGTTAAACACGTTCGTCACGCCACTCTCACAAAGTCTCGGAATCTAAACCACTTGAAAATAAAGATTCCTCTAACGAAACTCCTCTAACAAGAACCGGTAGGGAGCCTGTAAAGCAGACCGGCAACGAAAATTGACCGTAGAATAATCGAGCAACATTCCACGGATGCAGACATCGCATTTCATTACGATAACATCGGATCGAGATCTGGCTAGCGAGATCCGACAATTAAACGCTACCCGCGAAGGGGCAGGGAAAAATTTTCGTATCGGCTAGTCGAAGATACGAAGCTGGCTTAATCGGCAGGCAATTAAATTTCATTAGCCGGGGGACATTCCACGGTCCAATCAACGCCACTTCCCAACGCTCGAATAATCACCGGACTGTGATAGAGGCAGAGAGGTTCCTTCGCTTCGATTGTAAAACACTATCTTTTCTTCTTGGATGTCTGTATGTATAACGAAAACGTCGTAGCTTTCGTGGTCTTTGGTCGAAGAGAATGGTTACACTGAACGTGTAACACACATTGTACGAAACGAGCGTTGAAATCATGAACGTTTCCCTGATCCAAAAGTTGGCAAAATTTTATTAAGAAGTAAGATTGCATTTTGTAAAATTAAATTTCGAAGAGAGATATAAAAGAAATAAAATTCTATGCCGTTTGAAAATGTTTTCCGCCCAAAAATTCTATTGTATTCTTCCTCGATCGATATGCATCCTTTTATCATGCACGAAACAGGTATATTTCGATATTTCCTATTTTATGGAAATAATATTTATTATATGAGACCCAATTATGGAAACCTAATATTTATTATTATTATATATTTATTATATAATTATTATTAATATTAATAACAATTATTAATAATATTATTATATATTTATTATTATTATTATTAGACTACAGTAACAGTACGGTTTCTTATTTCATTGTTAATCGCACTGGAAGCGTGTCGCGTTGGAGAATCTCTGGCCAACGAGAAACATTCCAGCAACGGTACTCCCAGCTGTATAAAGTTCATTAATGAACCACTCACCGGGTTTGTTAATGAGCCAACACCTATGTTATGCACCGCGCGGTTGATTTCCCGTGCCGTTGGATCGTTTCGAATCGGTCAAGCACAGATTAGATGGCTTGACGCGTGTGGTTGTGCAATCGGCTAACAAGCTAACCGACGAACGTCATCCGACGAGAGCTTAACCTTCCATTAATTTTCGAGATACACAGTGACCCTTGGTGAACGTGGTCACTGATCTCTTGTCGTTAGAGTGCATTTAGAAAGTCGAGGCTTGGCGAGTTGAACGAGTTGAGTTTCATGTCCAAGCAAGCAAAGTGACTCGAATTTCAGATAAATTCGCTTAGTAACGCGTGTTAATAATGAATTCATTTTGCTCGAAATGCTCTCCAAGATTTTTAAGTGTAAGACAGTGTCTTACTCGTAATTGTCTATCAGAATTGATTTAAAAATAAGAGGAACAAACTTGAGAGAAAAACAACCCAAATGAAAAATAAAGAAAGAGTTTCGATAAATAACCGACAGAAGTCGAAAATTTACTCAGAACCCAAGACGAGAATTGATCCGAATTGAGAGTAAACAGAAATGTCTAATTCTTTGAAGGAATCTAAACTTTCACTCGAACAGGGACGATTTCTGCGAAGACTAATTGTAATTAATTCAAATGAAACTGAAATTTTCAGAGAGAATTGCAACAACCTGTGGTTTCGAGCTTATTTGAAATTCGAAAAGAAATCCGCGAGAGTTAATCTAAATGAAAAAGAAAGAGAAAAAAAACTTCCAGGAGAAAATTGATAGAACCCCCAAATCGATCAAGGAAATAAATTTCGCGCCGATCGTGAGGCTTTCGCTCTTCTGCCAAGGCCATTTTCCAATCGATTTCACGGAAACTAGCGTGTTAAGGTTACGACAGCGGCGATTAAAGGATAGGTTAATAAGTCGTACAGTCCGCATTTAGCGGGCTCGTGAGCGGAGCAGGTTGTTTTTCGACGACTGGACCACGTTCGTCCACGCCTGCATCTTGTCGAGGCAACGCGTGTAAATACGTACACTTACGCGGATCCTCCGCGTTTCCGCCTGGGTTCTCGCGCCACGCCAGGCGTTAAAGCCTGTATTTAAGTAGCGTCTCCCTCGCGGAGATAAGGCTTAATGGGCTTAATGATCATGCGTGCGCAAGGACGCGCCGTGACTTTCCTTCTTTACGATGAACCGACAGCTCTTTCAGGATGCTCGCAACCCCATTCCCACTGTTCGCGAATCCTCGCTCTTTGTCGACTTATGTCGACTGTTCCGGCGCAATGTTCCCTCCAATCGCGCGTCGAATCTCCCTTTATGCAAACGACGGCTCGCGAACATTTTATCGAATGTTGAACGAAAATTAATTTCGCGGTTCGTCCTCTTCGGATTCTTGATGTGCGTATGTTATTACTGCGCGATCGAGGTTGAGAGTCGTTGGAATAATTTAATATATATATATATATATATTTGTAGAGATATAATATAAATAATGTTTATTTAATAGGAGTTTGTTGTTTATAATATTATTTATATTATATCTCTACAAATATATATATTAAATTATTAGTGGATGATAGAATATTGGATTTTTTTCTTGAGTTTTAGAATTCGTAGAATTAAAGATAAATAATATTTATTCCTTGTTTTTCTCCTTCTTTTTCTTTCCTTCGTGTATCATGTTTTTGCATTTTTCCTTTCTTTTCGATCTTACTTCTCTTCCCTTTCACCCCGTCATTTATCAGAAAAAGATGACAATTATTCGTAATTTTCAGTGTAACATTTCCAGTTATATTATTACTTTATAATTAAAGTAAATGTATAAAATTACTTTATCATTAAAGTCACTTTAAATATATAAAATTACTTTATAATTAAAGTAGATACATAAAATAAACAGAAACATATTTATTTCACATGTTACGAATGTCATTATGCTCGCATTTTCTGCAGTACCATTTCCGACAGAAAATAATTTTATAATTAAATTTTATAATTAAAGTAAATATATAAAATTACTTTACAATCAAAGTCACTTTAAATGTATAAAATTACTTTATAATTAAAGTAGATACATAAAATAAACAGAAACATGTTTATTTCACATGTTACGAATGTCATTATGCTCGCATTTTCTGCAGTACCATTTCCGACAGAAAATAATTTTATAATTAAATTTTATAATTAAAGTAAATATATAAAATTACTTTACAATCAAAGTCACTTTAAATGTATAAAATTACTTTATAATTAAAGTAGATACATAAAATAAACAGAAACATGTTTATTTCACATGTTACGAATGTCATTATGCTCGCATTTTCTGCAGTACCATTTCCGACAGAAAATAATTTTATAATTAAATTTTATAATTAAAGTAAATATATAAAATTACTTTACAATCAAAGTCACTTTAAATGTATAAAATTACTTTATAATTAAAGTAGATACATAAAATAAACAAAAACATATTTATTTCACATGTTACGAATGTCATTATGCTCGCATTTTCTGCAGTATCATCTCCGACAGAAAATAACACATTTCAATTCCCTTTCCCACAACTACAGAAATAAACATTCCGCTGTCGCATAAAAATTTTCCAAGAGCAAGATTTAAATGACCTAGCTACACCATATTCGATATCAACGGCGATTCACCAACGATGATGAAGTGAGTGGCGATTTAATCGAAAGATCTGTTATCGTCAAGGGGTGGAGGGATCGTAGAGTGAATCGAACGCTCGTCCCTCGTCTTCAACGACTGTTTATTACATCCTAGCCCGGGGCACCGACAATAAAATAATTAAGGTGTGAATCGCGCTGTGAGGTTTCGCGAATCGATCATGGAACACTGCCACAAAGGGTGACCCCCGTGTTTTTCGTCGTTCACGCCGTAGGGCTTGCTAACGACTAATTAGCATGATAATTAAACGCCGCCGACGGTTTTTAAGGATCGACAGACTCTTTCTCTCGCTTGCCCTCTCCTCGCTCCGAGGTCAGCTTCCCATTGCTTCGCGGCCTTCCGGAACACGATTCCCATTGCAACTACTGATAAAAATAATTCAGCATCGTCATTAAGAATGGTCGTTCAATTTCATTATTTTAATTCCCTTATTTCAAAGAGGACATCGACTCTCACCGAATTCATTCACGTTGTGCACAAATTTGCCCTTTGCACACCGTCGACGGTATTTGTTTGTATCACAAAGTAAAATTTACAAGGATTTCTCTCAAAGTGTGGTACACTAGTTTCTTAATTTCTAATTATAAATTCTAGAATAAACACAATTCGAGATTGTATTTTACTTAATCAGTTGATGTCAACTACAATCGTTAAAAAATGCATAAACTTAACGTTGTCAAGCAAAATTTACTTTCATATAAAAATTTATGAGAATTGCTTTACACCGTTGAATTTTCATCTCCTAATTTCCGTCATGATTTCTGAATTGTAAAAATAAAGAATAGCCACTGAAACCAACAATGGACATCGGGAAAACAGAAGATTACGTTTCATTCAATTAGGGGATGCTCTAATGACGTAACAGCCGGTAATTAGTATAATTCCATTATCGACGGATGACGTGCGTCGAAAGAATATCGGATAAAGAATTTAATATTCACTGTCGCTCAGAAGTTTGCAGAAGTTTCTTTCAAACGAGACAAATCATTTCTACATTTTTCTGACAAATATGAATATCGTGATTATATGTTTCATCAATATAAATAGAATCAATTACAATTTCTGCATTAATATCATCAAGATTCAGTTCTTTTTTTTTAAGTATTTAAGGGAGTCGTTATTTCCTACGAAATCCTAACACGCTCTAAACTCTAAACTTTTGAGCAAGAGTATTTGAGCACGTTCTGATATTTAATAATAATATCTTTCTTTTATCTGTCACTGTAATTTTTCTAATTTTTGCATATTAATATAATATATTAACTATCGTAATATATTAATAATAATATATTAATAAAAACTGGTTTCCACTTAGTAATAAAAGAAAGATACACGCACGATTGATTGAATAATCAATCCAAACGTATCAAGATGCCGAAAACACGAAAGTAGAAGATCGCAATTTATCAAACCAAGGTGTTAACTCACTTTGACGACACACGAGCACTCGCTTCTCCGTTATCAAACTTCAAATTGAATCCAACCACGTTCCCATCGTCCTCATTCGTTCTCCGCCATTAACTTCCCTCTTTCCTCGAATCGAACGCGATACATTTCGCGGCATTAAAAACCGGATAAGCGATTCCTCGAAAAATCTTTCTCCGCCAGTCCGCAAAAACTATTCGTATCTCGGTACGATTAATTTTCTTCGGTGAATCTCGATTCTGCTTCGTTGTTCAGGAACGTACGTACATATTTTCTCATTTTTCAAATGGTCTGCCAGAAGGTACGAGTAATAATTAAAATTTGATAAATGTTTCTCTATTCGTTGCAAATTGTTCAAAAATTTTTCATTCAGAAATTTGTTTATTTATTTGCTTTTCCTCACTCTCGTCCCATGTTTATAAAGAACTAGCCGTACAATCTTTCAAGCTAGAGTAAAATCGAATTGATATTAAATTACGATCTGAAGAAAGAGATTAACTAAAGAATAATTACATCAAGCTCATTCTCTCGAAACTGATGGAAGTTAAAGCTCCATGTCCACCAGATTAATACGACTCCTGTTACGTGCATGTCAGATTATATCTGGCAAACAGTTACATGAATTTCTAATAATTAAATTCCTATTTCAAATAGAATGTTTGCCCCAAGCCCGCGGTTCATAAACGTACACTGCAACGCGCGTGAAACAACGTCATAATTTCCGGTACGTTGGATCGGCCACGACGACGAGGCCATTAATTGGCACATTAATTCAGAAATCGCGAGGCAGCGAGCTACCACGCGCGCAAAAAGCCCACGGAATAAGTGTCAAACATCTCGCCGATGCCCACTGCGCCCCGCGATTAAAGGGACAATGTCTCGCCTAACGAACCGCATCAATTAAAAATATCGAGACTCGTCTCTCTTTTCAACGCACGTTCACCGCGCAATTTGTCCACATCAGACGGTCTTTTTTCTTCCGTTTCAACGCGATCGTCGCCGCGTGTGCTTCGCCCTTTCTCTCGGCGCACGTCCCACACGTGCACACGTGTCCGTCGTGTTCAGTGATTTTTTTTCGCTCGTTCTTTGGACAGGGAATAGATTGCCAGAGAAAAATAAAAGGGGGGGGGGGACTGATTTCACTGTATTGAAAGTATCGAACTTTCTCTGAGAGAGAAAGTTTCGTCAAATTTATGGGGAAAAAAAGAAATTGATCTATTTGTTGTCTATTAAATACGAGATTGAAACTGATCGACGATTACAAAAGGAAACTTTTTGCTACTGATACGTATTTCGTGATCTTTTGATTCTGAGACTGTAAAATTCATATTGGTGCTTGAATTTCTTGAAATTTCGTAAAATCATGGAGTCTAGTGGAAAGCATACCGTGTAATATTAATATTTCTGGAATGTCTTTAAAAAGTAGTGAATCCTTGAGTTTTCTTTTCACACGAAACAAATCTTACAGTATCAAAAAGTAGAATTGCTAATGTGAATCGATTAAATATCGATCCTTGATATATTAATTTCCACTACATTTTTCATTCGTTCAACATCGAAACAGAAAACTATCGTCAGATACGAAATCAAAAGATCCATCCTGCAAAAACACGATGTTCGTGTCCTCTCTTAAACAAAAGGTGAGCCTCTCGTAATCCTTAATTACCACCTCCTCCGTCGAAAGAAGAAAGGAAAAAAAAGAAAATTCCTCTTTCACCTCTCGCGTACCAGCAACCCGAAACTCGATAGTGCTTTCACACGTGTGGGTACGAGTCGAAGAGCGGGAAGAAAGCAGCGATGAAGAAGAAGCGGCTAGCGGAGTGACCGAGGTCTCGCGTTGCGTTCTCTCGTCGTGACGAGAGAATGGCGGTGAAGGGTAGAGAGCATCGGCTGTTACTCCGTCGAAATTCTTCTTCACGGCGGGAAACAAAAAAGGAGTTAATTCGTGCCTTTAAAACCTCAGTGACGTTCCCATTCCCACGATGATCCCGGCACGCGAACCCACCGCCAGAAAGAGAGCGAGAGAGAGAATCATAATCGCTTCCTCATATCGCCGCCTGCACTGGCCAAAATCGCCGGAGAGCAACCGATCAATCGTTCCATTGTAATTTGCCGATTATATTGGAACGATAACGGAGATATCCGGACCGGAACCGATCGCACACGCCCATCGTTTCCAGCGGAACTCATCGACAGACGTTGCACGCAGGCATCTGTCACGGGACTATCGCCACGGTGACTTTAAGGAATGTTAATACTTTAGAGCTAAGCTCTAAAATATTCTAAGTACAACGCCGACGCGTACAATCACGTATGATTATAACGACGAAGGGGCACAAACTAGAGAAGTAGACGTGAAGGCGAACAAGAATGCTTTTTATTCATCGTTTCAGCTGGGGTGTATATAGGACTTTATGAGGTAGAGAAGGGGTATCATGTATTTGGAAAACATCTGTTGATTGCTTGATCAGTAGTGGACCTTGACTGAACTTGGGCGATAATGTTGATTCTTGGGCTTCTAAATCAGTGATGGACCTTGACTGAATTGAGGTAATAAGGCCGTGTTCACACATCCGTGGCTGGACTTGGAATCGTTTCGATCGAGAATCTTATGTATTCCTTTGTCCAGATCGAGGATTTTTACCTATTCGTGATCTATTTTATTTATTTATTATCTGTTGGTGGTCAATGATTGCTGACCTTTAGGAACAAGCTCAGGGATGTCGCCACTTATTTTTTAACTGTTTCTGATTTTTTTCTGTTATTCCACTGTGACGGTACTATCGGCCACTCCATGGTGGTCACTCGCATTTCTTCTTCTGACCGAACAACGTGTAAAGGACACATAAAGTCTCTTAATAAATATATATTTCCTCACTGTTTACTGGACACACGTGTTTTTCCACTAAAACCTAAATTCCATCATTACCTGTTTTACATATCTTTGCGATCTATTTTATCTATTTTCGAATTCCGAAGACTGCAAGAAATTTTGGACCATTTGATGGTGAAATTCTCGAGATGACTCGAAGTATCGAGGAAAGAATATCATCTCGCAATGTTTCGTTCGATTAAAACTTCGATTTATTTCAGAGATTAACGAATACTCCGTGATTTATAAACGTAAGTGTACGCGGATTTTCAGTAAGATAGAAAAGAAGTGAATAGATAAATTTGATGCTGCTAAGAGAGGACCGATCATATTTTTTTATTAAGCGACAGAGCGTAAAAAATCTTGTCGACGTAAGAAGAAATTCGCAAGCTGATAAGAAGGTAGTCCCGCTCGCTAATTCTATCAAAGACATTGTAGACGTCATTTCAAGAAAATGAATTTAATACTTCGAAAGTATATCTATATTTCAATTACTTCTATTCATTTGATTATCTTACATGTACGCTTTTCTTTAAAAACAAATATTATTAATATCAAATGAATAAATTAAATGATATTAAATAAATTAATTTTCGTGGTGATAACAACGCTCGTTAACGGCCGGCACTTGACGTGTAAATTAGCGAGATCGACGCCGAGGACACATGTAGAAGAAACACACGTAGAAGTAAACGACGAAGAAACGGCGAACGTCTCTCTCGCCCTTTCACTTCTTTATATTCCGGCGTGATGTTCGGTGGAGGAACGTCTAGTTATGAAATAAAACAGCGTGGCATTACATGGGGTAACCCGTATTACAGCGGCGCAAGCTGGCGCAATAACTCTGGCGACTTTTACGCCGGGAACTCTTGATTTACAGCGGCTTCGCGACTTGCCTTAATAGAAGAACAGCCAACCTACAACCGTGCGCGACCATCTTTACCTTCCTTAACAGCCCGTGAATCTTCCCCTTCCGTCGACAACATTCTCCGTAATTGTTTCCCTCGAATCAACAAATCGGCGTGGTCGATTTCCTCTCCACTCATGGTTTTTTTTTTTCAAGGTTTTCTGTCTCGTTATCTGTTAGAGAGTATTTGGATGCAAAGTGTCTCGTTAAAACTTCTAAGACTTCTACCCAAAGTGTCTACAATTGAAATTTCTCGCTGAAAGTACACGCAGACTCGTTGTTCAACAATTGGACATTTGTTACGTTTCAGCGTTCTTTGAACTGATATTTTTAATAAATATTGAACATTTAGCTACTTCCTACTCGGACACGAAACGAGGAATCGCTTCAAATGAATCGAATTGAATCTAATTGAAAAATTCAATTCAAAGCAGAATAATGCTCATTCTAATAATTTCAATTTGATCTCTTATGGTTACGTTCATAAAAATGTAAATAGAATTTCGTAGAGATGTTAGAGCCCATCCTCCCAGTCTCTCTTTCCTTTCATTGTGTTCGTTCTTCGCTTCTCTCATCTATATATGCGCAATAACTCCATTACTAGTCCGAGACTCTGTCGTTCCAACGTCTCATTTCCATTCTCGAGCTACTGTTTCTTACCCCTGGTATCCGTATCGCCACGGTCGACGAAAGTGTCGTTTCTTATCGCTTCTTTGTAAAATCAGTTCGAGGTACCTTACGCGTCTCGAGATGTGAACATTCGGGGTCACTCTTCTTTGATATCGAGAGACGATACGAGGCAAGTTCGGGGAATCGCGTGTTGGATGGTTGTGATATTGGTAGTGGATGATGTTTTTGGTGAGAACGAACTGTGATATCGGTACAGGTGACTATATTAACTTTAGTTAGGTTTGAATTACATTGTTTGACCCTCTGTGACCGCCACTAGGACGATAACTCGTTGATATTCATTTATATGTCTTATGAGTTACATTTTTAGAAAATATCTACTTGTTATTTTAGTGTCTACTCTACACTGAAATTTATGATGAAATATTTATTTATATGTATATGTATTATTTAAAATTTATTATAGAACACATTGTATGAAATATATCTACAAGACATACTTAATATCAGAAATATTGTTTAACTAATTATTAATGTATTAATATCTTTTCATTTAGTGGTCATGTAAATGACCGAAAATGACCACGAAGACTCTCAAAATTATTTCAAATGATCTTGAAAATTATACGTACGAAGTGTGAGGTGTTTTAGTCAACAAACAGAATTATTGTTCCACACATCACAAATTCGCATAAACGAGGATCTTTCCACGTGAAACAAAATTTCTTTCTCTAGATTAAAAAAAAATATACATATATATATATATATATATATATAAATCACATCAAATATGCGACCACGTTTGGAAAGGAAACGCCAGACATATACTAATCAAACTGCTGGTAGAGGGGATCTCGACTGTTCGTTGAGATTCATGAGGATGCAGGCTGTTCGGCGCTGCGACGAGGATGCCTTATGCAGATTCCTCTTCATTCGTATTAATAACCAGCGAGTCTGGCTAGGCCAGGCCGCAAAGCCAAGGTCGCGGAGGTTAAGGCGTGTTCAACAAGCTGTTCATGCCTGCTACCTAAAAGACCTAGCCACTCTACCCGGAAGTACGGCTACCCCGTAGCGCGTTGTGTAACTCAAGATCGTGTTGCTTTTCCAGGACGTTCTTTCCGACTGAGGAATTCCTGATCGTTCCTCATTGTGCACGCGTTCCAGGACGTGCCAACTCGAATCAAGCGGCACGGTTAATTCTAGAAAGGCTCGAGAAAAAAACAACAGAAAGGGAACAGCCGCGCGTAGTCACCGTCATGGTAATTAGTTTTTTTTTTCTTTTTTTTTTGCAAATATCAATACACAACCAAGTTTCGATTTTTCCGAATGTTACTACATATATTTGTAAAACGATATCAAGCTAGGAACTACGTAGCCTACAGTCCAGTACTGAACCTTGGAAATTTCTTTTCTTTTTCCATTTCAACGTGGGACGACGTGGGTTGCGTGTATTTTAATATTAAGTTGCGTGCGTTTTAACATTAAACTGCGTGTTGGTAGTTAAAATTTATGGGACGACGAGGCACGCCGTGGGATCTCGCAAGGACATCGCGGGACGCGTACGTTTTAATATTAAGTTTCGTGCGTCTAGTTTTAGTTAATCGTATAATAGTTAATCCCTGTAAATTTACGGAGAGCACCGTAGGACGACGCGGCACAACGAGGGAATAATATATTTTCTTCTATGATACGCCGGAACAATGCTTTGATATTTTACATCGTGGGTCGTCCACTTGTACGTTGAGAAATTAATTCAGCGAGTTTCGTACGATACGATTCAAATCTGTTTGTAGCGGCCTATAGCGCCTCGAGTACGAGTCTCGAACACCGACTCGTACAAACCGCAAGTGGCTGTGCGCCTAGCGTCGAAGTCTAGCGATATTCGACGTTAAGCAAGCAGAGTGCGGAACACTGCTAGGATGGGTGACCGCCCAGAGTCGCTGCCATCAAGCCCCACTGATGAGTCCTAGGCAGCGATCTCTGAGACGAAACGCATAACCTTTCCTCACCTTACCCAAATCCTACATCCTTCCAGCATCCTCGCACAATATAAATGTAAATAAAAAATGTAAATATATAGATAATAAGATACTACTATAGATAACATACTTCTTCGTGAAACACTTCATGTTGAATTACTCGAAATTTCCACTCACCATTTGGAGCCTGTCTGCAGAGCCTGGCGAACATCCTCTAGTTTATCGCTGAACGTCTGCCTGCAACCAAAAATTCGCTTCGTGATTACCAATGCAATCCTCCCCGCATCTGACGGAAGTTAATCTACTCTAAATTAATCTGGCAGGCCGACGCACGCCATCAAGCAATAAACAAGCACGAATTTCCATGATTTTCTTCCACCTTGACGAAACAACTATCTTCAAACGGCGATCGTTAATATCTCTACCGTCCGCAGAGAACCGAGGGTATCAAAATTCACGACAACCAGTGATTCAACACTGACGAAAGTATCGCGCTCGAGGCGAATGCGTGCGCGCCAGCATGATATTTCCTTAACGTTAATGGCCAGCAGTCGTTCTGTAATAATTACGAGCTTTCCTTGACTAATAGGCAACGACAGGTGATCCTCCTCCTATCGTGTTTCCAGCCTGTCTCCCACTGATTTTACGCGGCTGTCCCTCGGGGCCTTGTCGGCCGTCATTTGTCGATTCTAAATCATATTGACGCGCGAAATCGTAACTTCCAATTCCAAACGACGTACTCAGTCAGCATCCAGCAGGAAGGATCTCGTTCACAGGAAATATATATCTCGCCTCTTCGCGTCTCGTATATCATCGTACGCGCCTGTGTGTAAAATATGATAGGCAAACATCCGCCTCGAGATCCGTCCGGTGAGCATTTAGGTCATTAGGATCTTGGAAACGACTCGTGATTTTGGAGTTTGATGAAATCGCGTGAAATAGTTAATAATAGGAGAGCCATTCGATACGTACAATGGAAAATAGATAAATTGGATAAATTGATAATATAAAATGTCGCGTTTGACAGCGAGGAACGAATAAATTAATTTCTAAATCATTGAACGAAACGTCATTTAAACGTACAGAGATTTTTCAAGCGAGATTTCTCAAGTATGCAAAATGTTATTTGTGTTTAATAAATTTCAAGAGTTGTACGATAGTAGCTAAACACTGTGTCTTTCGACAAAAATAAATAAATATACGAGATTTCAAGATTGAGAAGAACTACAAGAGTTCATTGTCCTACATAAATTATCTCTCTTTTTAATATTAAATACTTGGAGAGAATCCATAAATAGAGAGGGAGAGATTCGACGATTTGTCTAAGCCTTTCTGGGCTGCGGAATGCTTCGATAAATTTTCATCGGTCGCGTCATCTGAAATTCTGATGGAACAGGCCCGTCGGGAGATACACGTCAGGTTCGATGTTCGATTCGAGAGGAAATGATCGTTCAGGGCCTCCCAATGCGTCTCTCGGCGACGTTTAGGATCGAAAACACGCGAGGAATGCTTTCTCCTCGATCTACCACTCCCCTCGCCTTCAGTAGATAACTATCTGCCTATTTCAACGAGAAAATTCTTCTCTCCTCGAACGAGAAGAGACGACTGAATGAAAATATTGAATCAGAAAAGCGCAGCTCCTCAACCACTGGACTTTTTAGAATTCTACACGGAAATTCTAAATTTGGATATTTCGAAATCTATTCTGCCTCTCTTGAAACCATACAGTTTTCGTGTTAAACGATTTTTCATTAGATAAGCATAATTTAAAAGTTATTTCAGGTGTGCATGTTGCGTGAATCACCCTGTGTAATGAAATACTATGAAAAATTCGTTCTACTCTAAGTTTTTATCAAATAATGAGACAAATACTAGAGGAGGAACTTTTCCTTATTTCTTGATACAAGTTAACAATCCAATTCAAACCTAGTCCATACTAATCCAATCTTTTTGAACATAAAATTGACATTTATGTTATATATCTATTAAAAATATTAAAACTCAATTATACTTCTGTCCAGTAAATATTTTTATGAAATGAAAATACAATTTCTTTCTCGACAAACCAACGAGAGTTCCATCAGTTTCTCAAGCTTTGTCATTTCTGTTTTAATAATAAAACAAAGCTCCAAAAAGAAAAGAAAAACACTAGTTCGGTAATCAAGTCGAATAACCAAAATTGGGAAAATTACGGCTAAATTATAAAAAATAAATCTTCCACAGAGATCGTTGACTTCTTCATTTTGTTACTCTCGAGCTTGTTCGAGTTGAGTTATTTTCGAAATATACATATCGATAGCACTTTGCCGACACGCAAAAGGGAGAAGAAGTCAGGTAGCTGGACGCCGGCAGAAACCGTGAAACTATCATTTACAATGATTATTACCATACGACAAGCGACAAGAGGGGAGAAAGATGAGAAAGTCGTCGTGCCTCTAACATAATTGCACAACTCACTGAACACGTGCATACGAACGGGGAAACACGATCTGTTCGCCGGTACCATTTGTACCACGCGTTGTTGCGCATAAATGCGCAAAAATGATTTACATCCGTTGCGCTCCGCAGATAAACATTCTTTCTCTATTTCACTTGGCACGAGAGCCACCCGTTCCACTTCATTAACTTTTTCAATTTCACGGCTGCCAGGATAGTAACCGCCATTGTGATTAAACCAAACGACAATTCACTTCGTGGAAGATTGATTCCCCATCCAGTAAGTGATAAACGAGATGAAAACAGGTACGTTCGAAGGAAATTGTTTCACTCTGGCTATTGATGCTCGCCGATCTCGAGTCCAGTAGCAAGACACTCACGACTCTCACGTTGGATCGTTTCATCTCGTTTCCCCGACCGCGATGAGAAATAATAATCGACCATAATCCGTTCCTTTGGTCGAAACAGTTTCATTGCAGCATCAATAATTGAAGGCAAAATATCCAGCTGATAATTAACCGCAATGCTTGCCCATCGTGGCGAAGATCTAATCCGCGAGCCAAAGGAAGGGCACTGAGCAATTTATCGAAGCGATAATCCTTCTCCACGTTCGCGTCGAAGAAAGAGAGATCTAATTGTAAATTCAAGAATTAGAGGGAATGATGAATAGCAAATAATTATATCTATTTATAAATAAATTAGACAAAATATACAAATTTATTTGTTTTGCGCAATTTGGAAAGAAGAATGATTACACTGCGCTGCAGTAGGTTTCTCTGCGTTCAAAAAAAAAAAAAAAAAAGTACGCAGCTAATTAAAAGAAATCGAAGGCGAAAGCAACGATTTGTCAAACGAAATCAATTCGGTGACCTAACGGTAACCTCTGATATTACAGTCACAGACGAGGTATATGAATTATATATAAATCTTGCTCTCTCTCTCTCTCTCTCTCTCGTCGCGAGAAGAAGTTCACGCCGAGAAGACGATGTTCGGCGTTCAACCCACGCGCGGACGGTAACCGTGGATCGCGTACGTACACCGGGCCAGCCGTGTTTTGTTCGGCATAATTATCTCGGATACAGCCATTAATTAGTATCGCTAATTATGTGGAACAGCGGCAGCGAATACGCGCGCGAGCACCAGAAAGCCAGAACGTTCCGACGTTGTTGCGCAGCCGAACGGTTCGTTCGGTTTATCCTATTTGTCGCGCATAAATAACAGATTAACGTCGAGATACGGTAGCTTATGCAAATGCGGCGGGTTCATAGTTCATGGCGTTTAATTAACCATATTGGCGGGGCCCCGAGACTTTTAATAATAATAATAATAATAATAATAATAATAATAATAAACCCCGAGTTGCGACCGGTTTATTAACATTTCATCAATCGGCCAAAACCCGGGTCGACGATCGTCGAAAATTCCAGCCGAAACTCTCGAAAAGTTCGGTTTCAATCCCGGATGACCTTCTGCATCTGGTGTCGTGGCCAACTGTGGGTGATTCGAAGGTTCGGCGTCCATAATAACGGATCGCGACGGTCAAGGCGCGATAAATTATTCAACACGCTCTCGAGCAATAAAGCGAGCGCGTGCTACCCATTCGCGCGTTTCGCCATACATCGACTTGTGGATGGACCACAATGGATCGATGCTCGCTAAGAACGACTGGTTCTCAGGTAAAGAATGAAACACCAACTTTGGGTCTTTTTACTTGAAATTATTTTCTTTTGTTTTCGAAGAATGTCGTGTTTTTTGACAAGGTTTGGGTTCGTGTCCGACACGATTTATTAAACTACGTTCAACCTCTTGCGCTGGAACGACGTGACACTCTAATCTTTTTGTCTCCAAAATTGCAATATTTTCACAGCTTTAGGTATATTTAAAGGAAATAATAAATTTGTTACTTCTCAATAGTTTCTATCTAGTGATAGAATATCGAGGAGACGAATTATTGTATACGGTTCGGTCACTCGTTACGATCCTCAATCAGTTGCCAGCGCAAGTAGTTAATGTCGAGCACGTTTCACTGAATTCGAGAATGAGGTTGGTACTTGTAGCTGGTAAATTTTCAAATCTAATTCACCTGAGCGTATTACGGAGAGATTATATTCTTTGCTCTCGACTCTAGAGACTTGCATGCAGTCAATCGTTCTCGAAAATTCGCCAAATTCGAGTAAACTAGCTGTTTCAAAGAAGCTTCCATTCTAAAACATTTCCAAACATTCTGAAATTGATAATTCCTGTAAAATAATCGTATTCGAAAAAAAAAACACGATGTATTAAATTCTATTACTATTATATATTGTTACGACGAAGAAATTACTTGCATATCTATATTATTATATTATTATTTACTTATACATTACAAAGTATCATTAGTATATTATTATGTTATTGCGAAGTAGAAATTCCACTACTATTATATTGTTACGACGAAGAGAAATTACTTATATATTTATATTATTATATTATTAGTCACTTATATATTACGAAGTATATATTCATATCACTAGTAACATTATCATGTTATTACAAAGTAGAAATTATCCCGATTACGTGTACCACATCAAACTGGCTAAATTTCCACCGACGAAATTAATTCAGTCGTGCGCCTTGGAACTACAACCATAAACTACCATCTGAATCTTAATCATCCGAACTTCGATCGCACCTGACAATCGAATAAACATGATCCGACAAATGACACGTTGCAACACATTCCTCGTAAGCATATCCACCATCAGACTGTACGAGGGACCTTGAAGGACGATCCCTCCCCCCCCCCCGCCCTCCAGCCTCCTTTCAGGGAGAGGAGTTCGTTCAATGGGGGCAAAAAACGGGGGCAGAGGACGACGGGGACACAGCGTGGAGACGTAATGCGACGCCTTGATGGACGACTCGATCGAGAGAAGCCGGAAGTGGGCGGCTGAAAAACTGGCATTTAGAGAGGCGAGTCACCCTGCCAGCTCCGTGTCCAACGTGGACATGGGAGGGCTGAAAGCAGGTTAGGCCAACACAGTCGACCGACTGTTTGACATAACCAGTTCGGAGCTGCGGGCAAGGACGCCACGCTGCCTCTCGCGTGGTCTCCCTTCAACGTCAACCTCTCTCTCTCTCTCTCTCTCTCTCTCTCTTTCTCTTTATCTCTCCTGAGACACAATCGTTCCTGACCAACGCAATACGTCATGATCGATCGCTGCCACTCAGGGATCGAGCTTCTTTCAACTCCGCGAGCGAAAGAGAGGAGGAACGAAGAAGAGAATCGGGAAACGACGGAGTTAATTTCGCGTTCAAGGTTACAAGTTGGAAAATCGTGAAATTAAACGGGTGTTAAGTTTGTAGTAGGCTGAATTAGGTTGGCTCTTTTGTCATCGAGTTGAATCCAAATATATACGTTTCAAGTGTCGATGTCCACTGAGTCAACAATTATGCTAAATACCTATGAAAGTGATACCTTTTTCAATACACTTTACTTGTTATAATTTTTGATCATTTGGTAGTTTCTGACGAGTCTAGAAGTATAAATTTTAAGTCGAGGAATTACCACTGATTCAAGAATGATACTTACGGAGGCGAGCATTTTTAGTATACTTTATAATTAAATTAGTGTGACACTCCGTGCCAGTTCTTAACAAAAACATTTATGAGAAGAATTTTTGATCATTCAAAACACTCGTTCATAGCGTTCCTATAATTTAAGACTTGTATTTCTCGATTCAGCTCAAACGCGATAAACATTAATTCAGATGACCAATTGTCCATTTTAATTTTGCACACAGCAGTAGAAGTTAGAACTTGGATCAGAATCGGAAAAATTCCAACTTCGTACGCAGCATCAAGCTACACAACAATCATCGTGGCAATTAAGCGAATAAGCGTGGCGAAGGAGAAATCCAAAGCAAGTATCCGATACGCGTAATCGGCGTCGTAAGCTCCGGGATAGCGACAAAATTGCCTTGGCGCGTTCCCAAGAATCCTCCATCTTTTCTTCTTGTATCTATTACAATGGTCGTGACACGTGTTGGAGCCGCAGATGTGCCTGAGAAATGATGGATGACAGGAAGTCGAGAGACTCGACGCAGACCCGAGAAGAAATTCAACCTATCAGACTATCAGAAGAACGTTCCTCGCCGATATTAATTCGCAGAACGCGATTTCTCGATTCGAATTCTCGCGATTTTTGCCACGATCAAGCCCGATGAATCGAAAGCTCGTGCCATAATCTCGCTAGAGCCGGTACAACAGTAACGAACGAACGGGAGGGTGCCGGAGTCGAGTGCGTTTCTTTCGCCTCGGCGGCGTGTTAACGTTAGAGAGGAAACGTGGATCTTCGATTTTCCAGAACATTAAGTAACGACCGGGGGAGAACGGCGCGGAGCGTCAACATTTTTACAGACGTCGATCGCGAATCCCCACCAATTATTTTCCGGACGAAATTCAAATAAAGCGAGTAAAACCGCGCGCGAGTCGAGGAAACCTTTTACAGGCGAGCGTTTTTGCCCGCTGTCAGATCTGCCTGAGCGATCGCTAGAGATGGGATCGAGCGCCTCGCGAATATAGGTTTCGAATCCTTCGTCGCGTGTTTGCAAGTATCATTCGTCTCATTTTTTTTTCTTTTTTTTTTTTGAGATTCACTGCGATGCGAAATTTAACTACCAAATTGATCAAAATGACCAATCTACAATTTTTGTTGGATATTTCATAAATGTGAAACAGCATACTTTTAAAGATTTGCATAATTTTTCGTAAAATATACAAATGAATCTTATAGTTTCTCTATTTTTTTTAGTACAGTCTATCTATAAAGTTTCTCTGTTTTGACTTCGATGTCTCTTCGATGGAAATTTTTCGTCGCTTTAATCGTCGGTAGTAATAAGTTTGTTCGAATTTGTTTAAAGGTAAGGTACTTTCATGTAAGGTTATTATTAATATTATTAATATCAATATTATATTATTATAATATTACAATATTAATATTTTTAACATTAATATAAATCTCATATGCATTTTATTTTGTCCTATCATTCAATTAACTTCTGTTCTGATCAACAAAGTTATTACTGTCATTATTATTATTATTATATTAAAAAAAAAATAGGTGGAAAGAAACTTTTCACATACTAGGAAATCCACTGATTTTTCGTTCACGTTCGAATCACGATGAAAATTCAGGCACTCGAATAAGCGAACCAGCGAGAACTCGTTTAACCCGGTCGACTAATCGACTAAAATTTGATTCAAACAAACGGAACCTATGTACATCGTACAGTCTAATACATATCGAGCTTCATCCCGTCCCTAGCAATCATCTTGCTGAGCATGCTTGCAACCGAGGAAAACGCATCCTCGCCGAGAGGCAGCCGCGTTTTTCCGCTCTCCGGCGCGTCCACACACGCGTACACGCGTACGTACACGCGCGCGGAACATCAGCGGACTCGCGTTCCGTGTACGTACGACGCGCCACCGCGCCGATCGTTAAACCGTGATGGAGGTTAAGCTCCACGAAAAACTGGATCTGTGGCGTAACAGGGCCCCTCGCGCAGTTGATCGTCGTTCAGCAGAACCGAGTTTGTCGAGTTGGCCTGGGTTTTCAATGAGAAAACAACCGTTTACGATACGTATGTACGTACACGCCAACTTGCAAAAAAAAGGCGCGCCGCTTCTTTCGCCACAGGCGATATTCGTTCGACGAACTTTCGCGGAAAAATTGGGCCTGAAGCGCAAGAACGAGACGAGTTGGCAAGTATCTCAGATGATAACGGCGGTGATTTTTCACATCGCAATTTTGTATTTTTAAGAAACTGAGAAAGTGAAATTGCTTTTCGTAGCACTTCGTACGTTTGTGTTATAATTTCAATTTCGTCGTTCCTTGATTTGGAAAGTTTTCAGAAGCATTTCGATCAATTGAATCGGTGGATTGAATTGCTGTCTAATGGGTGTAAAATGATTTACTTAGAATGAACATATGGTCATTTTTATACCTTCAATATCCTTCCACTAATATCTATTAACGCGATATTATAAAACATAATAATGACTGTCGTGCTTTCAAGAAATATTTGCACCTGCTAATACAAACGTTGACATTCTCGTAATTCTCTCTGCTTCAAAAATGTTTAAAAATATTGAATCGACGTGTTTTGATAAATTGTTTGAAATACTCCCAGCAGAGTGATAAATAATACACACATCAACTTGGATCTTGTTCTCTACTCCAAAATAATGTCATTTCCCCTTCGTGATAAGGTCTAAATTAAATTAAATCCTGTCACAAGAAAACGGGGAAACTTGAAATTATCATGAAACCCGATTATACGTCTTTTAAGTAAATTACGTGTAACAACAGGTTAAGATCGAGCGTCTTCATACTCATTAATAAAAGCACGATCTCTCTGACAGATAGTCCCAGTCTTTCCCAGGACGTTGTATATATCTATAATGATCATCGACAAAAAATTTTCGGGAAACTACGAGCGAAGCGGGGTCTTCATCTTCTAATCAGATTGTTCGGGAGTATGTTAATCGAAGCGTGGCTGGCCGTCCGCGTGTAATTATAGTTCGCGAACGCGATTAACAGCGATAATGATATTACACGATCGAAGGATCGATCATTTTGAGCCGCGAACGCGCGTACACGAAATTATCCAGCGTAAACCTGTTATCCGCAGTTTGTAATGGAAAATCTAAGACCATTGTCAAATAAATATATTTCACTTCTGACATATTTACCTTTCCCAGCTCTAAATAACGATCATTTGAAACAATTTGGCCCCCAGCCATAAGTTAACACTTTAATTTTCAGACGGTTACGTATAATTTAGCCTGCAAATGTGGAAACCTAACGAGAAAAAATCCCCTAGTTGGGCGAGAAACATTCAGGAAATATCGATCGAGCGACGAGCTTCGAAAATGAATGCAAAAAGCAACTTGATAACTGGTTGAGAAAACACATTCCTACGTTCGTGAGATTACTGTCATTAGCATGGAAGAATTTTCCATCAGAGGGATGATGAAGGCTCGCCGTTGTTTTTCCCTCTCAAGACCGGGAGCTTCGCTGCTGAAATTACGGGCAGCGTAATGCTTCGACTCCTCTGGCCTCCTCCTCTCGGATGAAAATCATTTTTTCCACGAGTGAAACACTACTGTGAAATCAGCAGGTTAAACGACTACGTTGAAAGCTCGCAGTGTTTCGCAAACACTCGACAGACGGGCTTGATCATTCAGCGCGATGTTCAAGATCGAATTTCAAAAAGAGTAATCCGCGTTCAATACCACAATTCTTTCTTCTCTTTTCTTTCCTTCTTGCTTCTCTTTCTCACTTCCTTTCCGTTCTCGCAAAAATGACGATTACGGATAATACGTCGGAACGGGGCGTTGTTTAATTAAAACGATTTGCCCGCGTTAAAATTCACTTCAGCCGCCATCGAACGGCCATCAGGCGTTAAGAAGCATGACCGACGCATTCGCGATGCTACGGCAAAGATTGCAAGAAGAACAGATAGACAGGCAACAACCGGTGTTCGTGTTCTCTCCGCGCCTCTTATAGACGGAGGACGATTTAACACGAAACAATCAGAAACGACACGGCCGACCGCATTATGACCGCCATTACTCCACGGCCAAGCACCGTAAATTCGGATTCATGCCACATCCTTGTTCCTCTGATCGATTCGATGCCCCGTTTTGTCTTTTGCTCGATGAACCGTGAACCCTTCGGGATCTAGAAGTCTCTTCGTGCCCTGTTTTCGTGTTCGACGCGTGAATGCCCGAGTGAAACGAACACAGTCTCACTCGTCAGTCGAACGAAATATCGAGAGAGTGTGAAAATATGGGAAACAGGATGGAGAAAATAATTTGGAGTTTAGAGTTACTCAGAGCGAAGAAGCGAGTGAGAAAGTCAGCTGCAAAAGCGAATGCCAGATCTACTACAGATACTATGATTGTGACTGACGATTTTATTCAAAAATTAAATTTTTTTGTAATTCATCTATTGTTAAATATACTACATTTTGATTTGAAATAATGTTTTATAAAATTTTTATCTGTAATTAATTCTTATTATAGAGTTATAAGTTCGATTCAAGTATTTCTCTATCGTGGATTATCAAATTAAATAACAAATTTCCCTAAAAAGATCGAAAGGCCGCCATATCACTTTATTTTAATGATTTTACATTTAATGCAAAATATAAAAAAAAACTATTTTACTATTTAATTAATATACTATATAATATACTATATAATAAACTATATAATAGGGTATCTAATTCTGGTTTATTATTCAATCTTTTTACATTTGTGAATATCAATATTACTATTAGGAAGAACTAATAAACTTTCCTTCCGACGAATACAAGTTGCATCCTTATGTAAATTCACGATACAAGTACACGATGCGAGGCAAATTCTCGTTCGTTAATGATTCTGATTGGAATTAATACGTTGAAAGGCAAATCTTCGTCAGTGGATCGCTTAAAAATTGACAAGAAAGTGGATCACTCAAGGATGATTTATCGTTAGAAATCAGAAGAACTCGCTCCAAGAAAGGAAGAAAGAGTTACGATGGATAGAAAATTGAGGCGCCTCTGGTTGGCTCAACAGCTTGTTACAAATGGTGTCTTCGAAACCATTTTTCATTCGAGACGTCACAAATGACATTTGACCATTCGTGTTTTAAAAGTATTCCACCGAGAGTATTCTATTCGAACGTTTACTGATCGTCCGATTGAAAAATAGAACACAATCCCCCATTCAATTCAAAGCACGCTCTAGAAACCCAAATAGAAACATTCTCGACACCTCCGCCTCTCATCAACCGTACCAACTATTTATTCCAGAGTTTGACGAAACTGTTCATTAGAGGCTGGGAAAGGGACGTTCGTCGTTCAGAGTGGTATAATAAATCTCGGTAACTAGATACAAGACAGAAAAAGGCAATTCAATTGTCTACCGCGAAATGAATCCGCGAAGCGTGTAACGAAAACGAACAAGAATTTATTACGAGACATTGAAACTGTTCTTCTAACGGGATATCGCGACGAACGAAGTGGCGGTCAAAATTGAAATCTAAATGGTCCCAAACAGAGTCGAAAGCAAATCAAAAACGGGGGAACAGATATCGAAGAGGCGTCGATCTTCGATTTTAGTGCTCACGAAACGAGAATATACAATGATTACAAGGGGTGGAGTACTGCAAGGGAAGTTATGTGGCTTGTTGGTAATAACTTTGTGGAAAAAAATTATGTCGAGAGTATAATAGCCACATTATAAGTCTCATCTAGTAAATGTTACGATAGGTGCTCTATTTTGAATATTTTGTGCGCTACTGTATATAACATACGTCCTCTGCATATATGGAATTTTAAACAAATATTGAAATATTAAAATATAAAAATATAAAAATATAAAAATATTAAAATAAAAAATATTAAAATACAGAAAAATCTCAAAATAATCCCAGCATAAGGTGAAGTTTGCATAGAATCAAAAGCAAAATTATTTCAAGTGACGAAAATATGAGAGCAATCATTTGTTTCTTCAAGTAAACTAATGCAATATTATTTTAAAGTAACATGTAACAAGATGTTATTATAGTAATATCTAACAAGATGTATTACACAAATAATTACTTTTCAAATATTTTATTCAAGCAAGCCTCCCTCTATAGTATTCATACGTAAAACATGCTGTGGAAAATATTGAATAATACTGGCGGTTCATTCAATTAAACCAAACTTACAGTTTCGTTAGAAAAGTAAGATAAAAAAAACTTTTCGATCGAAAAGTAAGATAAAAAAAGAGAGAAAGGAAGAAGGAAAATACGAAATCGCTGGCGTCCACGTAGAAACTTCCGCATTGATAATGATAATTAATAGGCTGACATTATAATTTATTGGCGAACGTCGTCTTCGTTCATTATGCCGCGATACTTACGGCTAGGCCCGCGCGTATAACTCAATGGCAGAATTTATTGCGTCATTAAGGTAATGCATGCGATACACAGCGATGAAGATAATATAATCATTTCATGCGTAGAGTCACGTTTTATCGAATGATGATCGCGACGCGAGCGAGCAAGCGCCATGCCGAGCTACCCAATATCTGCTTCTATCTACTCGACGAGAATAGTTACAAGACGTGATCGGGGCCACAAGAAGAGATCTACATCGTATGAAATCGATACTGAAGACGATACTCCCATGTCCAATCGCTACATCGACCGTCCATTACCTTTGGTCAGGCTGAATGAATTCCAGTAATTCTGGAATTCGATGTTCTTCTATCTACTGTGGATTATTCGTATTTAACAAATTCATTCGTATGATATGGTACACCATCGTGCACGAATAGCTAATGGGTTGATATTTTTGTTACGTATAATTGTTTTCAAATATTTTCAAGTTTCATGCTCGATTCTAACGAACGGTTCATTTCTTTAAATTGCAACAATTCTTTCTTGTACATTCGACGAAAATAAAAAAAATTACCTGTTACTAATTGATCAGTGATGTCTCTACGTTTCATTCATCTCTGTGTGTGTGTGTTCTGTGAAACTCTCGCGGCGACAATTCAGAAAATCCACGCGACTTACAAGTAGTCTGACAACATTATCTTTTACGAAAAGTAAACAAGTATCCAGCTGTTGGATGACCAACCCAGACAATATTGGATCTATGCAAATACAACGAGCTAGCAACAGTCCAGATAAAAGTGGACTGTGAATAGTCATAAGGGCAAAATCCAATACTTGGTCATCCATGCCCCTTCCACTTGATGATGATAACTATATAAATATATATAAGGACATGTTTCAGAATACTACAGAATAGCATAGTATAGCATAGCTGAGCTTAGCATAAAACATTCTATATCATCCTAAATCATTTTATATCGTTAAGAGCTTAGCTTAGCATAATTTATTCTACATCATATTCAAGAGCATTAAACATTCTATATCATTCTATATCGTTCTATATCATACACGACCACGACTGTAACAAGGAATAAACTCTTCGACATTGTAAGCGTGTTGACTCCATTACACGGAATCCAACACAGCGCTAATTGATGACCGAATTATACGTAAACATAGGTAATTTAAGATTAAAATTATTTCAGCAAGAGTTGATCGTCATCATTGAAAGTAAATTATCCGTCGATCTTTGATCTCTGATTATTTAAAGGAATATACTCGTTCCTGATGGCCAGTTATCAATTACTCGGAATAAAATTCCACTCCTAAACTTCCAACAAAAAAATATTCACAAAGGATGTTAAAATTTACTTATTTCAAATTTATTTATTAAAAAAATTTATTAAAAAAAAAAAAAGAAAAAAGATATTCTCAGTGATCGAAACCGCGGTCTCTCGGACGGCGATCATTCCCTTGGACCGTGTCCAAACAGAATCGTTCCCCTGCCAGAAAACGATACTTCGAACGTAAGCACTTGCACGGATCAGGCGAAAACGTTGCACGAAAGCGTGTATACGCAACTGGCCACCCTCCGTGTTCATCAGGTAAACGGATACGGGCACGCCTGGACACCGGATATCGCGGTTCGTTAGCCGCGCGTCTCGGGAACCGGAAATCATTCTTTGCTCCCGAGGCAAACCGCGCGTCGCGAACTTTCCGCAGCCTGGCACCGTTAATGATGCGATCGTCGCAGGACGAACGACTCTGTTCGTGAGAGGCCATGGTCTGATTCGATCGACGGACTCGTTCTCCTTCCCCATTTGCTTCGACGATCCTCCTTGGGGACAAACAACCGCAGCGCGTACGCGCGCCGGGCGGAAAAACTAGATTTAAGCTCGCCGATTCGTTTCCTGCGCTTTAATAAGCTGCCTTGATCGGCTTAATCGTGATAAATGGCGACGGGATCGTTTCGAGCAGAGGGAGATGATCGTTGTAGTGACGAAGTAAATGCGTACAGGCAAGTACGCGTGACAAAACGAAAGCTACACGAATAAGTGACAAAGTAATATAAAATAAATAAATTAGTATATGTAAGTGTGCTTTTTCAAGTGTCACGCATATACCTATGTGAGTAAATGTGGCTTAAGAAGTTAAAATATTCGACAGAGAAAGGAAATTATCATTTTCGAAGAAAATTGTTACTTGCTATTTCGAACAAAAGAGTTTTACTGAAATTCAAAATTGAAACTTTATAGTTCAACGTTTCAGATTTGTTTAACGAGGAAAGATTCGAACGAATAACGAAATATCGATTTTCACGCACTCTGGGAAATTTTTTAAGTACAGCAACTCTCAGAGTGCATCGAATATGCAGAGATACATAAAATGTTCAAAGTGTGATGCTCGTTGCGACAATTCTGTTTCCTCGATCATATATTCGTAAAAGCATAAAGTCTCATTTATTATTATTACATTTAATGTAAACCGGACAAACTCGTTCGCATGTAGAGTAGGTTACGAAGTTTTCTATTTTCGCGTAGAGAGAAATTCACCTTGTCAGGGGAAACATAATAACGAGAAAGTCCGTCTCCTTTCCACCCTGCAATTAAGATGGAAATTTAGCTTAATTCGGGGGAACGACGCGTGATACCGGGCGGATCAGTAGCGAAACGAGTTTTCAGCGAACGTTTTAAAAAGAGCACGCTTATATCGGGGAGAAATGTTAATTAGCCCGATTGCTATCTGCGTCTGGATATTAGATGTCCTAATTAAGGGGAGTCCGAGTGCGATATGCTGGAAGCCCAAACGACACCTCGTCGAGTCTCTTCTATCTCCTCTCAAGAAACCGCCTCCTGAATATCTATATCTTAACCAAAGAGAAAGAGAGAGAGAGAAAATTAACGAAACTAAGGACACCGAGTACACAAAGAAAAAGGAAAGAAAAAAAAATACGAAGCTGTCGCAGTAAAATCTGACCAGCTCGGTAGACGTCGTAAATCTCGCGGTTGACGCCTTTCGGGAGAAAAACGACGCTGGCCAATTTACGATCGCCCAACAGAGAGAGAGAGAGAGAGAGAGAGAGAGAGAGAGAGAGAGTGAGAGAGACGTGGGAAGAGCGGAGGTGTTCGATGGAACATCGAAAAGGAAACATCGTTCTTGGTGGGATCGAGCACCTCGCAAGTAGGATTCGAATCTTTAGCCACTGGATTCGAATCCTTTCTCCAACTTGCAATTTTATACCTAACTCAAAACTGAGCAGGACAATTTCGAATGTTTCGTGAGTTCTTCTGGAAACGAAGGCAATATCTGGTAAGGGTAGAATCGAGTATCTCGGAAAAATTTAACAAGTCTGAACATTTTGTCATCTAACACTGTTGTCTGAGGTTCGACTATACTGAATCTAGCCACGAAAGAGACTTTTCAAGTGAACTCGGCAGAACTATCAAAGTATTATTATTATTTCATGCTTTTAAATGAGATCAATGATGTTTTTTTTTTCATCATAATCAGTTACGTTCCTCACTGCAACATCCTGCATGTTCTCAAAGGATCAACCCAGGAAAAGATAGTACCCGCCAGCGATCTATTATTACTCTCTCTCTCTCTCTCTCTCTCTCTGAAAAAGCATATAGATCATCGAGTGTTTCCTCTCCTCTATTCATCCTTCGCGAAAGAAAAGCACCGATAAGTTGAAGAAGGCAAAACGATCTTCAACCAGCCTTCAACAACCTCTGAAGAGAATTCCAAAAAAAGAAACAGAAAAGAAGAAGAAAAGGAAATGTGTGAGAAGAGGATTCTCGACTACAATTGAGCACAAGGAGTGATTCTACGTGTGAAAATACTGAACAGGAGTTTATTCCATCTGCGAAGATGAGTCAAAACTGTTTTTCCATGAGATATACTTCCCAACGAATTAAATTTAAGACTGCAATATCCCTCATGATACGATCTATCTTTCACCCATGTTCTGTCTTTTCAATTATCTTCGTAAAAAGCAAAGTATGTGTCTGGAACTTGTATCTACAAGTTACGTGTCGTTTCGTTCGAAAGCAACGTGCATTTATCAAGAATCTGTTTACAGGGACAGAGAGAGAGAGAGAGAGAAAGAGAGAGAGACGAAGTTAGGATTGAACGAAGAGGATTGTGCCTCTAGTTCTGGAAGAGAGACTGCCCTTCAGGTTCGATGGATGCGAAACGTGGAGCGATCAGAAGCGGGGATCTTTTTCGAGGATGTGCCTTCGCACCTAAGGCGACGCACGGCTGACGTGCAACTGATTGAAAACGGTCAACGCTTAACAAGCAAACGCCACACTGTGAACACACACCGGCTGACTATTATCGACGTTTCGTATCCGATACGGTTGACAGTTCTAAGTACGTATACACACCGGTCGGACTATTCACCGCTCTTCGTCGCTATACTGTTCTGTACATACTTACGTGTCCCGAGTCCGAGGCCATAGAATGGCTAACAAACGGCTCGGCAGGGAAAACGAACAGAGTGGAAGAAAGTTAATCGAGACGACGCGGAGGACCTGCCGCGAATTCCGCTGGTACCGTTTGTCAGTAACAACCAGGGACCGTATTCAAGTCCAGCGAGCAGGCGAAAGTTCTCCCTACGGAGACGAGGAAAATAATTCCTCTGGAAATCGGAATCGCGTTGTTAGTTTCTCAGCAACGATATTTCAATACTGCTGAATTGAAATGATTCAAGACAAACTGAAAGGACTATCTTTGAAACAGTGTCGATAGTTAGTTATCTTTCTAATTTAGACCGTGAGTAATTAATAATTTTATCGTTCTCTGTCTTTCAATATTTTAGAGAAAAATTTTGAAAAACGTACTTAATAACTCCGAGATGAATTTTACAGCGCGTCAAAGAAATTTTAATATCAGGGGATATAATGAAATAAATAGCCCTTCAAAATTTTGAACGATCCTAATTCAATCGACCAGAGGTTGTAGGTGTTTCAAGAACACATTATACATTTCTAGCTGAGAAACGTTAAACGATGGAGAAATATTACGAGTGCGTCGTCCAGGCGTCGTCGAGATCGTTTAATTGTGATGTCGCGAGGTTCACGCGTCGTACAGGGTGGGAAACAAACAAACAAGCCGTCGATGTCTCTCTATAAATCACCATTAGTCGCTTAAGAGCACGCAGCGCCTAGTCGTGGCGTTGAGACCACCTTCTCTTCCGCGTCTGTAGTTCCCCTTGACAGGTACTTAACTTTGATGCGAGTACGATGATCTGTAATCCCCTCCCCTCCCCGAGGTGTACAAGCCATTGAGATATTTCTAATCAAATACCAATAAGCCAGCTAACGTCCGACAACACGGAGATATCGTTATCGTCGACATCGAAATTATCGGGGACATCGAATAAATTTCCATTGGCATCTCGAGCTTCCAACAATCACGTCCCTTCATAAATAACCATCTAACAGACCGGGTGTCGTCAAATTTTTCTCACTGATCGTAAATCATCACGGACATTTCGTTTGTCAAACAGACTCGAAGACGTCGAATCGAAGTTCTTCGAGGATCGTCGAATTTTAATATTCCTCTGTGCTGCAGTATTTATGGATAACATAGATAATTTTTAATATAATATATTAACATAATATAAATATAATATATTTAATTTAATTTAATATAATATAAATATGAATCATCGAATGTTGAAAATTATTCTTGAATTTAATTCGAGGTATTAAATTTCATATTTAAGAATTGTATAATTTATTACTTGGATTTTATATTTCGATTATTGTGTCAATGTAACTTCCTATGTAATCCATGCTTCACCTAACTATAAATGCTTCAGCTACTAAATTAAATTAAACATAAAATTGAACAGTCCAAATTCAATTTCAGGATTTAACACTTAAGTGTCGCGATGAAAAATATATATAGACAACGTGCTAAATTTAAGAATTTAACAAATAAGAATTTTTTCAGAACAAACAAGAATCACTGTAGGACGAGGTATAGAATTTAAAATTTTCTACTTTCCTCTATAGGAAAATTGTCACCGGATCACGTTACACGCGTTCAATAAGGAAGCAAATATCGTCGAGGCATAAAGCTCTCCGATGATAGAAGAAAAGGGCAGGCCGCAATCTGCGACACAGGGCACGGTCGCAATTTATACTTGTACGGTATCGCGTTGAACATAAAGGTTGATCGTTAAACTAAGTAACGCGTGTCCGGAGCCTTGCGCAGCCAACGTTTTCGCGTCGCGTGAATACGTTCGCATGCTCGTAAATCCAGCCACGTAACCGCGGTGTGAGTTAGTGCTCCAGATTGTCTGGCTACTCTACAGTTTAACACGCTACATGAGAATTCGAGCAAATAAGGGCTCTGAATCTTTTTCTTATAATCGTTTAAAGAGCGAAACAAGTCGCGGCAAGAGACGCGTTAAACGAGTCACGCGTAAAATAAAACGCGTATGCGCAGGTTGTTTCGTTAATTAAACACTATAACGAGGATCAACGCTGTAGATTATTTTACATGGTTCTTTATACCATTTTTCCAGTTCTAAATTTCCCGTAAATATACGAGCAGAAAAGTCCGCGATGTGATCATGATTATATCGATACAAATTTGAAAATACACAGATATAGGATACATTTCGCGGATTAAGAAAGTCGAACAGTCCAGTATCGATTATCAATAAATCTCAAATTTCTGCAATTACAATGAAAATAAATAATCTTACCTACGAAAAATATATCGAATTTAATTTTTCTCGTCCTCCCGCTTTCGCGAAAAATAATCGATTTCAACCGTAACGAAAATCCAACACGTACAATGTCCCTCTCCTCCACTCGCATGTTTCAATAGTACGAACCGTGCACATACATCGCAATAACAGTTTCCTCTCGGCGATATCCCCGCCAAACGTTCGCCACAATCGTCATTGACGAAAGGCAGAATAAACTCTAATCCCTTATCTATCACTTACCCGGTTCCACCCCCTGACCATTCTACAGAACAATTACAGCCAGCTCATTAACGCCCTTGACGAAGGCCAAAGCGATGAAGAAGTATGGTTCGCGCGTTCCATCCATTGGGCCCAGCGGGCAATAACGATATTGCGGCGGGTCAGTACACCTTGTAAACACGGAACGCACTCACCGAGGGCCCCCTCTAAGCTGGCAAGAAGTGAGTGGCAGGATGAATGCGGCTGATTACATTCAAGAGGCTTTTTCAGCCGTGGCCGTAGCAGCACGCTGGTATAATAACCCACCGGGGCTCACGGCCATGGTCCACGGGACGTTGCGTATCCTTGCCATTGTACGGCTCTTATTCCGCCGCGTTTTCATTGCGCGACACGGCGCGTGCACGCGGCCTCCGAGCACCGGTGTTGTGTGACCGGGTCTCGCGGAGGCACGAACGCCGGATCACAAGCAGGCTGACGATTTTTAGCCCAACTCGTATTTTTGTGGCCCTACGTGGAAGTTCGTTTCACTCGCCGTGCTGTATATTCGATATTTTGCATATGACGGAACGTGCGTTCCATGCATTTTTAGAACTTTATGAATACTTTTCCTACAAATGCCTGGGATTTTTATTTGGGAATAAAATAATTATTAGAATAGTAAATTATTGATAAAATATAAAATAATCAAAAAATAATTGGAAACTAATAAGATGTGAAATAATTATAAAATAAATAGAAAATAATCACAAAATAATAAAATATAAAATAATTATAAATTAATAAAATATAAAATAATCATAAAATAATAAAATATAAATATATTTTATTATGAATTAATAAAATATAAAATAATTATAAAATAATAAAATTGTTACGTTTGATCTTTGATTTCTAATCCTATACGTAATCGCCTCAGCCTATTCTAATTGCAGCCACTGTCTGCTCATAGACACCACTATTCACTTCTATTGTTCCTCAGACTGAGGAACAATATTCTTCATTGGTTCAAAATGTGGATTCATAGTGTTAACGAGCCATCTGTTCTTCTCTCTATTTCCGTTGAAGAAGATAGTGGATTTTCTTCTGTGATTCTCGTTTTAGGTGAAAGGATTAACGAGGTACTTGTTGCGCGACTAGCTTCTGCAGAGAGAAAGAGAGAGAGAGAGAAAACGAGAGAGTGGTAATCTTTAATGACTCTGTCTAACGGTTGTCCAGTGAAACCTTGTTCTACGGTGAAGTTTTGCTTGTTTTGCATTTTTCAGTGTGAAATCTTTATGTTGGAGATGGTCTGTTATGTCTTGCAGCTAGCTAATAAAATGACCGAGAATTCGAACGAACATTCTTTTGGATGGATGCTCTTATACTAAGATTCTTGCGTTTACGATGTCAGAAGTGGATATGAGTTCCGAGTCGTTGCACACGCGCGCTATTACTCATCATTAGAATTTGTAGAACACTTGGTGTATAAATGAATGTTGCAATCATGTAGTTAATGGAAATCTAAATTATACTGTACTTTGAACCTCTGAATATTACACATTTATACACGTTGTTATACAATTGATAAATATACTGTCGAAATTTTGGAAAAGATCTGTTTCGTCAGAAACCTCGACGAAACAAAGAAAATTCTCGTCGTTGTATGAATATCAAAATTAACATAACTACGACTGTAAAAAGAAAAAAAATGGTTCCAAACTTCTTTTAACTTCTCACAAGCAACAAGTTGTAACAGTTGCATCGTATTGCAAAAACGTCTCCAAATCTCTCATTTTTGGCTTCCAGTAAGCGACAGGCCATAGTAATTGTACACTAACGCACGTACCAATTGGAACGTGACGATTTAATCGAGCCTCTCGCCTGTGCTACATTCCGAGAAAGTTACAAACTTCCAATCGCGGCAAGTTTCTCCGATTCGTCCGTGAAATTCGTCCAAAGGCCGAGACACCGTGAACCAACCGGCACCCGATACACAGTTTCCTTTTCAAACACGATTATCAACGGTGCAGCGTAGAGCGTGTACACACGCGCGCGAGAAAAGCGAGCGTGTCGTTGCATTCATTATTCAACGCCTAAGTCGAATGAAGAAGCATTGTCGACGGTGTCGATCAGCGTCGCCATCAATCACCGCATCAAACAACCGATCGGGAGATCGTTATTACAGATTAACGCCGATGATGAGTGTACAGGTGAACAGGCACCGTCGTTCTTTCTTTCTCTCCTTCTTTCTCCTTCGCTTCATTGTCGTTAATTGGCTTTTAGTTGTGGCGAAATTTCGCGAGCATCCCCCGTGATGAGGGGAGGGTGATGAGCGAGTCTTATTAAGCGGGGCCGGGGTTGTTAAAAAATGAGACGCTCTCCCCCCCCCTCCCCCTCCCCCTCCAGTCCTTTTTCGCCGATATTTCTGCCCGGTCACGCTTAGCATTAGGCCTTTCATTCCAGCTCGGCGAGAGGAGCCTCTCGAGCCAGTCGCGCTTGTCATCGCGCTTAATGGCAGCTTTGTAATGGCCGGTGGCGAACGCGCGAACCACCGCTCTGCCTCCGGCCGACGGCGCGCGCCGATTATTCGCGCGAAGCGCCGTTACGCGACGCTGATTATTTGCGTAACGCGTGGCGCGCGAAATCAGAATAAGCCGCCGACTATTAATCGTGCGCGCGAGCGTTGTAACGCATGCACGATCAATGGAACGACGTGCCTAATAGCGGCGAGTTTCTCCCCTGTCCGTTCGACGTCGCGTCGCGATTATATCGCAATTACTCCGCGGAAATCGTCATTATCGTCCGGCGAAGAAAATAAGAGGAGAGAGAGAGAGAAACGACAGAAATCAAACTCTCTCTCTCTCTCTCTCTCTTTTTCTCGTTCATGCTCGTTTGTTATACACGAACAGAAGAACAGTCTTGCTACTGGTTACTACCTATAAGTATCGATGCTTGGTACCGTTAGGAAGATTCTAATTTGAATCTATTTTGAAAATATTTCCTGTCGGGAGGGAAACGTGTACAGTAACGCGCAAAAGTCTCGTCTGAGCAAGTTGATGCGAAGACGTTTCGTTTTTTCCTTTGGTTCCAGCGTTACGTCTCAATCCGTTGATCGAGTCGCTTAGCTTTTCGAACAAGTAGTTTTGGAAATAATCAACTTTGGTGGGATTGATTTTAGTACAAATTCATTTGAACCAAATTTCAGTCAACACCCGGTTAAATGAACTCTCGAGTCTAAAATTCCTGCCACATGAACGAAAATTTGGTAATAGAGATGCTAATCTCGGTGGAATTTTATTATATAAACTAGTTGCACTACGAGTTTATATAAATGTTGTTCTATCGTATACACGTATGAGAATTGATAGTTAATCTTTGTATATATATCCATTGAACTCGTAAAGTGTAATTCCATTTTATAAAATTATATCTCATCTTAAAAAAACACGCAATGCAAATAATATGGAAAAAAATCTAAAATAAGTATAACACTGCTTAGAATATGGATAAGTTCCATTTTTCTTTTTTTCATTAATATCTTCATAAAAATATGAAATTGCACAAATATCCATAGTCTACTTTTCCAGAATTCCAGATTTATTGCTTCTTAACAGACAAATAGATAAGCAGACTATTTATGCAATTTTACAAAGATATTTTTAAAAAAAGTGGAATCCACGTAGAAAATTAATACCTATAGTTCGTCAAGAATTTTCCACTCCTCTGTCCGTACTGTTTCACGTTTCAACGTTATACTATTCTTGTATATCCTCCCCGTCGTTAACTCCTAATCCTACGATGGAGCTATTGCACAGCTCTAAATGTAGAAACGTACTTTAAAACCACATCTAATCGCATCGTTACGATACCATTAACGCAAACGGTCCGAGACTTTTGCTGAGCGCTGTATATCGAGGACGAGGTATGATTACGCGTTGCCATTGTACGAGAAAATATATATACCGGTGGAAAAGTGGAAGAGTGGTAATCAAGTTTAGTCTTGGCCTTATCACTAGCCAACGGTATATCGTTATCTCATCTGAAACTGGCGGGGCATTACACAGGAAATCGTTACAATTCCTTCGATCCGCACTGCGTGTACAGCCGTGTGTACTTGTCCATGTGCCATCGCCATACACAGTCGTGTGATACGTTCGTTCTGGCTCCCTCTCTCTCCCCGTGTACTTAAGGGTTATTATTAAGATAGCAGAAAACATATCCGCGCTGTAATTAACCCCCGGCCAATATCAGAGAAGCGTAATTACGCTTCGGTCGGTTCCACGTCCAGCCATTGGACAGGCCTGTTTAAGAAGTCATTTATTTCAAGCAAACATCGAACCCCCCCGCGGATCGTTACACGGACGAAAGTTCATCAATTTTGGCTTTCCGGGATTCTTAAAATAGAACGGACACTCTCGCATCTTGAGCACATATCGAGGACGTTAATGGCCGTAGGGAATCGCTAAGGGAAACTAATGGTCAATTTCGAGTTCCCATAAAAATTAACGATTTGATCTATATGATCTGTATGATCAAATGTACGTAATTACATATTGGATGTTTTTATAGGAAAGATGTTGATAGAAGGTGCAATATATAACATTCCACAAATTGCTGTAAAGGTTAAATACTTTGCTAACATTGTATGTTAATATAGGGAATAGGGTCGATTTAACAAATTTTTCTTGTTGTATTATTTCGTAGCACGTATGTACAGGTACAGAAGCGAGACTTTGCGACGTGTATATATAGCATGTATTTTTTTTTTGATAATTTATGCCGTCAGAATAATAATATCTATCTGCCTTTAAAATTAATTATTTTGACCATTTTAGTAATTTTAGTGTCAAAGTTTCGTATCCTCTATGGCAGATACATTTCATATGATTTCAAGTATCATCATCGAGTGTTATAATGAAATATCGATGTCTGACGATAATTGCTATTAAATGAATACTCCGTAATAAATACGTAATAAATGGTAACGACTAATAAATGAATGCTTCATAAATTCAACATTCTAATCGTCTGAAATCCTTGTTTGCGCATAAATTACGCGAGAGATGAATGAAATGAACATGTTCACTGGCGCTAGAATTACCGAACAATTTCGTTGACACCAGAATTACTCGGAACGATTATTCCATCATTTCCCAAAGGCATTACATATTTCATCATTATATCATATCTTTCACCCCTCTCTTCGAGTTTCATCCTCTCGTCGCTCTAATCCCACTGTGAATAATTGAAGAGCAACATCGTGGAACTTGCGATCAATAACTGAAGGCCAAGATCGTTAAATTATTTCATTAAACAACCGTTGCCGCGACAACTAATAATACGACCGACGTATTAAATATTATTTTACCCTCGGACGAATGGCTCAGTGTCACTGTTAGCTGGGATTACTAATTGGGCTCGCTGGATTCTATCCAGGAAACGACAACTCGTTCTAAAAGAAAGTAGCAAGCCAAAAGTTGTTGACCGATGCTTACAAGCAGGCCAACCTTACGAGCCTCATCTCTTGCTACTTTTTACGAAATTACGATAATTTATTCTGTTGGTTTTTATTCGTGATTCGCGGCTCGATATTCTTTGCATAAATTGCTGATTAACGGAGCGGAAACGTTGCAGCGTCTCTTGAAATCACTCGGCGAGCTCGACGCGGATAAATTGATCGTACGAGCACGACGAGAAAGGGGAAAAAAAAAGAGCCAAAAGTAGAAGGGATTTTTTGTTCTGGCATCATTGGCTGTGTTTTCAGTGGATTTTTTAATAATATTTAACAATATAATATTATAATATTTTTCGAGAATCTGCTCCAATTGTTTGACAATATGAATCTTGTCGGACTACTCGCTGTGAGTGTCAAGATACATTTATTAGAAGAGTAGCAAATTCTACTTTTTTTGGTGTTCTTTATAACACGAGGTGCATAAAGAACGCGAGTTGGAAATTCGACCATCTTCGTAACGTGAATTCAATATTTGACTATCCAAGAGTAACAGTATCACTTGAGAGAGAAGAAATCAATCTTTGGAAGGTTTAATCAAAAATTCTATACCAATGATGGCGAACCTATGACCCGCGGGTCAGACATTGACCCACGGCAGACTTTTTAAATGACCCAGGCGTTGATTTTCATAAATTTATCATCATACATATAAAAGAATTTTAATTATTCTTCGAACTCCTCTTTTCAAAAAATGTTAAGAAAATTGCAAGTGTTCGGTTAGAGCTTAAAAGTGAGAAATAAATGCATAATTGTGTTTTATGAAGGATTTACGACTTGGTTATGTATAGATATAGGTATTTTAAGTCTCAAATGTTATATGAGTTAGTTGTGTCCAAAAAATTTTATACAGCGCTTACGATTAAACAGATGTAATGGGTAGCTTTGCTAGTTTTTTATATAACAGAAGAGAGAACAGACAGCAAAGAATATTAAGAAATAAAGTATATATATCTAATGTATAGTGCAGGGGTGACTGAGCATGATGTCACCCTTTTTATATCAATTTTTCAACGTCGACATTTATTTTTTGCTCTTCACTTGCAAAAGTAAACGTTGTAAAACAAAAAGGAAACGTAAACTTTTCAGAGGATTATAAAAGTGAGAACCAAGAAAAAGTAGTTTTTAACCATCCTCCCCTCCCCCTTTCCAAGTGACGCCACTGACTTAGTGACCCACGAGCTAGTACTAAAAAAAATAATGAACAAAATTTGACCTACTTCTCAAAAAGGTGTTCGCCGTCACTGATCTATACAGATCTTTCAATTTTGCGCGATATGAGTCAGAGAAATCTACGTACACTCGCAAAGTCTTACAATTGTTTAAAAGATGAAAATTCTAAGACCTTTCAAACTCTTCAGATTCAAGTCCGGAATATTGAAATACGAAATACTCGTTTTGAAAGAAACGAGCAGAACGTAACACAGCAGATACAATTTCATTTTTATATTGAACCTTTCATTCTTCTAGAAAACTCCTAGTTTCTGGTCTCAGCAGAAATTCCTATACCTTTCATTCTTCCTAGATGTAGACCGTTCAATTCTGTTTGCGAGAGTAAACCACAGGTTACTTCTTGGAACGGGCGAGGAAATAAATATTCGAGTGGAAAGTTTCGACGAAAGAGCGGAGGAGCAACGACGAAGATTCTATCGGGCGTTTCTTCGTCCGCGATACGTGGCCTCCTCGGAGCACGTCCGCAGAATGGCGAGACGAGAGAAGAGGCATTATATTCTAGAATCAGAGGCTCCGTTTCGGAGTCAATGCACGGTCGCGTGGCACGTGTTCGCGTATGGTATCACGGCGAGTACGTCGACGATCGAAGAGAGGAGAAAAGAGAAGAGGAGAGGAGAGGAGAGGAGAGAAGAGAAGCGTTTGTCGAACGTCCGTTCCTTCGATAGAAGTGAGTGGGGTGAACAATCTCGCTAATTGTCGGCAGAGGATTTTCAAGTTCGAGCATCGCATCTCATTAGGACCACCAGCCAGGGGACACCGAGTCAATCAATCCGAAGATAGCTCTGCCCTCGTCCGCGTAACAAAGAACCGGATTCGCGTTCGAGAAAGGGAAGAGTACTCTCTCTTTCTCTCTCTGTCTTTCTCTCTGTCTCTCTCCCTCCTCCCCCGTAACCAGCCTCTGCATTTGCATGCTGCGGAGGACTGATTCACTCGTGCTGAGAGAATTCTCGTTATTTCAGTTTTAGTGGTTCGGGAGAATTTGTTACTTCTGGCATATTTTTTGGAGGAAGAGGCGGAGAGAAATTCGGCACTTTGACTTGTTACTTGTGACAATTTAGACTCGTTTCAAATTGTTCAAATCCTATGATTATTTACAATTATTCGAAAACTTGATATTATTCACACTTATTTCAATTCACTCGAAACATCGAATGTTTCTTAACCGTGACAGATAAAAATAATCTTAAAATCTAATGAATCTAAAGCCGACAATTTGTTGTTGCAAGGAGATGCGAAGACAAAGTTGAGGCCCAATAAATTCGACAAATCCATCGCTACAAAGATCAAGAGCGAAAAATGGGAAAACGGAAAAAGAGCAAAGTTCAATGAAATTAAATCGAGACGAGCGAGAGATCCTCGAGGAAGGAGCACACGGAGGGACGTGTCAATGGACGTGAGGTCGGTGCGTACGCTCCAGGCTTTCTCGTCCGAAGAAGAAAGAAAGGAGAAAGAGAGAAAGAGGAAGCGAGTCATGCTCACGTCATCACGAATGCTGCTGGCATTCACGACCCCCCTCCTCCCCCCCACCCTCACCTCGCCCCTTCGTCTAAACCACGACCGTCGCCTTCCTCCTTTTCTCTGTCCGCCGAACTCCACCACGGGGATAGTATGTACACGTGCTAAACGCGGACCAACCACGAAGCGGTGAACACAGAACGTTCCCTCGGCCACGTTCAGGTTTCACGGACGATACGTACCGAGCAATGTCAGAGGGAACTCGGAAGCATACCGCTGAAAAACCGAGACGCTGCGCCGAGTCACGGATGTCTAACCCTTGTTGTCTTATTCCACTCGAGCCGGAGGACACGCCGCGTGGAAAATCAATTGGTCGTTTGTGATCGCTTATCGCGTCGCGTAAATCAATTATTTTGTTTATGCTGTTCGTGTTACATCGGCGTGATTCTTCTACTGTGAATAATTTTGATTTTTTTATATGACACGATCAACATATATCGTAATATACCGAGTCTTTGCTTTAAAATGGGTAATTATTCCTCGGATATAACTGATGACGTGATATTTTACTATAATTATTTTTAACCTTCTCCCGTTTGCGAAGCTTGATAATTGCACTCCCATTTCATACCAGCTCGTTATTAATAATGACAAACGTAGTCTTTCAGTGATATATAAATAGGCTTATTACCAATCAATCTCTAAATATCAGAATTATTTACAGCTTTCATTTCCCACGAGTAACAAATCACTTGATAACCACAGTCTATCGGTAGAATTTACTATTGCAAAGGGAAAAATTTCCAAAAATTCTCGTCCCAAAACTCTTTAGCCCCCTTTTTAACTCCCACATCTCCAGATCGCATCTAAATTAGTTGCCAAAAAACAATCTTCAACCGAACACCAAGAAAGTGTTTTACAAACGTGACAAATTCAACGCGGATTCGTTTCTCTGATACGAACAGGGAGCAGAAGTCAGAGCGGAAGGTATCGCGTTTCTGAAGCGATGCGATACGAAAGAAGAAGAGAAGGCGCCAGCCAAGATCTGGCAACGACGGTCTGACCATGGGGGCAAGAGCGCGCGATGAAACGAAGCGGATCCCCGCGGATGATTCCTCGTAGGTTCGTTCTCCGAGGCCTTAGCTCCGGTCGATCTCCCTCATTAACATTCGGCTCTTTGTCTCTGTCGTTGTCGCGGTCGTCCTACTCCGTAAGGTCGTCCCGGTCTCGGTGCTCAAGATCCTCTCTCGCGAGAGAGAGAGAGAGAGAGAGAGAGTGTGTTGTTCGTCTGCTCGTAGCCTCTCTGGCCCAGCTCCTTCTTCTTCTTCTTCTTCCTCTTCTTCTTCTTCTTATTTCTCCAACCGGTCGACTTTTAGCAGCCCTCTGCTCGCCTCTACTCCGCCTCTCTTCTCTACAACTCTTTTTCCCCCGTCTCTGGCTCTTCTTCTTCTTCTTTCTCTGCTGCTGCTGCTGCTGCTGCTGCTGCTGCTGCTGCACGCTTCGAGCCGACCTTTTTTTTTTTCTTCGCTGCGAAACTCGGTGGATGGCGCAACACCGAGGCGAACTATCATTGCTGGGGTATTATTTGTTTGCCTTTGTTTTCTGTACGGGGATGACGTTTGAGGACACGCGCGAGCTCGCGGCGTGCTGCCTACCATCTTAATCAATTTTCCTCTACGCTTTAATCCAGTTCGAGCGTTATATGACGGACGTTATCCGTGGATGATCTACGAACGATCTCGCTTGAACTGAAATTCGAGAGATCTCATTTTCAGATCGTCTAATCCTCGTGCTCAATGTTCTATGAAACGGTGAACTTTCGAAAGAAGAGATTATGACTGACTCGGTCGAGAATAAAAATTCTTCGACAATTATAATTTCCAAGATCTTATTTTACCCGCTACTTATGTCATAAAAATATCTGTAAAAAATAAATCGGCGCTACAGATTTTATTTATATTTTAAATGAGCTCAGACAGATCTCTTTTCCACGAAATTGCAACAGTTTAAAATATCATTTGTCTAAAAATGTTGTATTTAAATGAGCTCAGACAGATCTCTTTTCAACGAAATTACAACAGTTTAAAATATTATTTGTCTGAAAATGTGGCCACTAAATCTTTTCTTGCAAGTTTGTTACTTGTCAATTTCTGCGATAGACCGAAACGAAACGAAACGAAACGAAACGCGACTACTCTGAACGCAGATCGATAAATCGGTCGCAGTTAATAAGCGACAAAGCCGATACGATTTAGAAGCGGCGGCTACGCGGTATCGGCCCGGCCATTCACTTTAATGCCATCGATTTTCGGGCATTTACAGTTAGTAGGTTTTTTTGGCGGCCGGCTTTCACCTCGGCCTCTTCCACCGGAGCAGCCCGGCCGTTTTCTGAGTCACTCGCCAAAATTCTTGTCAGACGTTCAATTTACGTTACGAGCTCTTACCGAGAAGTTATCAACATAATCATAAGATAAACGTTGCTCGTAAAATTAAAAAACTCGCACTCCGCCTGTCGCCGCCACCTCTTCCTTTCTCTATCTCTCTCTCTTTCTCTTTCTCTCTTTACTCTGCTTCCATGCTACCTTTCAAATCCTCGGGACTCCATCGACGTGGCTCGCCGTTCAAACTGTGACTATATATATGAAAATCGACCTTATAAGAACAAGATAAAACGACGAGGAAGATAATCGACGTCGTGGATGGAACACTGTGAAACACCGCGCGATTTACGTCGAACCCATGAAGGTTCAACGTCGAGCTACTCGCTACGAAGTAAAGAAGTTACTCGCTGTATTTAATCTCACTCTTTGCTTTGGTCCGGTGCAAATTCCTGAACCTGACGATCACCTAGCAGCTAGATACTTCGAAATCAGAGATCACTAAACGTATGCTGAATGATACGTGTTCGTAATACCTTTAACACTGTACACACGTCTTTTTCATGTATTACAAATACACTGTATACATCTTTTAGTATAGTCTTTGACACAGTTTCTTTAGTTCAGGGAATTCCTGAACATATAGTGCAAATATTACATTTAATTTCCAATGAAAAGATTTATAATAATTGATATATACTTGTTCTTTTTATTTCGTTTTCAATTTTTAATTCAAATAAATTAATTTTAATAAATATTGTAATATTAAATGTTAAATATTATAAATTTAATATTGTAATATTGAATATTAAATATTATAAACTTAACATTGAATATTAAATATTATAAATTTAATATTGTAGTATCGAATATTAAATATTATAACTTTAATATTGTAGTATCGCATATTAAATATTATAAATTTAATATTGTAGTATCGTATATTAAATATTATAAATTTAATATTATAGTATCGAATATTAAATATTATAAATTTAATATTATAGTATCAAATATTAAATATTATAAATTTAATATAATAATTAATTAATATAATAATATTAAATTTAGAGGAGGAACATTTATACTTTATAGATGTTTACGATTTACTGTGACAGAGATTTTCTCGCTTGAACGATCAATAATATTTCTATATTTTACCCGAGACTTGCATCAACAAAGGCATCGATCCAATTCATTTTCCGTTTCTTTTGCCTCAAGAGAAGTACTTTCTTGCAAAAGGCCACGGATTTCGCACAACCCCGTCAAGGCCTAACTCCGATTGTTTCGTCCAACCAATGGAGATTTTCAAAGTTTTCGATTCGAATCTCGATGAAAACGGAGAAGACACACGCGTCATAGAGAATCGCCTTTCTCTTATCCTATACGCCGCGAGATTCTTTGGCTTGCCGGCCGCGGTACCGCGTGTATAACTTGATAAACAAGTTTACTTGGAGAAGCCGGTATCATATATATGTACGCTCGCTTACACTGGGTGTCCCGAGCAGACTGAATGCTAATTGCTGAACCATGCCGTTCCGAAATAAAACTGTCCAAACTGTGTTCGATCCGAGACCAGCTCTCGCGGCTCAATATCCTTCAACTTGATATTCCGACATGCGTGTCAAAGAAATTTCCATATACGTGTTACTAGAGCGAACTGGATCTTCTACTCGAAGACTGGTTCGGTTTTCTTACAGCTGGCAGACTATTTATATAATGCGTGAATCTATATGAGCTGTCGTCGCGACGTTGATATAGAAAATTATGTGTTATTTGATATAGAAAATTAGACCACTGACATGGAAAATAATACATTCGATTGGAACGCTTTCTTTGATTTAGAGTGATTTTCATAAACAACGAATAATTTGAGTGTATACTTATTTTAAATGAAGAGATACGGAATATGACCAGCTAGTGTAACATTACTGAAATTATTGAAACTAATTTTGTTTGTGTATTTCATTTAAATAATAGCTAGTTGAAATATTTTAATTAACGAAATATAAGATATGCAGTAGTAGTATTATTGAAAAAATTAAACCATGGAGATAATAAATCAATTAATTAATCTATGAAAAAGAACATTAAAGATAAATAATAACTATTCCATCCTACTCTCAATAGCAGAGCTGAATCTTCACAATATAAAACCACTACCAAAAGAATCATTCAAATATGATATAGTACAAAATAGCGAGAAAATCATTGAAATCTCCGTGAAAACATGGAACTGTTCACCTCCTGACGATTCTGACGTCGGATTACGGTCGTTAAAAGTCGCCAAGACGAACACCCGGTAGATCAGTCGAATCTCGTTGATCCGCGTTTATTAACATCCCCCGGGAGATTTAATTTGTCCACGAACATCCCGAATCAACGTTCCATTCCATCCGTAACGTTTCAAAACCCATCCAGACACAGCCTTGACGCGGAGCGCAGTGTTCCAACTGAAATTCTCTCTTTCTTCGAAATCCTCTCCCTCTCGTTCGGTTCTGCGTTTGGTATCACAGATTCAAAGAGGTGGCGAGACTCGTGGAAAGAAATAACGCGAGACAGGACGCATGCCAGTCGCGATAGCGAAGGGAGAACGTGCGTGGATCTACGAATCTGTTCGTTCTACATCGAGGATTAGGCTCCCTGTTCAACTACTCGCGCGCGAGCCTCTCTCTAATATCCCAGTCACGAAACAACTTCCTTCAACTTCTCTGTTTTCTCGCTCGAACGAAACCTAAATCTACGTTTCTAACGGCACGAGCCAGTCGAACAGTCCTCGAATACGTAGTGAAGATCGCAGCGAGCCGTCGTAACTCTCGCGGAATTACCATAATTCCTAAATCCACCGCGTGGAAAGTCCAACGCAAATTATACCTGGATATATTATTTTGCACTTTCGAGCTTGCCAACGAAAGCTCGAACAGCTTCAGCGCGAAACGTCGTCTGAATTCACGTGATTTCTATCGCTGTTTGGGAAGCAACGAACGAAGTTACGCGCATGTTTATCGATCGTACGACTGCAACTCGTAACCTTTATACGTTATCAGATTAGTTTCAACGCGTACGAAACGTCGTTTCACCGAGATTCGTTACGTATTCGTTGCTAAGAACGTTTGCAATAAAACTGTCGAAACGACGAGTTATTATTGTAATCAATGACTTGTGTGAATTTATATTTAGAAATTTCCTGGAAAATTGCTGGGAAACGTTTAGCATCTGAGGATCTTGATTTACATATTGCAAACTCTTCAGTTATCATTAACAATTAATAATTGAAATAATATAGATATAATAACAGAATTAACACATGATATACATGATTCTGTCCGAAGAATTTCGAAATTTTGAAATTAATAATTCCTACAAGTTTAAAAAAATTCTCGAAGAGAAGTAGAAATAATAACGATCGAACGCGTGATATTTTGAAAGAGCTGCGCGCAATATTTGAAAAAACGACATTTCGTTTTAACAATTAAATACCAACATCTCGTACATACATAAATGTTCAAACACTTTCACGAAGTATCATCGTGCATCTATATAATAAATTTTATAATAAATATATTCTTTGTAATAAATTTCACACGAAAAGAAAAATTACCAAACAGGATTTGAGAACCGGTTCTCAAAATTAATCAATGTCAAGTATGCAGCTTCTCTCAGCAACGAAACGTGCGATTTTTCTACGAATGCTCTCCCAGTTTCTCGATCACCTGGCGCTCGATAATATCGAGAGACGCGATTGTCCGTTTCCATTCGTCACCTCGCAGGATCGACGCGGCCCGACAACAGTAAATAACACGCGGCTGGAAATTAAGAGGCGAGATACCCGGTTTCCCTCGGAAACGCTATCTAGATAGCCCGATGGAACCCGAACCCGGGGTAGAAGAGGCCCCGGAGTAATTTTGCTAATGTCCCGGTCACGATTCGACTTCTGAATCCCTCTGAAAACGGGTTTCCAATCTGATCCTCGGATCCTCCTGGCTGCTGCTAGCGTCCCAGATTCGCGTCGCCTAAGCGACGAACGAACGAACGAACGAACGAAACACAGCCGCCTATTACATTAACAACGTCTTACTCGCGCGTCGCGATGAAAAATCAGATAGCACAGATCTCCCTGAACGCTAGAGCCCCGCGTTCGCGGTTAAGGGAATTTCGTTTCGCAAGGCAAACAACAAGACAAGAGGTCTCTCCTTTTACAGGGGGATTCGCTGTTCTCTTGCTTGCCCCGCGTCGTCGTATCGTGAACTTTGAACTCGGCTGTCGACCACGCGAGTCCTCTCTCTCTCTCTCTCTCTCTCTCTCTCGAACCTGGCGCACGCGGTGAAAGTTCGTGGCCGTTCCGTGGTATATCCGTTTCGGATCAGCGAAACACACCGTGGCGATACCTCGCCCGTAAATCCTCGCCGGGCTGATGACTTACTGCTTTTATCTGGTGACCATCCACCCACACTCGGCAGCCGACTTTTAAACAATATCTCACTTCTCCGTGCACCTTGTCCCGCGTAAATGTTCCGCTTGTACGTACACGCACCGCCGGAATTTAGGGGTATGTAAAGCAGGGCCTCCGCTGGCCCCGGCCTCTTAAAAATGTCTTACTCCCTGGTTCCGGTGTGCGAGCAACCCCACGCGACCAATTCCGTCCTACGTCCTCGCTGCAGCGCTGCGAGATTGTAACCGTTCTGTCTCTTCTATATTTCTCTCAGCTTTTTTTTTTTTTTTTTTTTTGAAGATCTTTCGGTTATTTATTGGATCATTTCGCACTTGTCGGAGGTGTAATTTATAATCTCGGGAAAGAAGAATGGAATTGACATGTATTACGCGTATGCATGCGTGGAGGAATTGCATTTCTCCCGTTGTTTCTTTTTCATTGCCGAACGAACGATCTGTGGATTTTTATGGAATTTCGTACGTCGCGTTTGTATCGCGTGCATTTTGTACACCTTCAGATTCCCGAGAAACGCGTAAAAATACTCTTCTTGATTTCTTCTTTTATACGTATATTTATTGGGAAACAGTTTAGAATCTCGTAATCTCGAATCTTTAGCATGATAGCGGTTGTCCTTCTTCTTGCTCATCATTATTAGATAACTCGATATTCTCTCTCGATGAGTAACTTGATTGTGTGAAAAAAATGAGCCAGTATCTAAAGTTGTTTCTTCCTTTTTCCTTTCAATTATTGAACGAACAATTCGCATACATGGATGAATTGTTATGTTTCTTTTTTTTTTTTTTTGCATTTTCAATTATTGAATAAAGTTGTCCATTATATTTCTTCTTCATTTTTTCCTTTTTTCTTATCAGGTAATTTATCAGATTTCTCATCAAATAATTGGACAAGCAGTATTTATCTCTCCTTTTTTTTTAAATCATTAATCGAACGATTTAGTTATACAGAGAAAAGAATTAACCTGCTGAGAAATTATTTCTCGCAACAATCGCAGACGTAAGCAAGTAACTGTCTTAACCTCGGTCCAGCAATTTAAAGTATTTGTACCTTCGGCTAATCTTACGAGGATCTAACGAGAAATCGATGATTGTACTCGTTCGTGGAAAAGGTCAGTTGAAAGTGATCAATGATCCTGCACGTGCGTGACTGTCTGCATTTTCTACTCACTATAACCGTCCAATTTTACCGTCGTTTTCTCTCGTTTCTTTTTCTTTTCTCTTTTTTTTTTTTTTTTTAAATTTCAAACGCAGCTTTTTCTTACGTGCCTGAAACGTTGTACAAATGTTCGGCCGACCGCTTAGAAATTGCACGGTTAAACGGCCGGTATAGAGAGATCGAATAAATGGCAAGACCCGCGTGTTCATTTATCTTTAATCGCACGGTTCATCTCGTCCTGACACGACGCGGAGATGTATGCAGCGTTATCGCGCGACTCCTCTCTTGCGCTGGCCGACTTCTTGCCTCTCTTAAACCTCTTCGCGCGTTTTCTCGTGTTATTGCTCCCAACGTGCCACCTACGTCGCTCGAACACATCCGAGCAGGCCCGTTTTATACGCTCGCAGAAATTAATGCCGACTTCTCTTCAACCCGTGACGCATCGTGTTGGAAATCATTGGAAATTAAGAAAACTTTAAAATCTGAGAAAGTTTGAAACTATTTCGAAGCTCGAAATTTTATCGACTTGAGGCAATGGTCACTCGAAAGTTATAAAAATAAAGGAACGTTCGATGTTTGAAGCGAAGAGAGATCCTTCGAACGTTCGAAATTTTTTGAGAATATCGTATAAAACGATTGACAGAAAATTCAAAATTAAAGCTTGGCCCCTCAAAAAAAAAAGAAAATAGCAAGTACCGACATGAAGAAATTAATGAGAATCTCCACTCTGAAGGTAACCGCTCGATGCGGTGAAAAAGTTGATCTTCGTTCGCTGATTTTTCCACGTTTAGGACGGACACGTCTGTCGAAGACAATAGGGTAAAAGTTGACGATGGTATCGGGGCCGTTTCGAACGCCCACGGTCTGTCTGTTGGGCGGGTCGTCGATCTGGCACATCTTTAGCACGTAGCGGCGAGAAACGCGGCGTTATCGTCTTATTTATACCGGCGTTGCAGCTTTCACGTAACGCGTGCATCGCTTTCCTTTCCTTCCTTTTTCCTCTCCCCCCCCCCTTCGATTTAATCTCGTCTATTACGGTACACGCTGGATTTAAACAAGTTCCTTTATTATTATCGGCCTTGTTTAACAGACTTCCCCTCAACTTTGCGCTCCGTTGCACGCCCCGTTTTCAATATCAACCCGTGTAACTCGGCTTGTCGAAAGAAAAAAGAAAAAAGAACACTATCTCGCATTTTCTTGTAGATCTTCGAGTTCGATCGAAAGACTTTATCTAACCTGCGCCAAGGTGGCGTTCCTCGGTATAAATTCAGTAATTTCGTGTAAACTTCGCGTGTGATTTGCAGTTACGTCTGAATGTTGTATTTCTTTATGAACTTTTCGCTGAATAACCCGCCAATTTTATTCTTGATCGTTGCAGACAATAATAACGATGGTGTAAGCTTGATAAAATTCTAAATTGGATAATTTGTAAATTTTTTATTATATTGTTGCGGACAAAGTGGTCAGATTCGTCGTTCTATAGAAAATCTACAATAAAACAATCGTCAAGATCTGTTGTGCTTTACTAGCTTCAAACTTCAATAGGACATTCGACGAATATCACTTAACAGTATTTTTGATCATCAAGTTTCTAAACGATTTTACTCGTTTCTTTCATTTCAATCATTTCGTATAGGACGACCTATCAATTTTAATTTAATATCAAAAATGAATACAAAGTCCTCGTCTCAAGAAATCACCCTCGCGCAATTGTTTAGCCTAACGTATCCGATGTATTGTTAACCTAACAGACGATACAATGTCCATCATTACCCCCGATAAGATCCACGCTGAAAGATTGAAAGATTTTCAGAAATACTCGCGACAATAATATGGAGTATGGACTTTTTGTTCGCGAGGCATCCGCCTAATGGATCGAAAGGTATGTATCTCAAGGTGGTGATTTCGACGGCGGTCTACAGTCTGCCGGTAATTTTCCGCGCATTATACCTCTCGTTACACCCACGCGAGCAGATCAACGATTCAGCTCGACGCGTCTTTAGCTCACGACGTGACTGCATATTATCGCTTCTATATTACGTGGGTTCTTCCCCCTGTTCGACTAGCGCCCCCCTGTGTTCCATTTTATTCGACTGGTCCCCTCGTTGCACGTCAAATATGCAAACGATCGGCCAATCTACGATCCAGTCCTCGAGACTTTTGCTCGTTAGTAATTCGAACAGTAATCTGTTGATTCAGCTTGGCGGGAATTAAGTGAATTTCATAGTTTCTCGCAGCTAACTTCTCCAATCTAGGCGAAGAAGAAACATTTTTGGGATGCTAATTATTTGACTTCTTCAAGTAGATGTCATCCCCTTCCGTCTAATGATAATCTTATTCACTCATTGGTCGTGGCAGATTTTGAGGAACTGACTAGCGAATATTTTTATAATGACATTTTATGAATTCCCGGAAACCCAAAATTACTCAATTGTTCAACCCTTTTAGAACTAAGTTTCTTTTAAAAGTCTTTTCTCTGTGACTATGTGAAAGTAAAGTAAAGTAGAAGTAAAATTTGTTACTTGTTGATACTTTTTCATGGAAAAGGATATAACGTGCTAAAATTGGAAATATAGAATTTAAACATAAGTTTGTCGTTCAGTTAATTAATAACTTGCTTCTTTATTACGAATATAATAATAATAAATACTGACACCACGAATTCATATGTTTTTTTTTCAATTAAGCTGTGAGTAATTCGACCAGCTTACAAATTGTAAAAATAGAGGAGAGCAATTCTTTTTACTTTTTCCTCTCATTTCATTGTAGAAAACTGTTACTAGCAGAACGACTAATTTGCAATTTTTCATACAAATTTGACAAATTCACTTTTATTTTACTTCGAGTATTTTGATTTAGTTTGCATAAATGCACAAAAGTTCACAGTTGTGACAACTGGGACAGGCGCAAGATCTGAGGTATTGAATTAATGACAAAGTCGGTATAGCTACGACCGCCAAATACTGATTAATAACTTGCCATACACGTGTGTGTGTGTATATATATAACACAGCCTATTATTACAGTCTCATAATTATCCCTTATATTTCTCTCGTAATTACCCCAAATGACAAGAACCAATAATTTCCCTTCTGCAACGCGCATGCAGATAATACAGAGGAGGAAGAAAAAGGAAACGAGTGACGCATGGAAAGGGTGGGACGGTGGAATTTTTAAATACAATAATCTCGAACGGCGACAAGCAACAGGCAAAGATTTATGCGCGTCCCCTCGCTGATGGAGCAATCATTTATTCTCCTTATTAATTGATTATTCAGTTCCGATCGGGTACAAGAGATGATATACGACCTCGGTACGGTACTCCGTTAAGAACAGGAATCTACTAGTCGCGCGTGCATAAATTACCGACGTTGATAACGAAACCCACGCATTTTCTCGAGATCTTGTTTTTCTTCGACTGTACGGTGTCACGTAGCCAACGCTGATACCTGGAACGGCTAAATAAAGTCGGGAGGAAAGTGTTTCTTCACACTTTCAGTCGAGCAAAGGAACAAAAAAAAAAAAAGAAAGAAAGAAAGAAGAGATAAAAGAAAGTGCCCAGACGATAAATCGGATAACGAAATGAATTATATTCATGAATAATTCCGTGGAGTTTCCATTCCATCTCGAGAGGAAGATCGTACATTATACACAATTCGTAGGAACGAGTATCGATACCGCAAGGGCATCGCGAGAAATTCCGCTCGCTACCGCCGATTATTTAACTTGATGGCCACTATAAAAAATTTCGAATTTGTAACTCGCTTCTGCACATCTTGTGGCCGTATTGACAGTACAGAGAAATTGATTTCCGTCGAACTAATTGGCATTGAAATAATTTAATTTGTACAAAGACGAAGAGAGGATGCCCACGGTGTGCGTACACGAGATTTGGCAATCCCAATTTGATTAACTATTGGAAAACTAACAAATTAATTTATTTAGCCCTTCGGGCGAAAGATCATCATTTCTTAGAAGAGGAGACTAAAAAATACTACCAAATATTAAAAGAAATTTCAATTTTTTCTCTCTCCCAAATATACCAAATTATATGTTGGAATTCCAAGTTCCCAAATTTCGCTCCGAAATGGTTGTACATTGTACATTGAAGAACAAAACTTTCGCTCTCCAATCGCACGGATTATTTCGTTTCTTTCCAAAAATCTGTTTCGTGAACACGTTCTCTGTCCACAGGCAGAGACATCCGGCCAAAATGATCAACACGGCGCGACCCAAAGTCTCCAGAACTTTCCCCGGACGGAGATCCCCTCCGCCGCTGAAATTCGTATCCCGGCAGGGCGGAGAAGGGAAAAGGAGAGATATGCCTGAAAATCCAGGTGGCCAGGTTATCCAGAAAAGAATGCGGCTGCACGGAGGAGGTGCAGGCTGCACCGTTGCAATCGAGCGGTGAAGAATTAGATGAAGATAGAGGAACGTGATGCATGATCACGATTAGTCCAATAGGCGGGGACCCATTACGGATAAAGGTTTACGAGGGTAGGTACCGATACGGTGATACGTGTGCTACAGATAATAAGTATATTACGTGCATTACAATCGATTTGTGAGGCGATCCGGTCGAGATTGATCCGCGATCGTAATTAGACGCACGAAAATATTTCACGACGAGGAAAACGTGCCAGATTTTTCGTTTAGAGGTTCACGAAAGTATTTGAACACTTGTAGAAAACGAACAAACATAATATTATAATTGTATGTACGATGTGACATTTTCACAGCATATGTAATAACTGCACGTGATGCAGTAAGTAAAACGATTTTCTTCCTTAGTTCCATGTCATAATAATGTCTCGAAAATACGGAGTGAATGTTTTAATTTTTACTTCGATTGAACTTTATTAATATCACGGATAACAATTGATTATTTAAATACTCCTGGCATTTCTCTATGTATTTCTTCAGATTTGTTTCAAAATGTACAAATATAATCATATTAATCCAATTAAATTAGATACTATAACATTTCTTCAACTTCTATAACATTCCTGATATATTCGTAAATGTTTGCTTGAAAACATCGTTTCGATTGTACGAACGCGAACGTAAGTGAAATAAATCGTTATGTTTCGCGTATAGCAGTAAAGAAAATTTTTAATTAAGAGCCTCGGATGGAGAAACAATTGACATGCGAGGAAATACAGCGCCATTTTTGAACATCGAGCAGCAGTGACTAACCTGTTCTAAATTGACACTCCATTTTTACTGGAAATACTATTTTTACAATTTAATAAAAAGAATGACTTGAAAATTTATTCAACTAAATTTGAAATTGCCTCTAGGTTATTCACTTAATTATCAAAAAGACGCGTTACATCAACCTCACCTCCCCCTCCACTCCGTCTAGAATGCTAATGTTTGTTTTTTATCCAATATGTCGTTGGAATATGCGAAAAGGCTAAATCGAATGTAACGAACACTCCGCGAGTTCTCGAGACGCAGTCACACATAATCGATATTTGTACATTGCCTCGTAGTTCAGTGTATCGAACCTCGTTCAAAAAGGGCGCTGCTGTTGATCGAGGAAAAAAAATGGCGGGAAGAGGTTATGAACGTAAGATAAAAAAGAAATATTTGGATACTTACTTGCGAACCACCCGTTACATCCAGGAACGTCGATGTTCATAGCGTACCGAATGTACGTGAAAACGTGTAATTTCGCGAATACACCGCTTCTTCTCTCAAAGAAACTCCGTCTGTACGCGCACAGTCTATACGCGTTAACTCGAATCGACACTTCTATCAGTTGATCTGGACGCGCGAACTCCACCGTACGAATATTCGAAAGAACGGGTTCGTTCGTAACGTGTTTTCGATCCCGGTCGACAGTCAGCTGGCGAAACGAAACTGGTGGAATGGAATCGGTCAGGGTTCGTCGAGAACAGAGTGGTCACAGTGTAGCTCGTGCCCCGGCAACATCAGCTTCGCCACTATTCCTTCGTTGCACATGTTCCTCGCTATTAAGCAGTCTTCACACTGACCACGTTCCCGTACGTTACCACGTTCACGTCAACACGATCGAAAGTGTAAACGAAATAGCGCACGATTGATTCGACGCGGCGGCCTGTCGCACGTAATTGACGAGCGATCGGATATATCGATTAACGACATCGATCGATCTTGATCGATCACCAGTGACATCTAACTCTCCAATTTCCGTGCTACCTGAAGGGTGCGTGCCATCTTTTATTTATTCGACGAGCAAATCGATATCAGTTCGATAGAACTAACGTAACGGTTCTTTTTCATGTATCGGTTGATCGTACGACATCTCGTGAAATTTTGACAAGTTACGAATACTAACAGTAATCAATTGGCACATTTTATAAATTATCTAATTATTATTATTTTTGGTTATCTCAAAAAATTATGAAATTATAAAACAAAAAATTGATAGGTTACCACTCGTTGATTTGTCAGTTACTTTAAATTATACCGATATAATTTATCGATTTGTTAATTACTATTGGTTCAACTGCTAATGAAAGTAAAAAAAATCTATCTTGTGTTTATATCTTACAATTTGCTATTTTTCATCAATAAAGAGAGAAATCGAGAAAATGTCCTACGTAACATCACGATCTAATTTGGAGAGTGGTCATTAAGCGTGTGTTTGCATGGAGGCTGGAGGTTAACCATTGTTTTTTCGTCAAATTTGTCGCGACCCGATGTTTCCATCTTCCTCGAACGACCGAGCCATCTTTCACGACAGTAATACAGTTGATTATTTACGTGGGTTTTGCCAACACAAATACCGGCCGTTTCAAACGATCAAAATACAAGATGAATTCGTGACACGCGATAATCGTGACAGTTCGGTATGCGCAGATGCGAATTCTTGGCGCGCGACAAACAACGTAATGACCGCCCGATGTTAACGGCGACGTGCTTCTACTACCAAGAAAACGAAACTAATTGACGCCACGACGAATAGAACGTCTTTGTCCTCTTCTATATATTTTTTTTTTTTTTTTTCACACAAAACTCGCGACACCCGTTTCTTCACGCGTTGCACGTACAACTGACATTCCAGGTCAAGTGCGTCTGTCGAATTTTGATTCGTTAATTTGAAGCGCCACAGGGATGGAGGGCTGGGGGGGGGGAGACGTCACACTTTTTTGAATAGAACATACGAATTTCGCGCCTTAACCTAAAACTTGTAATTTTGCCGAAAGTTTAAGTAAAATTTCTTTTACTAATAATTTTATACACGTTTATTATGCGTGAACGTATATTTAACGATTAATATTTCATGAATTGCACACGGGCACCGCGACAAAATGTCGAAATTACACTTTCAAAAAGGAAGGATGAAAAGAAAAAAAGAAAGAAAGAAAAAGAAACAAGTACTCGGCTCCGGAATATATCTCCATGCAGAAACACGCTTTATCACACGTTCTAAAGTTACCTTTGACCGGGCAGCGGGTCCTCGCCGGCCGATCGAACTCGAAGGTTCCTCGCCGGCAACTCGATTCGTCGACTGATTTTCAAGATCGTTCCCGAAAATGCTAGCCGCCGCTGTGACCGAGCCGTTCGATCGTACGTACAAAAGGCAATGTTATACCTCTCCGATACGCGGAAGATTCATGATTTTCGGAGAGCGGAGAACAACGAGCACCGTTTCAACGCGTGGACCCCGAATTTACGCGTTGAGCCATGTACCGCGATTGTTATTCGATGTGTGGCCGACCTAAGAAGAGTACTTAGTTCGCGTAGTTGAGTGCGGGCGTAATAAGACTGCCTGCTGACGGCGGTAGCGCGGTTCGTGCCCGCAAGCGGCAGCAGCCAGGGAAGCCCCTCTACCATGGCACTCTCCTGCAACTCCTCCAAGCAAGCCAGCCAGCCATCCGTGCCGACTTGCCTACCTACCAGACCTCAGAGTAGGCCCCGGCACACCGCAGTTCCATCCTGAATCGAAATGGTCGCTTTGCTTTCCGTGCTTTGCGCGAATCACGCAAGGCCCCTTGGGCACGCTTCGCTTCGGGGGACCGTAAGGGGTCCCCACGTGCTGGATTTCGCCTCTGGCTGCACGGCCGATAAAGAAGTCTAAAATATCATACACGTCCCACGTAACGATCTGGCTAACAGTCAAGGTCCACGGGATAAGCATGGAGGGGAAAACATTGTAACCACCGCGCCGCCGGCAGGTCATTGAAAATCAAATGCACGGTAATCCGAATCCTCGTTTCACGATGCGATATCGCGTGACAGTGTATGCACATAATCGTGCGAATCGTTCAGAAGTCCGGCTGATCAATCTCCGATAATTCATTGGAATATTCAATAGAATGAAATGAATTAAATGAAAGTAAAGAAGCCGACTGTATAAGTTGGGATATATAAAAGGTCTGTAATTAAGAAAATATAGTGTATCAGACAGTGTCATGAGAAAATGATGTTACAAACAATACTTCTTTAAATTTACTTTAAGATGTATTAGTTCATAAACCATCTTCCTTCGATAAATAAATTTATAGAAGCATTTGTTTTTTGAAAATTATAATTCATACCTGTGTAATAAAATTGAAGAGCTGGTAAGAAGTCTAGTCTCTGAATTTGGCTACTGAAAAAGTCACAACTAGCTTGGAACAATGTAATTCGATTCTAGTTTCTTCGATGTTGTTATCAAGAAAACGGTGATCCGAGTTTCTTTAAATTCTTTAGAAGTATTGGCTTCGTAATTAAAGCTTTCTCGATCGAGTCTACCAACACCTGTTGCTGATTGTACGGCGGAAACGGCATTCCTTCGAGATTATACACATATACAACACCCTTGACATCCGCTGCCACAAGCTGATTACCATTCGCCGTAAAATCAACCATAACAAACCTATCGGTATTAGGTGAAATTGTCACCGACGCAGGCTTGTATGTCTTCCGTCTGATATCCCATATGCAAATCTCGTTGTTGACGATGCTTACTATGATCGTAGAATGAATGGGAGACCAGGCTGCGTATCGAACGCACGCCATGATCGTAGACAATGTAATTAGTGGCTCTGTTAGATTCTCAGCCCAGATTCGAATGCACCAGTCGGCGCCACACGTTAAGAAAATTTTTGGACAGAATGGAGAAAACATCATCGAGTAGACTGGTCCATCGTGCGCCAGAAAACTGTCTATATGCTGATATAGATAATTCGTGGAGCACTTGTAAATGCAACCTTCGTCCGTACCAACGAAATAAATGGTGCTTAAAGTTGGATGTTTTCGTAGCACCAATGCTCCGGGACTTCGATTAATTGATGTATGATATCGGTTACATGGGACCGTCCTGGTGACGCCCGGCAGCGTTCCCTCTATCCTGTAAATCTTCATTATCGTCGACGAAGTGAAATCTTCGACGTATCGGTAGCAGAACACGCAACCATCCTGATTGCACGTATAAATCTGTTCTTGGTATTCGTATTGCTCGTCACCTGGCCACCATTGAACTTGCCAATGCGGAGAAGTCGAGGAAGACGTGGCCTTTTCGCTCCGTCGTACAACGTTGAGATCTGGATTGCTCACGTCGATCACCTGGATCTCGCCGTTGTAGTAACCGATAGCAAGTAAATTTGGTCGTTCACGACTCCAATCGAGATCCGAGACCGGGCTGTTGAAAGTATACCAACGAGCCGGTACACCAGGATTCTTCGCAGACCAGAGTAACACCAGGCCGTCTTTAATATCTGAATTCTCTCGTGCTCCGTATCCAACGGCTATAATATTTCTGTTCACGTAATTCCAGCAGAAGGAGGATACCAGTCTTCCCGAAGCTTCTTCGCAATCGTGGATCCAGAGGAGATCTGGGCTATACGTGAACTCCAAGTCAAGGCTGCACAGATCTTGTTTAATCAGGCCAGTGAAACGCTTTTGAGCGTTAATGAAAATGTTGTTTGATATTATACGCTCCATTATTTGCACGGCATACCGGAAATTGACGTGTTGGAATATATATATCTGCTCCTCTAGCTTGGTCTTCTTCACGTATGTCTCTGGCTTCGGTAGTTTAGTTTTCAAAGTCTACGAAAAAGAAAATTGAACTTAACTATTGAACATGTCTACAAATATCACGTGTAAAGATGAGACTTTTATGAAAAGCCATAGTTAAAAATTGTCCGAACCATTGCGTCTAACATTTCTTGTATAGATTCTTTTCTATGCACTACGAGCAGACCATTTCTTTCAAGCATTAATTCAGGAGCATGGTAAGTGTCGTACATCTCCCAATTATTCACGAACATGCCCCGATTTCGACGTGACTTTCTCGGAAGGTACGTTCCTCGAGATCTCATGAGCACTTGTATAGTCTGAGTTTCGGCATCTACTAATTTCCTAGTCGAGCCAGGTCCGATCGTTTTGTATTCGTAGTTCTCGTTCTCTTGTTTAACCGCTATACCCTCCGGCGTGAGTAAATCTGCAGTGCGAGGTTGCATCTCAAAGATAAAGAACGTCTCTGTTTCTCTTAAAGTGAGCGTCACGGTATCAGGTCGAGTTGGAAAAATATTTGGATCTTCTCTGAAGAAACGAATCAAATTCAGAAGCTGTCATTTCTCTTCACCAATTCGAAACAATTATTATAACAAAATGCATGAACTCTTTGTGAACTCAACATGTACGAATTATTTACATCATACATGTAAGCGTTCATATGTATTCTTGCCAACATTTTTAAATTACAGACATATTTTCAAAGAGTTAATATGTACAGTAACACTAATTGCAGTTTTAAAATTTTTAAAATACCTAATACTTTAAATTAGATATGTCAAATATCTAATTATCTAATTATAATTATAATAGGACAATATCTAATTAAAAATACTTGCCCTAAAAATTACCTAGATAGATAAAATTGAGGAGGAGCTGTATCTTCGTCTTCAAACACAAACTCATCTGTCTGAGTGGATAATAAGCTTTCAAACAATGTATCATCGGTCACCGAATCGGGAAGAACCGACGAGGTTCTCACGATCACAGAGGAACTTCTTTTTACAAAACTCAAACTGGAGACGAGGGACAATGTACCAGCACTGTTGATCTGTGATAAGCCCATTGTTTCGAATGCAGTTATTTGTTTCTCGTCGATTGAACTGTAAGTTGGATGGGTCAATAATTTCGGGGTGACGTCAACGTCATTCTCTATCACACGGAGTGCCTGACGTTGTTGCAAAACAGCTGAGGCTATGTTTTTTGCTGCAAACTTGCGCGTTCTCGCTGAGCCGAGCTTAAACCTCGACGAGGCTGGACTTTCGAATTTGCTACTTTGAGTCCTCTGTGGAGACTCTGTTCCGTCCGCTTGCATTCTATTAAATAAGTTTTTCCTCGCATCACTTTTTATCATACATTTACATTTCGTTTTATTGATACCTGTAGCCAATTATCCACAAGCAAATGAAATATTTACAGGATATTTATCGAGAAATATTTGGAGATTGTATCACTACACAGAGAACCAGTTCCATTGATTAATTACACTTTTTCCCATCTTCAATGTCTTTACTTGATATTAGACTACTTTGTTACGTCGCAAAGCAGGACGTATGTATACACAGTTGTCTTTAATTCCATGGTGATGTAAAAATCAATTTTAAGCACTGTTTTGTCGATATTTCGAAATATTCATAAAAGTTATATATTTAGTTGTATAACGCAGTTGTATAAATACATGTACGTATAAATATACGTGAACGTTTGAGTAATTTGTTTTTGTATTACCTGTGATTTTGAAAATTATTAGTCCAACTAAAAATGACTGATTGAATATATCCATTCGTCAGTTTACTAACATTTCAATTTCAATCAACAATCAGACAATTAATGTAAAATGAACGAGCTTGAATTATAAATATTTATAACGTTTCTTCGTTTGATTTATTCAAGTTTTTACTTGAATTGCATTGATCGCGTACTCTGTTAGCGTAGCAAAGAACCTGGAGGAACCTTGTCACACGCGCAGTCGATAAAATGTAACCTTGCAATTGAGGTACGGCGTTAATCAAGTGTTGGATTTAAACGAACGTATTAAAATCACGATAAAATTACTACAACGATAGTCGGAGTTACGGTTGAAAAAAATAAAATGCGAATCGTTCATACGAGCAATTGTTAGCGCCAGCATTACCACAAATAAACGCGTGTCCATCGCTGACAAATCTCTTACGTGTTATTTCGAACATCCGTTTCGCGAAAAATCATGAAAATCATCTGATGGCACTTGCGCAATTGCGACTGCGGTGTACGTAATACATCAGATCATTTTGGAAGCAGAGTTAAGTTTGCGGAAGGATATATCGCTGACGGGGGCTCCGCGGTCAATAGGCTAAAGTAAGTGACATGAATTGTGTCAGCAATGGCAGATACAAACTCCATTAATATTTTTACCAGATCTTATCCTTGATTGCCAAATACCACTTAATGAACTTTAATTGCCGTTCAATATTTAGCTGATTTTTTCATCGAATGTTATCACGTACGTGACAGCTCGCAGCAACAGAAAAACAACTCTGCGAGATACGATTAATCTTATTTGTATCTTATTAACTTTTACGTTTCTCTCTTAGACATATGACTTCCGATTTTGTTCATGGATACATAATACGTCAGACAATGGCAGTAGATTCGGAAAAACATATGAGATTAAAACAACTATGAATGGAAATTCTATATTTGTATAAACTGCGTAACATTCTATACTTTACGAAATTTATGTCGAGTGTCTAACGTCACTAGAATGTCTATAGTTACAAGGATTGTCAGCCTGATGTTGGTTTTTCTTTCCATGCGATAGTACCATCAGTGTTAAGTGATAAAAGAATATACATTGTCCAAATTCCGTTTCTCTTTACGTTACTATACGTTAATACGAATCAATACGACACGACGGTTGTTATTGTTACTTGTTAAATTATACGTAGGAATTTTTTTATATTAAGGAATCTTGCGAATTTTTGTATAACTCTTGTTGATACCAATTATATTTCCGTCAAGAGTTCTCCAATATGAGCACCACAAGGGAACAAGCAGGACCATCCAAGCCATGGGATTCGACTGCAGACGAAAAAGAAAAGGATAATCGAACATTTGAATGTAATATTTGTCTTGATACTGCAAAGAATGCAGTTATCAGTATGTGTGGTCATTTGTTTTGGTAAGATTATTGTCAATGAATTACGTATTTATAATATTTTACATTTAATATTATGATATTAATCTTTGTAATAAGTGATAAATACTATAACATCCATTTCAAGTTTTTATTTGCATATTTAGTTGGCCATGTTTGCATCAATGGTTAGAAACACGTCCAACGAGACAAATGTGTCCTGTGTGTAAATCTGCAATCAGCAAAGATAAAGTCATTCCGTTGTATGGACGTGGAGATACGAGGCATGAAGATCCAAGGTGGCTTGCATTTTTTTTTTATAATTTCCTATATATGACTGGTTTACAACATATGTTAAAAAATTATACTTTGTATTGTTTTAGAAATAATGTTCCACCACGCCCAGCTGGTCAGAGAACAGAACCTGAAAATAACGTTGGATTTTCTAGTTTTGGGTTTGGAGATGGATCTTACATGTCATTTGGTATTGGAACATTTCCATTTGCATTTTTCACATCTACTTTTAATTTTGGAGAAACACGACCAAGCGCAGGTAAAATATTTTTCATAAACTGATTTTATGTACTACTACTATCTAATAAAATTGAATTAAAATATGCATTTTTATATAGCTGTTAGAGGAACACCACAGTACGAAGAAGAACAATTTCTTTCAAAAGTTTTTCTGTGGGTGGCTTTGATATTTGTTTGCTGGCTCTTGATGGCGTAACATTTTGTTAAACCATATTACTTGCTCCGTATCTTGTAATCCTATACCTCTTGCTGAATTGATTCATTACATTTTTATTAATACATCGATCTTTCCCCGTTTGTGTAATCGTTGTTACTCGCTACAGTAACTATACCTGCTTGAATAAACAAACGAATTTTATTATAGCTATAATACATTTTTATTTGTATGTATACACGTATTTTATTTGTACATAAACACGTATATTCAAGCAGATAATTTTCTTGGTTTTAGGATTTATGAAACTTATTCTTATGATATTTATGTATATATCACTTTTAGACACGTAAGATATCTACTCTACGCAAAACATACATGATTGATTTAAAAAAGAACCTAGTAATTACTGGTTTATTATATCAACGTCGACCTATGCGGTTTTTACTAACTATTAATATAAATAGTGTATATAATCTATAGTTAATAAAACAGATTGATAACAGATGCAAATTAAACAAAATAAGAACGAATATATCGCATAATATGTAATATTGTAATATATCATTATCAATGAAAGTACATACAAGATCATAAATTTAGCTTATTTATATTTCTGCTTTTATTTGTATTATGGTTATGGAAATAGAAGAGGAAAAAACAATTACAAAATCGGAAAATGATGATAATATAATCAAGGAAAGTAAGATTTTTGCATCTTTATTTGACAAGTTGGAATTATTATATTGAATGCAAATTGACATTCCACATGCGGTAATATTAATAGATTGATTTAAAAGTGAAAAGTTTGTAATTTAATGCATAAAATAAACTGGCGGCATTATTCATTAAATATGATTCATAATTTGTTTAAAAATCAAATAACGTAATGATGTAAATTGTCTTACACGTTTATTTAATATATTACTGTTAGAATAAATTAGAAGCAAACAAATGTAATGTTCTTTTAATAAAATCTCTTATCCTTCTGTAGTTACTGGTTTTATTAGAAGATAATAAGTATACATATTTAGTAACATAAACAATTCAGTTGCAAGTGCATTGTAATATTTTAAATATAGATAAATACATCACGTAAATAAAAATCTTAAATTATTCTACTTAAGTTACTTATACTTTTATATTAATTAACTTCATTATAATCTTGTGCAAATTTCCTATGAGTTCAAATTTTTGTTTGTCTTTTGTGTACATAACTTACATAAATAAATCAATGTTACAATAAAAAAAGAAATAACATTGTGTAGGACATGAATAAAATAAATATGCACAGGATACCCTACTACAGAAGTTTCAGTCGTATCAAGAGCTATCACGAATAAAATTATTTTATTTTTATTTGTAATAAAATAAATATGAAATCTTGGTTAAATTTCAGTTTCTTTTAATATACTGAAATACATTAATCATATTCATCATTATTTATTAAAATTTTATTAGTTTTGTTTATAAAATATTAAAATTTAACCAAGCTCGACAACTAAAACTCTTGAGTAAAGAAGCCCAAGCATTCCATAATGATCAATTTTGTCACATTATGGATCTAGTAGTTGTATCACAGATTGCAGCTCCAAAGGGAGATAATATAACGCTCCCTCATCTATGTGAAAATGAGGTACTCAAAGACAGCAACATGTGCATCAAAAGGTCCCTACTACATTGACTACTTTGTGCTCTAATTATATTTCCACTATAAACTATTTAATAGAGTGCAATATATATACATGTATATATATATACATACACACATATATAATGCTCCCTTTTTAATATTTTACATATACCAACTTTGGGCCTGGATTATATCTACTACCTTTACTGTAATTAGTATTTATTAAAGGTTTTTTTTTAATTTGATTTAGAAGAGTACCTATTTCTATTTACAAATAAACATAAAAACATACTACATCAACAAAAGAGACATGATTACATTGATAACAGAAATACGATTATCAGAATAACTTATTTTATAATAGATATTGTAAAATTATTTCTCAAATTTACAGACATTACATTCATACACACTTCATTTGTTTTTATATTTCATCTTTTGATGTCTTTTTTGTAAAGCCTTTAGAAATTAAAAGATTATTGCATTCTTCCCGTGTCAAGCTTGACAAAGATAATCTTTCCACTTCCTGAAAAGTAAAAAACGTTCAATTATCTTACATAATAGTTATATATTAAACTCATTGTACCTCTTCATTCTCATTAAAGAGAAGAAGTTCTGGAACTGCACCTGGAATATGTTTAAATTCAACGTTATTACTAGAAAAACATATAAGGATTTATATAATTAATTCTTATTCTTCAAAAGAAATTTTAATTAGATATATTAGATAAAGATTAAGAAATAATTCTAATATTATAAAATTATTATCTCTCTCATATACACACACATACAGATAAACATTATATCAACTGTATCATAAATGTAAATAAAGTTAGATGAGAAAATAATGGCTTAAAGAAATCAAATATTCTAGGTTTAAAAAATGTTTTAAATTAAAAAATATAAACGAGATATTAGTGAAAAAATAAAATCAAGCTGATTAATAAAAAAAAAATATTTATTGCAATTATGTAATTTATGAATGTATATATGATAGTTTAATAATTTTTAATTAAGGATACTAGTTAGGTAAATCTTCAAAGATAAATTGTTTAACATCTGGAAGCCGGCTTAAACGACAACCACTGCAACTCTGGAAGAAATTTTTGACATTATAAACTATTTTGATTTGACTTAAACACATGACATGTTAATGTAATAAAATCTGTATCAATAAAAATAAATATATTTATTACCTCAACTCTTGCAGATGCATAATAATATTCCTTGCACTCAGAAGTTGCAAAGGCGGCAGCAAAGAATAAGATGACAGCTATTGTAGGAGCCATGTTTACTTTGCTAAAACGGAAGTCATACTGAGCATTTACTTTTTTGATAGAAGAGACTAATCAAAAGATTTTCAAATTTTTAATATTGTTCAATTTCGAAATGAGATCATAAAATTATTTATACACAACAATTTTGTTTTTCAAAATTTATTTTTTGTTAAAATTATTTTATTTGTATCTGATATGCTACATATATATTGTTGTTAAATGGTTAGAATATCTTATTATATAGAAATTTGTATTATAATTCATACATATATATATCGTTATAATTGTATAAGATAGACTGCATAAAAATATTATATTTAAATTTATATGGAAACTAGTAACAGAAAATTGCAATTTATATATGTCATGCGTAGTAAACGCGTCTCGCATGTATGAAAATGGCGCTTTCTTGTGCGAGTAAGATCTTTCTTCTTTATATATAAATATTTTTAATTGATAATAAAAAGATTTATATTAATTTTATATTTTTGACATTATATAATAATAATAGAAATCAATTGGTCATTTCTGTTATAATGTTTGTAATTCTTATCGATAAGAATTGAACGTAACCTAAAATATTTTTCATCACCACTGGTTTCTTGGTTAAATAAATAAAAAAAAGAAATTATTTTCAGTTTCTAACGAAGTCCCGGAGCATCCGGTCGTATCTCCAGTATCTGGCTCCATATTTGAAAAACGTTTAATTGAAAAATATCTAGCTGAAAATGGAGTAGATCCTATAACTGGGAAGGAATTAACTGCAGATCAACTTATTGATATCAAAAGTATATTACTTCTTTTCTTTATAATTGTCATTTGTCTATAATTGTCACATTGTACATTAAAAAATCATATAAAATTGTCAATGATATTCTTGTTATTTTGCAGCTACTGCAATAGTTAAACCCAAACCGCCAAGTGCAACATCAATTCCAGCTATATTGAAAATTTTACAAGATGAATGGGATGCTGTTATGTTACATTCATTTACACTTAGACAACAACTTCAAACAGCTAGACAAGAATTGTCCCATTCCTTGTATCAACATGATGCAGCATGCCGTGTCATTGCTAGATTGACAAAAGAAGTAACAGCAGCTAGAGAAGCTTTAGCTACTTTGAAACCTCAAGCTGGAATTGTTCAAGCTACAACTATTCCGCAACCTGTATGGATAATAATATTACATTAATTTTACCTACATTTTATATCAGGAACGTTTATTAATAAATTATATCTTATTGCAGGCACTTGCAGTAGAAGCTGGTGGTACAGCTGCTCAACCTATGGAACAAGCTGGTATTACTGAAGATGTAATACAAAAGCTTCAAGAGAGAGCAACAGTTCTCACTCAAGAAAGGAAACGTCGCGGGCGTTCGGTTCCTGAAGATCTATTGCCACAAGATAGCATTCGCGCATTTCAAACACTTGCTTCACATCCTGTAATATTGCGTTCTTTGATTCATACAACAAATTTTTTTATATTTTTTTATTGTTATTTACTATTATTATTTATTTATTTTTAAGGGTCTTCATTCAGCTAGCGTTCCTGGTATACTTGCGCTTGATATACACAGTGCAGACACTAGTAAAATCTTAACTGGTGGTGCTGACAAAAATGCCACAGTATTTAATAAAGACACAGAGCAAGTTGTTGCAATATTGAAAGGACACACGAAAAAGGTATAAAATCTTTCTGTTTTCAATATTTTTGGATGTTTAATCGTTATATATTACTTAGGTTACCAGAGTAATTTATCATCCAGAAGAAGATATTGTAATGACTGCATCACCTGATACTACAATACGCGTATGGAATGTAGGAACCAGTCAAACAACTTTATTATTGAAAGGTCATGATGCTCCTGTAACTGGATTGTCCTTACATCCAACAGGCGATTATTTATTGAGTTCATCTTTGGACCAACATTGGGCATTCTCGGATATACGTACTGGTAGATTACTGACCAAGGTATTCTTACAAATAAATAGATTCTAGTCATATATGAATATGTATTATATAATATATTATAATATAGGTTGCTGGACAAGTCAGTCAACCTTTGACCACGGCTCAGTTTCATCCTGATGGATTGATCTTTGGCACAGGCACACAAGATTCTCAAGTAAAAATTTGGGATTTGAAAGAACAATCAAACGTAGCTAACTTCCCAGGTCATTCAGGCCCAATTACAGCAATTAGTTTTTCTGAAAATGGTTATTATTTAGCTACAGCTGCAGAGGATTCATGCGTGAAACTTTGGGATTTGCGTAAATTGAAGAACTTTAAAACTCTCCAATTGGAAGAAGCGTACGAAGTTAAAGACATTTGCTTTGATCAAAGTGGAACATATTTGGCAGTAGCTGGAACAGACGTAAGGTAATTACTAGGTCACGTGTAATATGTTTCGAGTCAATTACGTCACACATCAGTTTTTATTCATTGTTATCTTCGTTCTTATTTTCAGAGTGTACTTGTGTAAACAGTGGCAAGAATTAAAAGTGCTTAATGATCATACTGCAGCCGCAACTGGTGTTCGTTTTGGAAAACATGCGCAGTATATAGCGTCGACCAGTATGGACAGAACTTTAAAACTTTATGGTCTACCTTGAACATTTAGTGACTGAAATACATTGATTTAAGAACGGTTTAAATTAGAGTTTTTATAGTATCTGTTAGCGATCACTGTTGATGTTTAATGACATGTGATGACTATAATATTTTGATACTTGACAATTTGGAAGCTTTAAATATATTCTTCTTGACTTCGAGAATTGTATAACTGATTGCCGTCTATATTTAAAGGACTATTTAATTTGATAGAATTAGGGTTGTAAATGATTGCTGTAAATTTGCTAATTCAGATTTTGAATATAACGATAATTTTTGGGGTCATTGATACTTTTTATTTTTTAACTTGATGATATTTTCACTAGTCTTGAATATTAATAATTGATACCAATCGAGACCCTTCGAAATCTCTAATTTATAGCATGGCTGTGTCGGCAATGAAAGATTTTGAGCTTTCTAAAGCTGAAAGATATATACATATATACAAGTAGCTCTTTCCTCCAAAATATCAGAATCGCGACATAAATTATAGTTGATGGTGATCGCTAATAACATGGTATTATAAAATCAATATTATTTTTATGGAGAAAGTGTAAAACACAAATTCTTTTGTCTGTCGTGTATTAACTACTCAGGATCGTTTAAATCGATGAATGAAATATAATCTATTAGAGTATACGAAATAAAATGCCTTCTTTTGTACAAGTGCCTTCTTCTTTACTTCGAGAAGTTAAATGAATTGTGGAACGATGTGGTTAACGCGGGCACAGTTCGATAATTTATTTGGACGATCTTATGGCGCCACCAGTCACGTGCGTTTTAACCTAACCTAATATCCTTTGTCCTCAATATTCAACCTCGAATCAAATTAATAACAATGGCCGTCGCAGTTGTCTGTCATTCTGAGGTATACTCGGATTATGTGATGGTGAGAAACGTGCGGCAAGTGGCAATCTCTGCCGATCGGTCAGAGTGATTATAACGCGAATGAAATCGACGTGACGTGTGCTGCTGTAAAGGATGATTTTCTAGTGTGTGGTTACAATCGCGGTGTCTAGAGTGACCACACGGATGACCAGCTGACAATGTTTTGTCATTAGCATAATTTAGTGCTTAGCGGGCGGTCGCGGTAAATCAAGGATGTTCAAAGCTGAGGAGCCGTCCAAAGACAGCTTCCTTCAGCAAATGAAGGCCGCTAGGGAAGAACGAGCCCATGAGAAAGACAGAGAGGCTGCTGTCATTTTAATTCAGGCTTACGTTAGGGGATGGTTGACCCGTAAAAGAATATTGTGAGTTTTAATATCGTTCTAAATATCAGCACATCTGTTTATGATAATTATACATTTTTCCAAATCACCTTTCGGCGGTGGCGTTTAAATCGTCTTTTACCGTAAATGAAGTAGTTGTCTTTCAATTGGTTATCAATATTTATTTACACTCGGTAATTTTCCATTGGTTGCTCGTTGATCGGATCGGACATATGTATATTTCCTTACTGAAAAAAAAAAAAAAAATTAAAATGTAGAATATTCATGTTTATATATTTTGTTAATTTTTTATTACACTATCTGTGTATTGTGAAGAGAAATAGTAGAGTAAAAAATATCATTTTCAGAGAAGAATTTGATACTAATTTTCTGAATGATGGTGGCACAGAAATAAATATAAAGTTGAAACCTGCTTTGGATGTGTATAAGATTATTTTCAAATTTTTGTATATATATAAAAAAGAAAAGGTTCAAGAAAGAATAGAAAAATTATGTAGGTATGTATGTGAATAAAAGATAGTTGTATAAAATGCGGATATATGAATAATAAATAAGAACAAGAAAGATAAAAAGTTATAAAAAAAAAAGATGAGAAAATTGAAAAGAGTAAATATTTCAGATATTTAGTACTGACCTTAGATTCTGAGTCTCCAGAAATTTCTTACGTAGGACTTGTATTGAATAAAGATCGTTACATATCATGGATATCACAGATGAAAACAATATTACTTTATTGTCTGACTGGTTTGGATAATCTCAAGCCAGAGAGAGTGTCTGATCATAAGTCCATCCATTTAAGATTGCATACGTTAGTTAGTTTTACATCGCCAGGAACATGGGCAATTCAGAAAGTAGAAGGAATGGAAAAACTCAAAGCTGGTATGAATCAGCTTTGTGCGAACATAATGGGCCACCTAGTCAACAATGGGTTTTATCCCATTATGCAAGTGATTATCCTATTAATCTATTCTAAGTAGTTGTGTTATTCAGTGTGTTTACTTTTATGAAATGGTTCATTCTTTCATGATGTTTGGTCTTATTTTAGGCATTTCTAGTAAAAGGATTGGGTAGAGTGGATATTGTTTTAAAACCAATTGCACTTTCAGCAGCAGTTACATTGGCACTAAGACCATTGATCTCCTCCCAGATGTCAGATAAATTGGTTTCATTGTTTTTAATTAATATTTTTAGCGTACCTGCATTGGTTTATCACTTGAATAATATATCATCAGTAGTATGTAAACAATAATATTACTTCAAATATTATTTTACTGCATATCATATTTTTTATAACATATATTTTTAGTGTATTTCTTCTTTTATTACAAACAATTTGTTTGCAAGGAGTCTGGAATTGTTGAATTCAGAGCAAAATTTACGAATAGTTTTCAATGCCCTGGAAGGTAGCTACGCACTGTGTTTGTTAGCTAATTTAATACAGTTAGCTAATATTGAAAGAGATGAAATGTTAAAAGAGTTGTACTTTCCATCCTTTACGGTATCGATTTATTGCATAAAATGTAATCTTTATGTATATAGAAACCACGCTTCATTTTTAAATAAATTTTATAGTTTGTTGTAACAAAAATGTTGGAGGCATGTCAACAATATGTAGTTGCAAAACAAAGCAATTTAACTCATTGGCATCCTATTCTTGGTTGGCTTGCACAAAAAGTTGATACATCTTTGCAAGAACCTATTCCAAATGTGAAATCACAATTAGCCTGTTTATGGACTGGAAGAATAGTTTCACAATTAATTGGTAATGAGAGAATTTTGTTTTCATAGGTGTGTCTTTGTTAAAATTATTGCTGAAAAATATAATAAAACTTTTTTAGGTCTACCTTTAACAGAACTTATTGAAAAAGAGATACCTTCATCGGTAGAACAACAAAGTACATCTGTTGGTACCAACATTTTTAGAAGAGCATTTTTAGAAGCACGTACAAATAGGAATAATAACACCAAAAATTATAGAAAATTGGGAAGTGCAGAAACTACTAGAATAGCTTTAATTTGTTCCCTTTATCAAATTGCTTTACATACACTTACACAAATGAAAATGGAAATATTGACTGGTGAGTACTGGTAAATATATATATGTAAATAATGTATCAATGATATATTGATAATTATATTTATATCTATCATGTAATAGGTCTATGTTATCAAGATAAAATTTTATACCATATGTATTTATTCTTGGGAACACTGGGTCCACATTGTGGCTTAAAAGCATTTTTGGACCATTTAGCTGCTAATACAAAATGTACAGCACCTGAATTTCAAATGTTAATATTATTTTCTGATTGTATGACACATTATGTTACGTAAGTGTATGCTGTACGAAAATAATAATATAGAATCGTTTTCGCAGCGTCGATTTATCTCTGTATTTGATTAGAATTTTAGATGATATGGAAATGTATGAACAACAAGATCCGTTCAAACTTAGCGACTTTGTAACAATATCGTACTTTTTAAATCAATTTTTATACAAAGCAGTGCTTAACAATCTGTTTGGTGTGTATTACAACTTTCGCATTATATCTTTTTGTAACCTATTTGACATCGTTTTTTTCTAATGATATATAACTATAAGAGATAAGCGGTTTAGCTATGTACTGAAGTTTTAGATGTTCCAGACGTGAAATCAGTTCCTAATAATCCTCTCTTCACCTCTCTTCACACACTTTTAATGGCAATTTACCGGAGGGATTGTCGACGGACTTTTTGCCCGGAAGGTCATTGGTTGGCAAAGTTAAGTATTTTAAATTAAATTATTTTCATGTTACATTGCAAGATTTTGAAACGAATACATTTTCAAAACAGGAAGTTCGAGTGTCTGGTTTTCTGGCAGACTTGGAGAAAGGGAGGCGAGGTGCTGCTCTTCTCCTTTCTAAAATGCCGCATGTTATTCCCCATTCGGAGCGTGTTGTGTTGTTTCGCAAACACGTTGCTAACGAAAAAGCAGTTTTGGGTTTAACCGAAAGTGCTTGCAATAGTACACCGACAACCCTTATTGTTGTTCACAGGTAGTGGAAGATGTTTTTTTCGCGTTGAATATGTTACATCAGAAATAATTTAAAAATTTTGTAGAACTCGCATAGTGGAAGACGGATATCGTCAATTGGCGATGTTACCGTCTCAGGCACTCAAAGGTGTAATTAGAGTTCGTTTTGTAAACGAGCAAGGTCTAGCGGAAGCTGGTATTGACCAAGATGGAGTCTTCAAAGAGTTTTTAGAGGAGACAATAAAAAGAGTTTTCGATCCATCTCTAAATTTATTCAAAGTTACTAGCGAAAATCGACTTTATCCATCTCCGACGTCATCCATGCAAGATAATCATTTGCAACTCTTTGAATTTGTTGGTCGTATGCTGGGTAAAGCGGTGTACGAAGTAAGTGAGAAGAAAGAAAAATAAAATTGTAAGATTTATAATATATATATATATATAATATTAGTCATGTTCTGTAAATCTTATCTGAGATACTGATATATCTTATCTTATATCAATTTTTTCAATAAATCAATATCTTTTATAGGGCATTGTAGTAGACGTACCTTTCGCATCGTTTTTTGTTTCCCAATTTTCTGGGCAAACTGGAGGTGCATTGTACAGTTGGTTGGACGAGTTGGCTTCTTTAGATCGAGACTTATATCGAAGTCTTACTCTTGTAAAGCATTATAAAGGTGATGTTAGACAGTTAGAATTAACTTTCTCTCTTGATGAAGACGTTTTAGGCAAATTAGTTACGCACGAATTGGTGCCCGGAGGGCGAGCGGTGCCAGTCACCAATGAAAATAAAATCAATTATATACACCTAATGGCCCATTTCAGAATGCACATGCAAATAAAAGATCAAACAGCAGCTTTTATCAAAGGATTCCGTTCCATAATCAATCCTGAATGGTTGGCATTGTTTTCAACTCCAGAAGTAAGATAAACACACACAAAATGACTATTTTTTTAAAGAAATGTTTCGTTACAATATCTTTGTTTTTAGTTACAGAGATTAATTTCGGGTGATAATGTTCCATTAGATTTGCGAGATTTGCGAAGACATACGCAATATTATGGTGGCTTTCACGATAGTCATCGCGTGGTATGCTGGTTATGGGATATCTTAGAAAAAGATTTTTCTGAAGAAGAAAGAGGCTTATTTTTGAAGGTATACTGTGCGGTCTAACAATTGTAAGTAATGTTCGTTTTGTTTGTTTTAACATTTCTGTCCGTCTCATAGTTTGTCACAAGCTGCTCAAAATCACCATTGTTGGGTTTCGCACATTTAGAACCACCATTTTCGATTCGTTGCGTTGAAGTTGGCGACGACGAGGATACGGGTGATACAATCGGTATGAAACTAATAGATACCATATATTTTTCACATACTTTCTATTTATTCTATTAATTCTTTGTAAATTAGGTAGCGTAATAAGGGGATTTTTTACGATTCGTAAGAAAGATCCGCAGAATCGTTTACCTACATCGTCTACTTGTTTTAATCTTCTTAAATTACCGAATTATCAAAAGAAAAGTACCTTGCGGGAAAAGTTACGTTACGCTGTCACTAGTAATACGGGCTTCGAACTTTCATAATTTTCAACCGATCTGAGGAAATTTCAATGCATACCGCGTCGCTCAAATTACCTAACGAAAATTTCTACAGTGATTGAGTGGTGCCTGACCGTCGTGATCCAAATTATCTGGCGAGATGTTTCTAATAATAATATCATAGACCTTAAATCAAACGAGATGATAATTCGCATATGTATTATCTGTAGAAGAAAAATTAAAAAAGTTATTGAAATGAAATCGCAGACTCGCACAAATTTTATGAGATATTATATGTATATATATATATGTATAAAGCGACGAAGTTTTCACTTCTGTTATCATTTTGTTATCTTGTTTTTATATCAAGAAGTGGTCGAACGTTTTGACTTGAGATTAATTTATAGTTATGACAAAAAGCAAGCTGTCTTTTTGCACTTTCTAAAGTTATTTTATGCCTTATTTTGTACGCAGTCTACCGTTGGACTCACCTTGTTTTTATAGCACATATTCAAGCTTCGAAGTTTTGTTCAATAAAACTTCTCGCCAAATGGTAGATTACTTATGGTGTAAATCATATTATACCTCATGAGCTTAATATCGCTAATACTGTGCGCTTGTTAGTTTATAGTGTTGTGAATTAATGTTAGTGTATTAAAACGGTGAAGTGCATGAGGTGAGTGTTGAAGTCCGAGCCCATCGGTGCCCGGTGAATAATCAAAGAAAGAGAGGGAGAGAGAGAGAGAGAGAGAGAGAGAGAAAAAGAGAGAGAATGAAAAAAAAGATAAAAAGAAAATAAAAAAAAAAAAAAAGAAGAAGAAGGGATCCGTAAATTTCTAAAATTTTCAAGTTATTTGAAAGTCGAGGTTCCATTTTGAGGAAAGCTATTTTCGCAAGATTTTGTACAAATTTTTGACACGATGTATAAAAAGATTTATATGATCCGTTTGGAAATATATACGTGTATATATACGGGCGCTCATGGGTTGAAAATCCATAATCGTTCGAATGTTTAAGATCGGTTTATTCAGATCGAACGAAATTGTGATGTTTGTTCTCCTATTTGAGCGTTTCGAGTTGAATTTCTCGTAAGTGTAGTTTGCCCGTGGTATTCGACGAGCCCGAACGAATGTGCGAAAGTGGAAAACGAGGGAGCATCAGAACTGTGTTATTCGTGATGTAGCGAGGAGTACGATATTACAGCGAAATTTATTTTTCTCGTAATTCACGCGTAATTTCAGCGAACGACTCGTGATATTGTCGATGGAAATTCGGTCAGACCAAAGATAGAAGCCTATTTATTAGTACGAAGAAGGTAATTCGAGATGTTATCCTTTCATATTTTCCTATACAATCATACATAAGTTTTCAGGCTTGTATTCACTACTCTGCGAAAGAGGAATAAAGAGCAAAATGTTTTTTTTAAAGTGATAGATCGAAATGTTTGCAAATGAAATAGATTTAATCGAGCACCAAATAGTTTATATTAACTGTTAATAGTTTTTATAACGTGATTAATTATTTTGATTATGTGATAAAGACAAGGAAACGTGGGACATAACAACTATATTACTTTCCATTGGAATCGACAAAACAGTTTGTTATTCTCTTGTGATGTTAATTGTGAATACATGCCTTGCAAAATACATGTACAATTAAACAAAGTAATAGATAATACTCTTCTTTATGGGTATATTTGTCGTTGGAGCGATATGATGAATTATGGATATCGATACAAACGTGGAGTAAAAAAAATATAAGATGAAATTGTTACGGTTGTAAGATAAAACCGGTGACTTCTTTTTCGATATCTGTTCGTGTTAGCACGGATCATTTTTCTATTTTAAACGTTACGCGAACAGACGTGCTATGTATAAATACGATACAAACGAGTTTTCCTTACAATCGTATCAATAGCAGAAAACGCGCTTTGTATAATATCGCTTGCTCGAGTTACTCGTACTTCTGTAACATTTTTTATAAAAGTGTGTACACGTTGCGACGCAGTTGGGAGAATAACGGTGAATTTGTTAATTTAATACATTCGATAATGATTCACAAAGGTAATGTAAATATACACACTGAATTATACTATGACTTTTAATTTTACTATCCTCCAACAATCGCGCTTTAATATCTCGATATTAAAATTTAAAGAGACGATTCCGTTGGAAGTGCTCAAAAACTACGTTTGTTTTTAAATCGATTAACATTACATTTCGTTACATTTGAAGTGACATCTAAATAATCACTCGACAGTTTATATAATAAACATGTCTATATCGTTTTTGTAACAAAACAAACGAATAATATACCATAAAAGCGTAGGTATATGGAGTTCGTGGACGTGATTTTACAATCGTATTTGCAAAGATCGCTGGGACGGCTGCGCGTTGGTTTAGTGCGCAGGTCACGTGACCTTCTTTGTGAGCAGCTGGCGCTGTCGACGGCGTAGCTTGCCTTCCCCCTCGACCAGTGGCCAGCAAGCCTTGGCTGCGAGAAGACGTGCGTTTAGTTCGTACCGCGACGATCCCTCTATCGCGGCTACGCGAGAGACTCCTTTTTCTCTTTCTCTCCCTCTCTCGCTTGTGTGTGCGCGGGCGCGTGTTTCCGTGTTTGTGTGTGCGTGCCTGATTTGTACGAGAAGTGACAGTGTTTCTGGCTCGGCCGTAGAACCCGGACAGTGAGGAATCGTTCGTCAATTCGGAAAAACCGCCGAACAAATTCGGCCGTCCCCCCCTCTATAGCCGGAATCACTGTGGCCATCGAGGACTCGACCGAGCCTTTCAGTGTTCTCTCATTCCTTTCTCTGTTTCGCGCTACCGTGTTTCTTACGAACAAGCACCGCCCCCTTTCTACCTCCGTCCCTCCGATCGTAACGTTATGAGGCCAGCTGAGCGTAGCTAACGGAGCAGAGGGAGAACAGGCTTGCGTGCGTGCGTCAAACATAACCTAACAACGTCGTTACCGTGGATGTAGCGAGAGTAAACCCGACAAAGAAACGTGGCACGCGTTTAGTTTCGACGATTTTACGTTTGTGACATTTACGCATTCGGCAGTTCTTCTCGTCTGGAAAGCGCATCGAGCATCAACTCGGATTCGAGGGGAACCAACAGAAAGTGCTGTTCTTTCTTTTTTTCTCGACACTTTTGAACACGCAACGCCCCGTTTCTTACCCTTCGACACAGTGCCGAGGAAAACTTAACATCGACTTTGTCTCTATTGCGAAGGTTATCCTTTGCATGTTGTCATTTTTGCCTTGGGCCGCGATAAAAGGACGCGACCATAGCCGCTGCGTCGAGCGTGGTGTCACGAGCCCTCTTCTCCCCTCGTGGCCCTCAAGCTTGAACCCTTCCCGCCGTACCTTGAGAGCGCGCTACGTTCGAAACCAAACTACGTATCGTTCTTACCTGCCCCCGAGTGATCGACAATCAAATCACTCGATTCAAGAGGAAAGATCGCGCGCTCATCGATGTATCATGGAACTGAGAGCAATATCGAGACCTATTGACTTCTAATCGAACAGACAACGACATTCTTGTCGCGACACGACGCGTCCATTAGCCGATCGTTCGGATAACAGTGATTTTGCAAGTCTAACATACCGTTTAATCGTACGACGAAAAACGTCGTTGTTCCCGTTTGAACGAATGCTCTCGTTGTCGTCGTCGTCGTCGTCGTCGTCATCGTCGTGGTGGTGAAACGTAAACGGAGGAAAACCCAGTACCATCCCGAGGAATAGTTGTGTCAGTGTCACGTGTGTGTCTCGCTACTGGGACTGATAACGAGATACATCCATTATATAAAAAAAAAAGTGTGTTCGATTGGATTCGAGGTGAAAAAAAGTGAGAGCGGGATAAAATCGAAATAGGGAAGAATCGACAGAGCAGGAGAGGCGTGTCCCGGGTTTCCCCCCTGAAGCAGCCAGGGGCCTTGGCGGTGGCGCGGTGGCGGTGAATCGGGAAAGGGTTGAGGAGGGTGGCCCGTAGGGAGAGAGGAGAGTTTTGATGGCAGTAGTTGGGCCCAGCCGGCACTCGCGGGTGTCCATGAGCGTGTCTATGTCGTTGATGCAGGGGGGTGGGGCGGGGGCGACAGGCGGCGGCGGGACAACGGGGGCCCACCCGGGGCAAGCGGTCCTCGCGGCGGCGGCGGCCCAGGCACCCCCCACCTACTACCACCCTGCCGCTCCTGCGCCCCCGCCACCGCCGCCAGCCCAGGATCTCGTTCAGCCCGACAGACCCATCGGATATGGTGCCTTCGGCGTTGTCTGGTGAGTCAATTATATCTATGACTATTACCTTCTTTTTGTTTTTTTCTTCTCTCCTTCTGTCTCTCTTTCTCTCACTTTACCTCACGCTCCTTTTATTTATATCAGCGCTTTTTTTCGCGACGTCCGGACGAGTCGGCGGGTCGTCTCGCCGTATTGTAAAAAGGGAATGACGTGGATCAAACGTAGATGGCACTGTTCTCGCCGTAATCTTTTTAAATTTCGCGCCCGAATTTCCACATACAGTGTTGTGGATTTATACGTTGTCGTTATATGTAAATATTACATCTCGTTTACGAAACGTTATCAATATGGCATCGTTATATTATATTTAACAAGTTTTGTCTGTTGTACGTCTGAAATTCGTATTCGTTTAATTTTGTGTTTCGTCCGCGTTCTCAATGTTGACAAAGAAAATCAGAAAAAAGAAGAATGAGAAAGGCAAAGAGACTAATTCGAATTGAAAATTCTGCCAGCAAATTTCACTATACGCAGCAATTCGCGTGCCACGTCGGAGCAATATGTAATTAAGTTGTGAGGTTTCGGTGTGCACGCGGGCCCGCGCTTTCGAGCTCGACGAATTTTCTAAACATTTTAATCCCGAGAAACGGAACGTTCGGTTAATTAGCGCCACTTTCCACGTTTGCTACGCGTCGAACGAGAGTGCTCTGGCAATCGCTAGAAAGAGAGAGAGAAAGAGTAAACGCACTTTCCTTCTTAGCGTGAGCACAAATCGTTGCCTCTTTCCGGTTCTGTATATTTTCCTCCTTCTCGTGTTTTGCGGTTCTCAGCAACTGCCGACGATTATCTACCAAAAATCGCGTCTCTAGATATTCATAGTTGATACTTTCTTTTTATCCATCCACGTATGCATGGAAAGTATGTTCTTTTGAATCGTTGCAGTTATATACGCAGTCATATACGTTTGCAGGTTGTAAAAATAGAATTATCGAAGGAAAGGACATTCCATCCGTGGAACTTGCGATCTAAAATGTCTCTTGCCGACGTGCCCGCTTTATCGTCGACGCTTGCTCGTTTGATTTATCTCCCTTTAAGCGACACGTGGCGCTCCATTAAATTTTATTTCCGGACACGTCTATCGCGGCTCGGTATCGCGTTCTCCGAAGCTCCTTCGCGTTTCCATGGGTCGTGCTTGTGTAGTTAATCGAACACGTTATCGATAATCCCGGCCTTTCGATACTCGACAAATTGCCCAACGATGCACGATTTCGGGGGAGGGGAGGGGAGAGGAATTTTTAAAACGCTCACGCGCGTTAGAATTATTGGCCATGCTTTCCGGCTCGTTTATTCCTGACTGGTTATCGATGCTAGGAAGATTTCAATTCGTACCGAATGGGATTACGCTCTTTGGGATTTTTATTCGGTTCGTACATCGAGATTACATCAAATAATGCGTATAACCGAGTACAGTACGAGTAGTTGTAATACAGAGGAGGGGGGGGGGGAGAACATTTGGTATCGAACTGGCATCTGACAATTTATCAATTTATACTTAGACGAGTGTTTACCTTCGACGTGTGAATAAGCGAGAATTGGAAAATTTTCGTGGAAACATTTCACTCTGACCACGCTTTTGGAACTTTTTTGTCCCAAAATTGCAAAATTGTTTTCTCAGTCTTCAAGTATATTCAAGTAAAACAAATAACAAATTTATCACTTCTCAATAATTTCTATCCAGTGATGTACCGACGAGTTCGAAAAAAAAAAAAAAAAAAAAAATAAAAGAAAGCGACGAATTATTATATACGGTTCGGTCACTCGTTATGGTCCGCGGTCGGTTGCCAGCGCAAGTGGTTGATGATCCGGCTAGTTATCAATCAATTTACACTCTGCCACGATTAATGCGAATTAATAAGCGTGCCAGTGCGACGAGCAACTTCGATGAAGAATGCAATACAATTTTCATGGCGAATGTCTGAGAACGCGATAAAAATGTGGTGTTCTCATCTGGCAAGTTAATTTATCTTACGACAATGGAGCTCCGCCACTTGAACTTATTTTTCATTTAATCGGCATGCGGTCGACGCGCGTTTCGGTAAACGCGTGTTTCGGCGCGGTTAATTCGTCGGCAAATAATGGCGGCACTGGGGAATCTCTGTTTACGTGGCAGCAGTTTGCTTTCCGTTGTCAAGGGTATTCACTAGTAACACAATTGACTCTGAACCGTTTTAATGGACAATTATCAGAGCGTCTTCAATTTTTTTTCACCATTTGCCGGGGAAATTGCTCTCGCTCGTCCCAAATACGCGTTAAAATACACTCGACTCGCACCGCGGACTTTTGCCTCGAGCAACCATCTCCTTACGTTTGAAATTCAATTGTCATTTGCTTGCACGTAGTTCGCACGTCGTTCGCCTTGAATCGTAAATGGTTTTCATTTCTGAATAATCGGACGTGGAATTCAAGTAGAACGCAAGCTGTCGTCGGAGATCAAACGTTCGATTCAAACGTTCGATAAGGATGCTCAAGGTATATAAGTTATCTACTAGTACCGGCAGATTCGCGAAAGAACTTTTTTTTTTTTAATTACGAAAATCGAAACAACTTGAAAAGCTGCGAGACGTTCGCGTGGCGCTTCATTTCTTCGTTCAGCGATAAGAGGCGAGCAAACAGGAAGAAGAGGCGCGCGCGCTGGGTTATTCGCGTGTCTCACGTGCAAATGTTGCGCGGCGGTAAATCTCCGATTTTCAATGGCGAGAGAGCGGTGTAACAGCAAGAGAGAGAGAGAGAGAGAGAAAGAGAGGAAATCGGCGAGAGAGAAATTACGAGTTCACTGAGATGTCCAATAAATTACTGACGAGCGTAAACAAAACCGGTAAAGCTAACCCGGAGTCGTAAGATAAAGCCACGGGATTGCCAACGGTGGGAAATACATACGTACGTTACATCGTTGCGACGTTGTCATCGTTTCATTTACATACGGGGATTTAAAGTGACACAGAGATTGTGCCTGGCCTGTCGTTACGTGTGTGTTAGGAATTGTTCAAAAAGAGACGAAGAAAAGAAAAAAGAAAAGAAAGAAATTCCCTAAACCGCGCGCGAGAGAGAGAGAGAGAGAGAGAGAGAGAGAGAGAGAGAGAGAGAGAGAGAGAGAGAGAGAGAGAGAGAGAGAGAGAGCGTTCGTTTAAAAAAGCGCTCGGTCAGGAAATATTTTCCATGCCGCCTTTTGTCAAGCGGGAAAATGAACAAGAGGGATTCGGTATAATAGAAAACTGCTCTTTTTCCTTTGTTTTCTCTTTCACCGGGTTTACCTGGCTGGCAATGAAACACGACGGTTACCTGGATGGAAGAGAGAATTTCGGTCGAATGTGGAACATGAAAGGGGACCGAGTGTAATTTAAAAAAAAAAAACTGGGCAATAATTTCATCGTGACGCTGCGGTCGCTATAATTACCGTTAGTCTGCCTGTGCCGGACGTGCGATTTTGTCGCTGCATTTGGTTTATTGTTGATTTGCGGATACCTGTTCGGGCGTTATAAAGTCCTCCCCCTCCTCTTCACCGGTACTCCACGTTTCATGGCTGCTTATGGCTGTTTTACGGGCTCAGAAATTGGCGTAGCGTGTCCTTAACATTCGTGTCAGTGGAATGACCGTTTCATTGGAATAATGAGTTCTGTCGGAACTCATGTCGTAAACGGACGGACCGTTTCGTCTCTAGGAATTTCCACGATACCTGGTCGACGATCTTCAAAATGCACGTGGAAAAGTTTGCCTGCTGAAACAGCCGGCGATAAATTTCAAAACGCAGCTACAATCAATGTGCAAAGCTAAAAGTTGAAACTGAAGTCCTCCTGTATCGTTTTTCGTGAAACGGTGATGGAGATATATTTGTTCGATATCGACTTACAAAAGGCAGCTTTTCAAACAGATAGTTATTTTTTTTTTTTTTTTTTTTTTAATAAAACCAATTCAAACTAGCGGTGTCTTTTAATTTGGAGAGGAAAAAAAAAAAACATTGACTCGGCATCCATCGATATCCATTCTCTTCGTTGATAAAATCAATTGCTCGTTAAACTTAGCTGACGCTGCATTTCAATTCAAACATCGTTTTGCACGCGTGACAAAAGCCCGTCTGAATCGATGGGAAGTTTTTTCAAATTTAAAATTTTAACCTTTTAATACCTCAGTTCAAATCTCTCTCGGTTATTTTTCATTTCAGGGGACGAATAATGTTATTTTAGCGCTGTGAAACAAAATTTATCTAAAAAAAAAAAAAAAAAAAAAATCTCACCTAAATGGACTTGATCTAAATTAAATTATTTCATTTTCACGGGCCGTTGAAAAGTATTAGTGTTTCAGAGTGGAATTTGTTTAAAGGATACTCGTAAGTTTGAAGCGATACGAGAGCGCGTAGTAGCTGTGGGAATTTCGTGGGAAGAAAGCGCGGGAAATTTATATTTCGCGGAGTGGGAGTCACCATGACAACCGCGGCATTCCGAGATAAGGAGAAATCGTGACCAGATTGCGTGTACGGGCTCGCATGTTCAAGTGAAAAATGCGTACGGACACGACGGTGGCTCATATTACATAATACATTCGGTTTTTAAACCACGTGACGTATCAATGACCGAGATCAGTTTAAAGATCCAATTCAGTTTAAAGTTCCAGTAGGTACCGACGATTTAAATTCTCATTCAGTTTTCGTGAACGGCGAGGTGTATCCTCGATATATCGTTAACTGCTCGAATTCTCGTCTCTACAGGTATCTGTGTCGTAATTCTCATTTATCTCGACGTGTAATCAGATGTTAGTGCACTTGAGACGAGAACATAGTTTTGTTCTCTCCGCCATTTGCTCGTACGTGATTTCGTCTGGATAGGTTCATGAAAGTGTTCGGACAGTTATCGCGGAGAATTTTCATAATTGTTTTGAAACTTAATTCACGTTGTAATGAAAAATTAGTGGATTTTGGTAGTGTTGCGAGAAATTTGAAGATGTAGATAATCACAGGGTTAACGCGATATGCAAATATATAAAATATTCGAAGTATCCTTCTTCTAGCAAATGTAGCAAAATTCCATTAATTGTATTAATAAAATTCGAAAACAATTCGAAAATACATGCGCACAGTTAATATGTATTGATCTTAAATGTATAATAAATATTAAATTACCTTCAACAGTGAATTAATTATTTTGTGATTCTGCGAATAATTTTTTAATAAATACATATTTAATAATTTCTGTGTACGTTAAGCCAGTGTCTCTTTGCTAATAAAATTTCAAAATGTTTCGCGTTTCATAACGGAACATAATATTTTTCTCGCCAGCGGTATGTCTTGATAACAAAAAAGAAAAAAAAAAAGAAAAAAAGAAACACATAAATAACGATCGCGACAAACCGGGGAAGAAAACAAGGTTTGTACATTCGGATGAAGTATTTCTTTAAAAACGTATTTCCGTGTTTCTCTGTTTGTTTCTCTTAACGCGACAAGTGACTCTTGTCGTTTAACGCACACGCGTAACACGCCATATTTCCTGTGAACGTTTCCTCGTTCTCATTCGACGCCATTGTTTCTCAGAAAATCGCCGATTTTTCACCCTTTTCAATCGTTTTCGCGTGGACTCTTCGTTTCAATATCTTTCAAAAAAAAAAAAAAGAAAAAAAAAAGAAAATACATGCTCCTCTCTGAATATCAAGCATCGAGTAACCGCATTTAAGCGAGAAAAACGACGGTGTTTATTCGAAAAACAGGCCATTAAATGTCAACAGAAGGAGAGACAGAGAGAGAAAAAGAGAGAGAGAGAGAGAGAGGGCGGCCATCCATAGGGAAAAATGTGAAAGCCACATTTTCACCCATTGTCGCGCGAAACCGCCTTTTAGCCTTGCGTGCTGCAACGATCGCGAGGATAAGTGTGTTATTCGGATTTCATTCCCGTTGCAAACATTCTGCCCGACCCGGGGCTTCTCAGGGTCGTCCAACGAAGGATTATTATTTCTGTGCACAGCGCGCAATAGGTATTGTCAACGTTAGACTCTCAAGTACGTGAAAGGTTCGATAGGAAGAGCATTGTCGCATTGTTGTAACTCTTTGTGCGGTGCCGATGGTATATACACGGTCCACTTTGTTCGCGTTAGGGTAGTTTTCGAATTGTTTTCGAAACGGACCTCCATTTAGTTGGCTGTCGTTCAAGGATCGTGTTAATCCTTCGGCCTTTTCATTTCTACTGTTTGTCGTTTGTCCTTTCCTTTTCCTCCCTGGTCAGCAAAGACTGTTGACCGAGTAGACCTTATAGAGAATTTGTGTTTAAATTTCAATGTACAAAGTTTGAATCCCGAACGATCGGTCCTAAACTGATGACAAAAATGGACGACTCCGTGGAAGGTTAGTCTACGTGCGAAAATGTCGATTTATCTGAGCCTCGAGGCTAGGAAGCAGTCTTAAATGAAAAAAAGAAAAAGTTATGTTTGCAAAAACCGGTTTTACTAGGAAAACTGTGCTAGACCTTGCGTTTGGAGGAGCTGATTCGCAATTGCATTCAATCATTCGTTTACGTCGATCAGTCGTTTTTTATAGAACTTTTCGCATTTGATTTTGTATTTTGGTGAGTGTACTTCCTAAGCTGGACATTCCATTTTCCCTTTCTCCGTTTGCAAAGTTTATTAAAGAAAAAAAGCCTGCATATATCGATGCTCCGTTTGGCGTCAGTTGACCATTTAAGATCAATCGTGTCGAATTGCAATAACGCGACGAACACGGGAAACGTCAAAATCATTCGTTTGTCAATTTGGGATAATTTCTCCTCGCGATTCCCCGTAATTAAATTGCACCCTGAAAAATAAACGAGTGTCTGCAACTTGCTCTCAGCGCGACACTTCTTTGCGATCGTTTCGAGGAAGATTACACAGAGAGACGAATTAAATTACGAGTGGCAAAAAGTACTCGGGGTCCAGCTACCTTGAACGTACTTTATGACATACCTAACTCGCATCATTGATTGAGACGATTCGAAGGATATAAACTGCGTTTCCTGCACGTGTTCCGGTTAATTGCACATCGTAGGGTTCCATGCACATTTGTCATCCGGGGGGAGGGGGGGGGAGTATAATCCGTAAAAGAGCTACTCGTTACGTTCGAATTAATAAAAGCTGCTCTAAATTATACTGGTTCCAGCGATTGTCGATTTGCCCGATCGTGCAAGCAACGTGAAAGAAAGGAAGAAAATAAAAGAAACGAATTGAGCTGTGGCGTGTTTTAAATAAGAATAAAGGGGAGGTTGCGTTTGTTTTCCATCGATGTTTCCACGTGTTGGAGAACTGTACATACACGTCGTCTCTCCGGATTGTTGCGTCGTTGGAAATCGGTTTAAGCGGATTACACCGCGGACCCAAGCATTCGCGTTAATTTAACAACCGTCCAGGGACGAATCGCGAACCCTACCGACCGCTAATAATTTATTTTTTTTCATTTTTCTGCTTTTTTTTTTACCCACTCAATTTTTGTGTCAACACTGTGCATCGTTCTTGTATATTCGGTTCAACTTGAAAGCTTTTCTCTTGCTCGTAACGTGTCCTACTGACGTCTGTTCTCTGTCTGGAAATTTTGTTGGCGAAATCGATTTCCTGATATAGGAGAGAAATTATAAAATGAGAAGAGCACGGTTTTCCAATTTTTGTGTCAGATATAGTCGAAACTGGGAGGAAATCTTAAATTCGAATATAAATCTTTCGGAAATAAAAGGCTTAGTTCCAACATAAATCCCAACAAAAAGAGAGTTTTGCATTTCAATCATAAAGCTGTTTCCCTTCTACAATGTCTGATATTTCGAACGAATTCTACTTTTTGTCCAACCAGAGAAAATACTATGTAAATTCACCATATAATAATAAAAAATTCACCATAATAATAAAAAAATCTCGAGTATCGACTCGAGGAATTAAACATCCACAGACGCAATTCATCCATGAAGACTCGCTCGAAAGAAAGAAAAAGACAGAGAGTGAAGTCTCTGGAGTGTAAATTTCGTAATTGGACGGGTTTAATCACCGATCGGCCTCCGAATGGGAAAAACGACCCGAGCCGTTCTTACAAACTAGCGATCGCAGCGAAACTCTGACTACTCTATCCTCGGTGTGTCGTTGAACTTTGGGCCAAGTCCAAAAACTTTTGGATCGCCGGGCGTGCAAATAAATTGAATTTACGCTCTATTGGCAGTCTCTCTCGCGCCTGTAATCCGTCGTTAATGCGAACACGGTTCAGCCGTTTCCTGAATTCTTCCCCACTTGTCTCATCCCCTAGAAATTTGATATCCTCGAGATTAATATTTGTAACTCGTAGTAAGCGTTACGAATTTTCGCTGCGTCGCCAGTCACTGCGATATAGCTGTCGCGTAGAGCAAACTTGGATTTGGCCATCAACTTCGTTTTCAGTCCGAAGACTGACGATAGAACTCGTGTACCGTTGTGTGTTTTACATTTTCTTTCCTCGGTGAGATTCGATCTTGCGCGAATTTCGAATTGCTCCGCGGGTAGGTAAAAACTCGAGGTAGTTTGTTAGTTCATCGAGCGAGACCGCGGCAGCTCGAGGGGAAAAAAGGAATGTTTCTCGATCTGGCGAACGAGGAAGCGCATCGGGGTCTATCGCTGCCCTCAATTAACGCGTTATCCACCTCAATATCGAGAAAGTTCGTCGACCCGGGAGACGCGGCACGTTGAACGATATTCTGCCAGTCTTGTCTTTCATCGACCATTGGCATTTTTCGTACTTGCCAATTTGACATGGGAAACGAAGATCTCGATATTTATCTCGCGCCCCTTACGAATCCACGAAATACGCGAAATTTCCAAATCAACATGGCTGGAATGACGTGCCACGTTCGTCGAGAATTTTTTGTCCCAAAATTGCAATATTTCTTCAGTTTGTAAGTATATTTAAGTAAAACAAAATAGGCGAAACAAATAATAAATTTGTTACTTTTCAATAATTTCTACCCATAGAAGTTGTATATTTAAATTTCTATATTTAATTATATAAAAGTTATATTTAAATTTCTATGTTTAATTACATAGAAATTATATAATATATAAATTTCTATGTTTAATTATACAGAAATTATATAATATTTAAATTTCTGTATTTAATGATATAGAAATTATATAATATATAAATTTCTATGTTTAATTATATACAAGTTATGTAATATTTAAATTTCTATATTTAATTATATAGAAATTATATAGTATTCTGTCCGTAGAAATTATCATACCGACGAGTTGAAAAGGAAAAAGAAAGCGACGAATTATTGCGTACGGTTCGGTCACTCGTTACGGTCCGCCAATCAGTTGCCAGCGCAAGTGGTCAAAGTATCTCTGTTGTAATTTTTATTTACGCAAATAGAGTTCGCAAAAATACAAAATCCCATAGAAATCTGCGTACAGTTTCGCGACGAAATACAGTTGGCGCAAAATCTTCGTAACGTTTCACCCTCGAGCGGGTCGCGAGGGGCGCGCTAGATCGATTAGAATCGGTTCCCCATTTCAATGAGAAGAGTCACCCCCTAGTTGCGACGATACGGTTCTGAACAAAGAGCCTCGCCGATCTCGCATTCACGTGGCACACGTGCACGCGTGCGCTCGCATAAGCTGGCGGGTTCCCTTCTCGCGGCGAAGGGCATCGACGTTGCTCGCGTAAAGGGAATAACTTACGTCGAGAGAACTCCAGCCACGAGGGCCAATGCTCTCTCCCTCTTTTACCACCCTGAATCGCTAATAGAGACGAGATCGTCGCGGGATGGCGCCGCCCGTTCAATTTTTTCCCGATGGTCTTCTTGGGAGGCGGACTCGAGAGACAAGGGATAGTCTCAATATGGATACGCGTTTTACTGTTTCGAGTGATCGTGCTGCTCTTGATCAGGATGCTAACAATAAGCGAGGAGGATAATGGACATTCTCAGTGATGAAATGATGAACTGAGATCGGACGTTTGTGGTGGTAAAGAGTCTTTTAGTTCGTTGGAAAATGATAGTTCGTGTGTTATGTGGGAGGATTTTCAGCACTAGAGAACCGAAACTAAGATATAAGATTGTTATTAGAAACGTATAAATACGAGAAACAGGGAAATATTATAGGACTTTATAATACAATACAGTACGTACGGTTGTGTAATACAATGAAAGACACAAGTATTTGCTTATATATTTTTACGAAAAATCATTCAATCTGATTTGGTTTGACTGTGTTAAGAATATGTTTTATGGTATATATAATATTTATTTATGTATACTGTACTATTATAAATATAAATAATCTTCTAGCTGCCTTTCTAATCTAGAATGTACTGACTTTCCACTGAAATTTTTTAAAACCTTATTCGAAAAAAAATATAATATTTTTATAATACTACATAATTGCACTTTTCACCAACGTACATCCGATTCTTCGCTCAAACATCAAATTTCTCTCTATTAAATCACGTTGAAATCTCGAATTAGCGATTCTTCGCGCCCAGGAATGCAAAAGATTAGCGTTCGATCGGAAGGAAAGGATCGTAAACTTTCATACGCGAATTTTTGGTTTTATTCCGCTCGATCGGTTGTTAAGAACAAATGGAAGAAAGAGAAACGAAAAATCTTGCCAACCGCCGAAGCGTAACGTTTTAATTGCACCGTCAGACCGTCGTTCGAGAGTGGCTCGACGAGTCGAAAAAATTTCTTTGCCCCGTTTCCGGACGAACGAAGGGAAGGTTAAACGAAATTCCGCGCGGCCACCGCGAACAAGTGGATTCTCCCTTCCCTCTTTTGCACGTATGCAGAAAACTTGGCACGTGGATTCGCGTTCCGTTCGAACGGAAACGATTCAACCGATGCCAAAACGAGTCGTTCTCGCGCTCGATGACGCGCGCTTATATCTCTCGATGCACGTTTTCGATCCATCGTTTCCGCGTGCCGCAGCGAAAAACGTGCCACGTGTACACACGCTCGGTGATTTATCCGTCGCAGTTTCACGGCCGTTGAAATCAATTTTAATGCCACTTCGAGGCTGTTGACTTCTGTCGTTTAACGTTCCCGGTTTCGCGTTCACGCGCTACGCAGCCGTCGACAATTTTTTCTCTCTAAAATTGCAATACTTTCTCAGTTTTAAGTATGCTTAAGTTGAAGCAAAACAGGCAACGCAAATAATAAATTTGTCAATAATTTCTATCCAGCGGTATCATATCGGCGAGTTTGAAATGAAAGAAAGACGAATTACTGTGTACGGTAGTGGTCGCTCGTTATGGTCGGCAATCAGTTGCCAGCGCGGCTGGTTATTCTCGCGAGATTCTTAATCCTAATTTGAGTGTGTTTCACGTTTCGATTATAGCGCCATATATCGTCGTCATTTGTATCTGAAGCTTCCTCTCCCAATCACCCCTTTTTCAATTAACTCTAAACGTGCGTAAATAGGTACTTTTACTTTATCTGCTTTTGTTGCGTCGCTTGGCATTTTCCAAGTAAGAATGTCAAAATGATTAAATCGGAGCGGGGATTTTTGCGATTCAATTACTTTTGAAAAGATCAGGCATCTGCTAATTTCGCTAACAAGCGTCAATTAACATCCAGATCCATTTTAGATTTCGATAGTTGTTAGTTTGAAGAGGTTGAAGCTGAAGCTGGTTGTACAGTGTCTAACGTATAATTTCTGTCTTGAAGGCAAGAGGTCTTGAGTTATTTGTGAACACGTCTGTGACTGGTGTATCGTTCGTGATACGTAGCCTAGTGCTGCTCGATGTAAAAGCAAGACGTCGGTCCATTCAGTCCTCCGACGATAGGAGATCTGAGGATCGTTGGTCACACACAAGCGACTCGACAAAGCGAAGTCAAACAGCTTGGCGACAGCTTCGTTTCGCGAGGAGAAGCGTTTAGAACGCGAATGCTCGTCCGTAGGTAGGATCGACGATAACATCGTCCGTGTCATCGGACGTCTTGAACCTTTCAGGACGCGAAGATACACCGAACCAACCAAGCATTCGAGCAATCGGCAACGGAAAACTTTTACGAACGTGTGCAATACGCGTTGAAATTACATTTAGCGTTTATCGAGAGTAGCGAAACGTCATTGTTACACTAAATTGTAACTTGTTATAATTTTTAAAGATGTTAAAACCTCTTCTTTCATTATTATTATTATTATTTTTTTTTCTTAATGAAACATCAAAATGTAAAACAACTAATCTTATTAATTTTAAGTTAAATTAATTAGTTAATTACTTTTAAATATTTTCGACCCACGTTATAGATTGCAAGTTTTTTATACATTTTTAAGAAATTCAAAGGCACAAAGTATACAGAATGTGCAGAAATATGAATCTCTAATGGTCGTTGTCAATCAAACAGATTATAAATTCCATTCGTAAGATAGAAAATTGTACAAAAATCCATCGACTACGCCTTACTCGCACGTAAGTACCGACGAAATTTCGAAACGTTCCATACAACACATTCACAAAAGACTGCTAAATAATTCATATAAGAATAATCCGAGTTAATGATTCAGTACATTCGCAAAAGAATGTTGAGAATAATTCTTAAAAGTTCTCTCGCAAACTACTGTACATTTGGAAGCAAACAATCCGAGCTGTCCCCGAAGATACTACAAAAATCGAAGAGTACACGTTTCGATGGCCGATTCAGCGACGAAAGGGAACCAGGCGAGTTAATAACTCGGGCTCGCGCGAGTGACAAAGACAAGGCGTGAAACGCGAAAAGCAAGCGCGTTAATGATTAAGCTCGACACCACCAGCTTAGGATAGGGCAGCTAGGTGAAACTGGACTTTCAGAACGGTTGAACGCGCAATAAAGAAAGAGCTGCTTATCGTAACGATCCCTTTCCCCTTCTTCGCTTGAGAAAGATAACGCCAACTGTCTTGAATCGCGTCCACTTTTCCAGTCCGGTCTTTCTTTTGTCTCTCCTCTCCTCTCCTCTCTTCTCTCTCTCTCTCAGCTTGTTTTCCCCGCTCTTCTTTAGCAATTAGCGCCCGATCTTTTTCTCCGGCTCGTTTCCCCGCTTATTTTCCACGGCGAATTCTTCTTTTCCCTCGGAAATCACTTTGTCCTCGGTCTGCTTTTATTTTCTAAATTGTCCCTCTCTTCCTTCCTCCCTGCTGTCGCGATCTCTTCTTAAATTGTCCCTGTTGTCGCTTTTTTTCTCGTCTCTCATGTTTTCGCTACGTATTTAGGATTATACGATCGTATGCATGTTTTGTTTTTTTTCTATTTTTTTTTTCTTTTTGAAAATAATTAAAGAGATTCGTTTCGTCTATCAAGCGATTTGACTTTGGATATTTTGTACAATATTGTATAAAATTTTAAATAATTTTAATTGTATGTAATAATTTTATATATTAATGTTATTATAATATTTTATAATTAATTTTATATAACATTATATAATATTTTCGAGTGTCACCTGTACGGTCTAAGTTTCCCATAAATGTGTGAAATTCGAAGGACCTATCGCGTTTCGAACGACCGATATTCCAATATTATAAACGTTTGCTCAGGACTAAGTCCTTTCTGTGCCAATTGAAAAATAACTTTTTAAATGAAATCGGGTATGTAACAAGAAACGTGTAAAAAGTAAAGTCATAAACTCTTAAATATCCTGAAATTCCTAATTTTTCTTATTTAATAGTGTCGTCACTTGTGCTGTACATCGCACAAAGTTATTGGATGTGTTTGAGAGTCACTTACAATTAGTTTCTTCGATGAATTTTAATAAATCGTGATTTGCTTTTTGCTTCAAACGTCATCCTTCTGACGTAATTTTCTAATTATGATAATTTGGGAAAATCAACTGTTAATGCCACTTCTGTTTTTAATTGCGTTTAGTTGTATTATTTGTCGGCCAGCAAAAACTGTAATTGAAAGTATTGCGCAGGTATAACTTGCAAAACTACCTTTTCTTTTCATCTTTTTAATTGCACACGTAAACTTGGCAACGTGTGTACGAAGGTGACAAAATCACTGTTTTATATATACATATACAATTTGCAGATGAGTTTCTTCTTATTGCAAAACAAGTCTCTTTATTTCTATCGCCTTTCAAACTTGTTCGTTTCAAGCTTAAAGATCGATTGGTCGATTGATTTCTTCCAGCGTCGATCATTTTCTACACTCGCTCGAGTATATTTATTCTCACTTTATTTTCCAAATACATACACATCTATGTGCGTAATTAAGATCGAGCAATCACGTAGCTATTATATTTGTCTGAATACAGAATAAACGCACCTACTGTGAATTTGAATTAAATTATAGGAAAATGGCAAATACGAGGTAGTTTTTATCTTCTTCGCGTAACTCGTCATTACTCAGAGAGCAATAATTTCCACGCAATCACTGATTCACGAAAGTATTTAAAACTTAAATGATATAGTTGCAGTGGAAATGGACGCAGAATCTCCGTTGAGAGAATTGGTTGTTCATAATCCTCGTATCATACATATAAAAATTTAAAATATCCATTGTTCTAGAAACACGTGGATCGTATCGCGTGGAAAAGTATAATATTTGTGTCAAAGAAATAAAGTACAAGAAAAAGTTAATAATGCGATAAAGAATACTTGTATAAACTTCTATTAATATATTTTATTAAAAATCGCTCGAGTATCTAAAAATACACAGTTATACGTGTATAAAATTTCCATAGAAAATTAGAAATTGGTCATTTTGATCGTTTTGGTAGTTCTAGTGTTAATGTATTTCCCAATGCAGTTCTCAATGCGTTATTAAAATATTCACGTTTCGTTTCGTGTAATTATTAATTCGCGACATTATAATAAAATGCTCGAATTATACAGGTACGTTTATGTTTCTGAAACGAGTATACACACCCCGGGGCAAAGAGACAAGACGCCGTATATTTTCTTATGTTGCGTATTGTTAAACTAGATTGTTACATCAGTATCCTTGGGCGCGGATTACACGTGGATGTACGTGTACTATGTTGACTGTCTTATCTCAGAAATACGTAATTTCTCAGAGATACAAAAACGAAAATGTAAATATTGCTCGGCACTCGAGGCGGGCAGGATCGAACGAGTCCGAATATTTTCATTCGTCAGTCATACGGGAGCTATCGGAAGCCTGACATTCGTGCGAAATACAGTGAATCAGTGAACACTAGAACCACCAGAGTGATCGAGATGACCAATTTCTAATTTCTTCGACTAATTTCTCGGACTCGCAACGTTGCGTTTTTCAGAGATTCGAACGATTCTTGTAAAATGTACGAACAAAAGTTCGCGTTCATTATCGTATTGTAAATAATTTTCCTATTCCATGCGTTCCAATATCTTTGACTCGATTCTTATACCTTGGTAGTACTCAGTTCTAGTGTTGAATTTATCGGTGAAAAGTTCAGTTTAGACGAATCTGGTTTCCACGATTTCCGAGTCGTCGATCCATGGGTAGTTGTGTTGGCTACTATGGTAAGTTAGTCATTTCGACCATTTTGATAGTTCTAGTCTTTAACCCTTTGCACTCGACTGTCGCTTTTGGATTGTACTTAAATCTAGCTCGGACTTCTTTTTATAATTTGCTGACAATTGTAACGAACCGTATACATTTGGTGTTGCGAATGGTATAATATCTGAACAGACGCCCAGAGTGTAAGCTATAATAACGACGTAAGAAGAACAAAAGTAGTTCAGAAAGAAGAAATTCCTGAAAATTGAAATAATTCGTATAATTCACATAAACTAGACTTCTCACTGCTTCTTACGAAAGTTTCAGGTGGGGGGGGGGGATTTTTCCAGAAGTTATTCTGTATGTATTATACTACTTTTCTAACTCGCAAGTTATGCACGCGTTGACGATTGCTTCAAATCTGAACAAATTTATCACACGTTTGAAAGACATGATCAACAAAATTTCGCTAAATTTCAATACCATTCGGATAATTATTCCCAATGCTACGTCATTTCATTTGAAGTGATGATGCTTCGTAAATAAATATGGTACAAAGAAAGTTTTAAATTTCGAAAGGGTTAAATTGACTTGGCGCATCGTTGCAACTCAATCTCATCCGCTTTCCCTTCGTTTCTTCCATTTCTCAGTTGAAAATCCCCCGGTCTGCCGTCCAGGGGATTTTCATTCGTCCCGGTGGCCACTTTTCTGCCCGATTCTCGTCCACTGCTCTCCTCTCCTCTGCTCGCTCCGTCTCGTTCGCTGGCCCCGCTGCTGGCCGTTTTATGACATGTATGTGCACACACGCGCGTGCACGCCGAGTGCAAGGTCCTAGCATTGACTCCGGACACACGCCGGTTCGAGTAAATTGCACAAGCGGCGCTCTCTCGTTCGCCGGCCGCCCCGCTTCTGGCCGCCGATCCGCTCTCGTTTCGATGCGTGCCCACGCGCCAGCCCGTGTTCCGTCGACGATTAATCGCGCATCGGAACTCATCGACATGTAACATCGGCACGGAATTTCGACCGAGCCGTGAATTATCGCGTTCACCACTGCGAGCATTTCGAACACTGTTTACTGTTGGAAGTCCTCCTTATTTCCCGATGCTTGAGAATTTCTTCTACGATTGTTGAAATTCTCTTAAATAATTGTACAATAATCTTAATTGCAACATTTTCTCAGTTTTAAGTATATTTAAACGTGACCCCGTGAAACAAATGATCCAGTGATATCGTACCGACGAGTTCGAAAGAGAAAGAGAGCGACGAGTTATTGCATACGGTTCGGTCACTCGTTACGGTCCGCAATCAGTTGCCAGCGCAGGTGATTAAACCTCTTGCGCTGTAACGACGTGCCACGCGAATTTTTTGCCCCAAATTGCAACAGTCTCTCAGTTTTGAGTACATTGTAAGTGTAATCCATGAAACAAATGAAACGATAAGTTTCTTAATATCGTACCGACGAGTTCGAAAGAGAAAGAAAGCGACGAGTTATTGTATACGATTCGGTCTCTCGTTACGGTCCGCAATCAATTGCCAGCGCAAGGGATTAAAACGTACTTTATTGTTGAGATTCTTTCCAAGATGCTTAAAATTTTATATTTGCAACCTGCAATTTGTCCGGATCAGATCGTTTCGGAATAAAAAATTTTTTTAATCCACCAGGGAAATATTTCTCTATTGATCATTGACCTCTCATATCGTCCCAAATTGCAACGTTTTCTCAGTTTCAAGTACATTTGAATGTAACCCAGGCGAAACGAGTATAGTTTTTTGAGTATATATTTAAATGTAACCCATGGAACAAATAAGTTTATTACTTCCTAATCATTTCTATCCAATGATATCGTACCGACGAGTTCGAAAGAGAAAGAGAGCGACGAGTTATTGTATACGGTTCGGTCGCTCGTTACGGTCCGCGCGCGATCAGTTGCCAGCGCAAATGATTAACCCGCGTTTTCCTCATTCGAAGAAGGAAAAGAGTAAGTATATGCATCAACACAATAGCAATGAAAAGCTATCACCGTCGCTTTTCCTTTTTCCCTGAATCAATCGACACGGTGGAGATTTTCAATCGAAACGCGAGTTCTCGGGAGATAATTTAAAAGGCACGGGCGGTCGATTGACTCTCTGGCTCAGGAATCATTTGCACGATCGTCGCGTATCGAGAAGGATCGGAACGAAATGATTCATTTCAGTGTTTGTCGGCTGAAACGACACGGTGATGCGTTGAATGTCGGAGTATCGCCGATCGAGCTTTCAACATGATCTCGCGAGAAAGGCGACACGTCTCCGGGCTGCGCGAGACTCTCGAGTGTCGTGCTTTTTATTAATTAACCTGTGGATCTCCGTGAATGCGTCCGTATGCCTTTCCACTGGATTAGAATCTCGAAACGACTGCGATCATCTGACTTTGCAAGCCAGACTTCTTCTTTCTCGTATCGACGACTCGATTGAACGCTCGATGATCGTTTAGATGAACTATATTCGTTGTTAATCGTTCGTTTATTACTCCATTATGACTGTAATCGTAAATTTCTATTGATCGTATCGATTTTACGTATAGAAACGACGATCGTTATACAATAGAAATTGCAATACGAATCATGTCGCGTGCCGATCTAGACTCGACGTATAGAGAGCGTGTGGAGCAGATCGGTGGCTTGCTGACTTTCAACGTTAATGAAAGTCAGCTGGTTCAAATAAGAGTTGGTTTGATGTTGAAATGGTAAGATTAAGGAGTGTAGTTGTCGTAAGAGTTTGAATTCGTAAATGCTTGGATTTGTGAGTAGGTGACTTCGACACTTCTGTGCGTACTGCGCGATTGCAAGAAAAACATAGCTGCTTTCCTTGTGCGTTCGTTTTATATACTTGTAGGCTCTATTGTTATGGGATTAGGGAGATGTGCTAGTCTTTACCAGATGTGCGCAAGGTCGGTCTCAGAAGATAGTAATTGTACTTTCCGACGGTCCCGAAATGTGTCCTTCGCAATCTATTAGATTTATGGATGGTGTATAAAAGTTGCGAAAAAGACATTCACCGAGCCTTAGAATTGAGAGTCGGGCATGACTCTGACAATGAAGTAACGTAAGGACGGAAAAACATAAAGTACGGTCAAGGCAACTCCCTGCCGTGGAAAATAGTGAATTTGAAGGTTTTATTCTTGGCTCGATGAATTGTTTTATGATGGGGACCATTGCGATGACAGAGCTTACCGAGCCTTGGAATTGGTAGTCCAGTAGAACTACAATAGAAGATAGACGGTAACGAAAAGTATAAAATATGGTCAAGGAAAATCCCTGCCGTCAAGAAATCAGAATTTGAAAAATTGCTTTCCCTGGCTCGATGAGTTTGTCCTTCGCGATATGAACCCGACCTCTATTGTGTTCGGTAAGGCCGAACAAATCATTAATCATAATTAATCGATCGTAACCGAAATTGTAAATCAATCTTTTTTTTTCAAAATCCAATCATAGACAACTCGTAATCTTCTGTTAAACTTTCTCGAAACGACGCGTCTCCAATACGCACCGACCTGATACTTACATAGTAATCGCATGTAGAGTGGCACTTCGTAGGTCAATATAAACGTTTGCAGAGTCAAAGTGGTGCTTTTCTTTCTCTCTTTTTTTTTTTTTCTCTCGTGAGGAGTTCTTTATTTTTCCCCGGGAACAAGATTGAATCGCTGTTTACCAGTAATTTCTGTAATTGATCGTTCGTTTATTACGCAGCGAGGACGGCGATTAAGCGCAACAAAGTAGGCCCCGAATAATTTATAATCGATAATAGCAACCTGTTCGCGAACCTGTTTCTCTCGGCGTGCGTACGCTCGACGCACGTTGTGTGTCACGGTATGTAACCGGCGAACGTTTAACGACCGATTATATTTTAATTACGCCGGACTTTTACATTCTGTCGTGTTTAATAACGAGCTGGAAAATCCAGTTGATATTGAATCGTAACAGGCAGCCGTCGCTCGATAACGAGCGACAAAGAGGAGGTTCCTCAGCCGAAAATAGCCCCGCCGGACTCTTTGAGAGTTGAGAACGTGACGATTTCTGTCGATCGCCGACAAAACGGAAACAGAAGCCTGTCGAGAAGGTTATATCGAAACAATTTTACGGAAGGAATAATTGTAATAATCTGCTTAATAGATGCTTTTCCAAATACTCGAGTGCTCTAAACTTTCTCGGTCAATTGATGGATCTCGTGGACAAGTTTTATCTTCTTTCATTCGATAGTCGTCAACATCCCTCCCCCTGTGTTTCTATCCACCATATTGAATTCCTCGGAGCTTTTCAAAACATTACCATTATATATATTAAATTTCTCAAAATAATAGAATCAAATAAATAAACTATTATTAGCTGTTGTTAAAAAAATTGTACGAATTAATTCAACCGTTTAAAATAAATTTAAAATCATAATTCATTTCAATCATTAATAATCGGTGCTGTATCAGCGCACGTTGCGTTTCATTACACGATGCGCTGCAACTACTATTGTGTCACGAGACCCGCTCGTTCAGGGTTCTCGAGAAACTCGAAGTCGAAAAATTTCGTCGGGCGATAGTTCTCGGGAGCGGTTTTCGGGAGAGCCGTGGTACCTTTTTCGAGAGGAGACCCGGACGCGAGACTGGTCCAGCGACGAGAGGGGAGAGAGATCGCCGATGAGAGACCGAGTGAGGACGACGTGCACTCTCGCAGGCAGCTGCACCATCACCTGCCTGGCAGCTGGTTCACCCGGCCAGACTCTTTGCCCGCGGCCTCTGCCTTTGCTCTACCGAGCGAATTTCGACCAGACGTTCGCAACCTTCGCTGCGAAAAACCAGCCAGCAGTCGACGACGATCGAAACTCACGATCGGGAGCGAGATTCTTCTCTCGAAAGAGGTACGCGCATTTTCACGAGTCGAACGATTGCACGAGGCATTCTCATTGACGTTATTTTGACGTGGCTTTTCCTCCCCGAATCGTTACCTAATATTCAATCGGAATGCATGTTGAGTCACCTGATGCTACAGACTGGTTAAAATTGTGCTTGATAAATACTGCTGTAATATTCTGCGATCGTACCACGATTTCGGAAACATCCTGTATATATATATAATATTTTATTATATATCTACATTATTTTTTAGATATATTACATATTTATATTATTTATATATATTATATATTTATATTATATATATATATATATATATATATATAATGGACAGAAGAAAGTTTAAAATCTGTATTCGTTTATATTTTATATTAATAATATAAATATAAAAATAAATATATATATATGTATGTATGTATGTATGTATGTATGTATGTATGTATAATGATGGACAGAAGAAGGTTTAAAATCTGTATTCGTTTATATTTATATATTTTTTTATATAAAAAGAATAATATAAATATAAAAATAAATAATAATATATATATATATATATATATATATAATGATGGACAGAAGAAAGTTTAAAATCTGTATTCGTTTATATTTTATATTAATAATATAAATATAAAAATAAATATATATATATATATATGTATGTATGTATGTATGTATAATGATGGACAGAAGAAGGTTTAAAATCTGTATTCGTTTATATTTATATATTTTTTTATATAAAAAGAATAATATAAATATAAAAATAAATAATAATATATATATATATAATGATGGACAGAAGAAAATTTAAAATCTGTATTCGTCTGTACGACGTACAAGAATTAGTAACCTCCGTATTAAACACATGTTTTAATTTATTTACGCGCATCTTGGTAAAATCACGCTGTCACTTGCCTTTTCAAACATTCTCTCCGCCCGTCACTCGTACGCGATCGGACTAATTTTCGTCGAAAGAGATCGACTCTGGAAGCAGTTGGAAGGAATCGTTCAGATAAACGGGATCCAATTCCTCGCGTTCAATCTCTATCCGGGGATTCAAGAAATTAATTCGAGGAAAATCTCCTATTGTCCGGTGGGATCTCCACTCGGAGCCTGTCTGATCGATCGATTCCACCTGGAAAACGATAGGAAATGCGTGTCTTCTCGTATCGTGAGGCCGAAACTCAGCCGGATAACTTGGATCTCGATGTCTCGGCGGGACGTTGCCGATCTCTTCGTTCGATCACAAACGGCAAACAGACGTAATCCGCAAATGAAAATCTATAAATCAGCAAGATGAAAATCTATAAATCATCGTCGAAGCATATTGTGCCCCGTTGCGACATTTCTATTTATAGATTTCGTTCTTCACGGGCACGTCCATAAACGCTCGGTTCACATTTTTCGCGAACGTGATTTAGAAAGTGGGACGGTAGAAAGAACGTTTCTGAAACGGTAGTTGAAGAATTTCGAGCAGTCGTTCGCCGGTTACTTGGCGCAGCGTAGATAAGATAAATTGCGATCGATGTTTTCCCATTCTGTGTTGCAGAATCTGCTGCAATGTGCTTGCACGCGCGTGCACGTATTTCGTGTCTTCTCGGCTCGATATTTTCCTTGCGACTTTGTGCCAGGCTCGACACCTGGGAAACGCAGCGTCGAGAAATATTCTGTTTATTAACGCTTATTATATATGCCCAAGACGATTCTCCATATTGTACATTGATATTGCAATAAATATCTTGCAATTTGCGTATGTATTCTCAGATTGCCTTTTAAATGCTAATACGACTGGCAACAGTCGTTCGTCGTCGCGGTGTCCTCGTTGCAATGAAATTTCAAAATGTTTTTACGTAACGCGAACACTTTCGCGAGCTATACTGCGATCAGCAAATATTTCGAAGTTAAAATCGATTCCAACACGCCTTAATTAGTCCAATTAATCGATTCGACGAGTGAAAGTTGAACAATTAACAAAGAACGGAGTAGATCGGTCCACGACGTTAACCAAGAAAAAGTTTCACGAGAATGATACAATTGAGAGATCGACGAAGTGTGCGAGGTCGATCGGTTTTCGTGTCACTCCGCGTGACGCGATATTGATTAAAAATTGAAAAAAAAAAAGAAAGAGAGTGAGAAACTGAAAGAAACACCCTGTATACCAGGTTGGAATATGTGCCACGGACGTACAATCTTTTAATTTACGAGAAAGTCTGCCAGATGGACAGGTGATACCGCAGCTGCTGCTGCTGCTGTGGCCAAGCACGCGACTCCTTATCGTCTCGCATGGTGCCATTCCGAAAACTCGCGCCGTCATCTTTTTACCCTTTTCTCCACCCTTCGCCGCCTTTTTCTCTCTCTTGTCTTCTTTTCTCTCTCGTTTCTCGTCGAATCGGCGCGAGACGCAGAAGGAAGAAGGTGGCGGAGCCTCGCCAACCGCGTAGAAAAGCAACAGCCGGAGCCGCGCTTTTGCATACGTGTACACAACACAATCTCGGAAACTCGTCACGCTCCAGATACGCGCGCGCCTTCATCCTACTAAACTGGATATTCCGACTGGATGAAAGCAATATCGTGGCATACGGCTCCACGGCCCGAAACTGGAAACTGGCGGCTCGATCCCGAAGTCCGAAGTCCGGCTTCGAAGTTCGTTCGCGAAACGGTCACGCTCGCTTGTCTCGTGTGAAAGAAATTTGAACGAGGCGTCCACGAGGAGTGACGATGGTTCTGGTTTTGGGAGAGAGGATAGTGGGAAAACGGTAGCGTGAAACGCAGGGAAACGAGTTTCGTGAATTGGAGAGTGGGATTTTTTCTTTCTTTTTCAACGTGTATACATTTTTATCAGCCAACGCTGTGAAACTCGTGTCGGAGAAATTTTATTCGAGGGGGAGATATTCGAGTTGGTTGTCTAAAAGTTGCGATTTTAATTAGGGGTGGGAGGACTATTTGTTTGGTAACTAATGGAAAATGGACTACACAAGCTGGATCTTTTTTTTATGGTCGAATATTCTCGACTCGCAAGAAAAAGTGAAGAAACAAGTAAAAATTTGCCACGATGGAAGTTCCTTTTACACTTTCATTCATCAAGGTCAAGTATTTTCAAAATTTCTTCGCGCAAAAGAACGTCGGCAGAAGAGTCATTTTTTCCTCGCGTAAAAATAACGTTGAGAGTCTAAAAATTACGCTTCTCCTCCTCACTGAGGACTTCCAGTCACAAGTAGAAACTTCTGTTCGAACTTTTTCAATATCTTCAGCCTTTCCCTCGCGGTGAAGATCTATACTTTTAATCGAAGGGCCATTTTTTTTTCTCTTTCCCTCGCGTGAAAGGAAGATCGTTGAAGAGTCTCCTTCGTTTCGTATCGTAAATGGAAACGCTTTTCAACGCTGTGAACCTTCCCCTCGAGCAGAGGGTCGATGTTTTGAAACGGCCGCGCTTTCAAATCGGCGCGATCGGTTGCATTTTCTCTACGCGTGAAAACGAATCGAATGGGCCCCGATGGCAGCGCGGCGAGAGTTTCCTGCGTGCAGCCTGGAAATTATATTTTATCGTCACCCCGCGCGGTCGGAGTTGAACCACCTACATGACAGGAAGCCGGCGGAGCATGTGTTGCGGGTATTTCCGGTGCGACGTCTCCCCTGCGTGCGCCCCACCCCTCGTGACTTTTCACTCGCCGTGTTTGCACGCTCGCGGTTGCAGCTGCTCCGGAGAAAAATGTTGCCCCGCGTCTATACTTCTCTTTCTCTGTGTGTGTGTGTGTGTGAATGATCGTCCCTGCACGCGTGAAAATAAACTTCTGACGGCCGACAGAAACTGCAAGATCTTTTCGCGAGATCTTTTTCACTTTTCTTTCTTTTTTTTCTTTTTCTTTTGCTTCCTTTCCTTTTTTCAATTTAATTCAGAGCTTTAATTTCAAGGTTTCCTTTCGGTAGGGGGGTGATATCGTTTTGTTCGATAGAAGTTCTCTTTTGTAAGAGAAGTTATCTTTTGGTGAAGAATTTCTCGACAATCCACTTTGAAACTTGAATTCTTCTCGAGAATGTTGAGCGTGGAAAGTTTTTATTTAGAAAACGATGGCCGATCTTGCTTGAAGATTTTCGGTCCGCGGAAAGAATGTCCTTTTGTACGCGCTGCGACTTGGAGGACGAATTTTTGAAGAATAATTTCAAACAGAAACCGGACAGTCTTCGAAAAGTAACAAAGATAACAGGGAGAAAGAATCTTTCATTAACTTCGGGAAACTATTGTAGTAGTTCGCGGCAAATATCGCCGAGTCTCGCTAACGAAATTTATCAACTAATTTGGGAGTAAACCGGTCCCCTTCCTGCAACGTGAGTGAAAAACCAGAGCAGAAATAATATAAACGAAAAACAAAGGAAAAGAAAAAAAATACAACAAAATACGCAACAGAGTCGAAATAAAAATTAAAAGAGAGGGAGAGAGAGAGAAAAAGGAAAAATTGGGTGTAATAATTTAACTGGCAAATATTTGAAGGATCATTGGCATTAGGTATCGCGTGGCGCGCGGTTATCGATGTAAAAGATAAATATTGCTCTTTGCACTTTTTCATTCCGGCCAGCGAGCTGCAACGAAAACTGCCCGGTTTATACACGGAAATACAATTTCGACAAATGCCTCTCTGCTCTCTGTGTAGCCACTTACACGCGTGGGGGGGGGGGGCGTGTGTGCGTGTCGCGCACGGTACATTCCGCATCGGTGGAAAAACTGAAAAACTGTCGCGTGCCTGTGCGACCGCCTCTATTAAATCAGCGATTTAACCGTGTTCGATGAGAGGCGAGGGGGGGAAAAAACGGCGAAATTGGTGAAATTGCGTTTTTCCCCGATCATGAGAGATTAAAACGCCGCGCGCGTCGGCACTCGTCGCGTTATTTCGTTCATGGATTCGATTGAAAAAAAAAAAAAAAAAAAAAAAAAGAAAAAAAAGAGGGCGAATCGTGATTTCGAGTTGATCATTTTTGACGCTGCTCGCCGGTCGACGCTTGTCCTCAAAGAAGAACGAATGTTGGACGTGTATGATTCACGGTAGAATTATTTAAATCGAAATTACGTCGAAGTTGGATGAAATTGGAGGGAGTTTAAGTTCAAAGAGTTTCTTTTTGGTGGAAAGAAAGGAGCAGTATCTCACAAAATGCGACAAAAGCGAGACAATGAAAAGATTTTTTAAATAGGAAATCTTTCTGATAGGACTCGATTAAATAAAAAATTCGAGTAATTCGAGAATCTGGTTTTTCAATAGGTCGGGAGTTAATCAGTCTAGTAGAGTAGACGAGAAATTAAGTTTAGCTAGTGTTACACTAGGATCGTTAAATTTCCCACGAATCCCAAGAAACAAAAGCTAGTGTTTACACATTATATACATTCTGCGCATTTTTGTTTCCTGAACTTTTTTCCGCTGGAATGACGTGCCATACAAGTCGGGGATTTTTGGTCCCAAAATTCTCTCAGCTTTAAGTATATTTAAGTGTAACCCAGGCAAAACAGATAATAAATCTATTACTTCTCAATAATTTCTGTCCAGTGATATCGTACCGACGACTTCAAAATGATAAAGAAAGCGACGAATCGTTGTATACGGTTTGGTCGCTCGTTACGGTCCGCCAATCAGTTGCCAGTATCTCGTTAGTAATTTTCATTTAAGCAAATAGAGTTCGCGGAAATACAAAAGTTGCATAAAAATTGTTAAATGCAAGTGGCTAAATTTCCCAAGCGAGTGAAAGTAAAAATACCCGAATCTACACGTTCGCTCATTCACCGCGACAGCGATTGAAATTCGAAAAATATTTCCCACGCAGCACGCGGCGGTGTCTACGCGAAAATGTTCGACGATGAACAGTATATAGCGTAAAGCCACTGTACCTTGCCTAGGAGGACCAGCTCCAGTCGGTTTATCCCGACAAAGAGAGAGCGAGAGAGGGGGAGGGGAGGGGACGTTGAATTCGGAGGTTTGCTCGAAGGGGGTTGAAATCGGCTTTAGAGACGGTGCGTGTAGTGTTTGCACGTGTTACCGACTGCATCCCTCTGCACACACTGCCTCCACCCCTATCTAGAACTAGGGGAGTGACAGAGAGAGTCAAGAGTCGTAGTACGTGAGAGAGAGAGAGAGAGAGAGAGAGAGAGAGAGAGCGAAAGAGAAGGAGAAATATAGAGAGATGGAGAGGCGGGATAGCGAGTGGTTCGACGTGTTTCTCGTTCGAATAAATTTCCGCGGCCACGCTCGATATCCGTCGATCGAAAGTCGAAGCTCGCGCCACGGGGCTGGTCGAATATCGAAAAAAATAAAAGAACCTTTAGCGCCTTGGAATAAATACGTTTCTGTTGCTCTTTCTCTCTCTCTTTCTCTCTCTCTTTCTCTCTCTCTTTCTCTGTGTGTGCGTGTTTTTTTTTCTTTCTTTTTTCGTGACAGGATATACGTTTCGAAGGAAGTGGGATCGAGAGGGAATTTTATGGCAAGCTTCCGGTTGTTTTTTCAACACGATTAGAAGCGATTAGGGGAGTTTTCGATGCGCGCGCGTGGGCGTGAGTGAGATTCGACGTTTCGGTGGAAAGTGAGCTCGGTGAGAGCGAGTTGGAAACACGTTTTACACGTGCGATAAGATTGCGCATGTGTGTTGTACACGCATGCAATTTATACATTCATTATGTTTATTTACTCACTTCGTCACTTTTCTATTTCTAATTACGTTCCGTTCGGTCGCTGCTAGTAGCACTTTTCATCATTATAACTCTGGATGATTTTACAACAGATTTGCGGACAGAGCGCTGTTATCAATTCATCGCAAGTTCTAACAATTAATTTCGCGGAATTGACTTCGTTTACGTAATTAGTCGAAAACGCGCGGAATGTTGAATATTTCGAGCGTTCGTAATTGAACGGCCAGCGATGACGCATCGAAACGATATACGAATCGACAAGTGTCGTTCGATCACCAAGTCGGTTCGAGTCGGGATTTTCGAATTTTACTCTGAACGGGAGGGGCAAGAAGAGTTTGTTCGAGAAGTTTAACTCTTTCCATTTCCCCACGGTTCTGCAGCTAGCAACGCGCGCGGATTTTCAGCGATTTTCTCTGGAGACGTGCCGGTTTGCTGGTAGATCCGCGGGATAAGTGGTGATTTAAGAAGGAGTCGCGAAAAGGATGCAAATTTCGGGGGCAAGGTGCCTGCGCCAGAGAGCTTGAAATAGAAATCGCCGTTGGAAAAATCGCGTCAAGGGCATCGTGATAGCCGAAAGAGAGAGAGAGAGAGAGAGAGAGACTCCGTGGCAACCTGGGAAATAATGGTCCAATTACGCGCGAAGATATCATCGGTTGATCCCTTCAGCCGGAAACTTCGTCATTGAACTTTGACTGCGAAAGTTTGAAGAAAATACGACGTGCTCTCAGTCGTGAAATAAGCTTCGAAGTGTCTTTTTTAATTTTTTTTTTTTTAAACCAAGAAATTCGAAGTTTCTTCAGTTCTGATTCTCCTAGTTGGAATCGTTGCTATTTTATTCGTTCGTTTCGTTCTTTGTAAATTGTAGAAATTTTAAATCTTGGAGAAGTTCGACAAGTGCTGTCTGCGATATTAAAAAATTGACGCTCAAACACTGACTGACAATAAGTTTGTCCGCTATCGTGACACGACACACGCGAGGGGCATAATTGAATAATTTACATACATATTAGGTTGAATGTATTTAAAAGTGAGAGTCAGTTGGTCGACATTGGCCCATTATTATTATTATTATTATTGCTCGTTGCAACTCCATTAATTTAAAAAAAAAGAAGAGACACACATCGTTACTACGCTTTGACACAATGATCCAATGAAAAGTCCTGACGTTGATTCTCCTCCATCCAACAACGCAGCGACGTCCACCAAACTCCATGTCACGTGGCAGATTATTTTTTCCAACGAACCAACTTGCTCGAACATTTATTTCAACAGAGTTTCGACAGAAACTCTTGCTTCCTCCCTCTTCCTCTTTCACTATCGTCGCGTCGATTCGAAATTGAAATCTCAGAGCCCTCCCTCCGCCAAGTTGTTGCCCTCTCTGCAACTCCGTCGTTTCCCAATCGAAACGTTGGACAGAAGGCCGGTTAGGCGTTTCGCCTAAGCCTTCTAACGCCGCCTGGCTTCTTGGCGTTCGACAGCCGATTGACTGTTACCCGGCGACCTACCTGCCGGCGCGCAACCTTGACGTATTTCAATGGACAAGCCGGCCGCTGTGTAACCAGTTTCTGCGATAATGCTCTCCACGGACTCCATAATCTCGGCCGTAAAAGGAACAAAGCAATGGTGTCAAGTCTGTCGGCGACAGATCGCGCACGTACACACGCTCGTCCCGCTCTCGCGTCTCTTCGGCAGGTGCTCCACTGATCGCCGGAGCGACGCTGAAGCGTTTGCGTTTTGCGTTTGTGGCGGTTCACCGGCTTCTTTTCACATCTACTGGTGTGTGTGTGTGTGTGTGTTGTGGTTCACCCGCGTTGCGTGCGACCGCAGGTGCAACTGCACGACCTGGTGCAAGCCGCCACCTCGCGCAGATGCGCCCGCGTTCCACCGGGCCCCTCGTCGATGGCAATTTTCTCCCCTGAAATCGGTTTCTTGCTCCTCGGCCCACCTCCCTTCCCCATCTTCTTTCTTTCTTTCTTTCTTTCTTTCGCGCTCTTCGCCTCGGTTCGTTTGGTTCCGAGATTTGATTCCGATGAACGATCGAAAACGGTTGGGTTAGCATTGTCGCCGGAGATCTCTTGTGCGTTTGTACGGGGAATTTGAAAGTAGAGATGAAGAGAGATAGAGAATAATGTATGTCGAATATAGAGAGTAATAGTATAGAGAATAATGTGGATCGTCTTTTGGTACAAAATTTTTATTTTATTTAAGAGTTAACCACGTTGCGCTGGCAACCGATTGCGGACCATAACGAGTGACCGAACCGTATATACAATAATTGGCCGCTTTCTTTTCGAATACCTCGTCGGTATGATAGAAATTATTGAGAAGTCATTAAAGTTATTACTTAAATATACTATACTAACTAAACTATACTAAATATACTAACTAAACCGAGAAAATTCTCGACGTGCGTGGCATATCATTCCAGCGCAAGAGGTTAATCTATAATATAATCTCCATCGTTATTGACAAACTCTCTATTCACTTTTTGCAAAATGGGAATGTCTGAATTTAATTTTCTCTAAATTGCACATTCTCTCGTTCATCGATGATCGCATTGTTTTACAAAATTCTACAAAATTGTAATATTCCAAAAGACCTGAACTGGGAAAGAGGCGAAGAGTTTTTCAAATATAAATCATCGATCGGCCGTGACGAATCAATTCGTAGAAAAATGTCATTTTATTGCTCGATTGTCTCAATATCTAGGTCGCATAAAAAATCAGCCAAACCATACCAAACCATACCAAATCATATCAAACCAAAAGAAAAAGAAAACGTTCATCCTTCTTGACGTCAAATAAATTCTCTGTGGTTGATAATTGTAGTCGGAACTTGCGGAAAGGCAGCATAGGAATATCGACTTTCTTAAACTAGGGGCGTCGTTCTAATTCTTGCCAGAGAGAGAGAGAGAGAGGGGGAGAGAGGGAGAGAGAGGAACCCCGGGGCAATTTGCGCGGCTCAGTTGAATATTTATTTCGTGGGATTTGAAGGAAAGTTTGGCACGGCGGTGGTAGTTAGCGGTGCACGCGGCCCCGTGAATGTTGAGCAATCTCTCCGGAGAGCGCAGCCGTGCTCGCGAAAGTAATTAAAATCGCATAGGACACCGGGTTTCGCTTCTCGCGGCAAACAACGTAAACGGGGAGTCGACAACCGTGGAGGGTATCCTTCGACTTCCAACGTCTCTTCGACGAACCTCGGTGAATTTTTGCCCTTTTCTTTTCGTCGTCCGTGAAAGTGAATCTCTCCGATCGTGACTTGAACTTGTCACATTTTACACGCGTTCGTTCGACTTTTGAATTCGCGTGGAATGTGATTTTTCGATCGAGTGAGGTGTGAAACGTAAACGAAATATTCTGAAATTTTATTAATCGTGATTTTCTTCTCGATTTTCGATGAACGTTAGTTGTTGCAACACGTTGCATCGTTGAAAGCGTTGTAGTATAATTCGTGCTTGTTGGTGTTCGGTTCGAACATTGAAAATTTCAATTCCGTACAATTTGCTACAATTTGCTTTTTTCTTTCAAATATCAAACTCACGATGAACTCAAAGGGTTAACACTGTAACGAGATCTAGCTACAGTGATTATACTACTAAAATTCGAAGTAAATATTGTAGGAAAATTGCAAGACGATGTAAAATGAAACAAGCATATATAATTTATATATTTATTCGTAAATGTGACAAAAATATACAATCGGTATTATTAATCTAGAGCGAGAATGCAAGTAATTAAATTGTATAAATTCTTTTTGCAACTTGCATACACATGTATATTCTTTGTCTCTTAATTTTATCAAATATATATTTTTTGAAAATATTCAAGCAGACATATCTATTCATCGTGCTTCTTTCCTGCTCGATAAGTTCAAATTTCAATTCAATTCAATAAATTCAACCAGTTTCAATATTTTTCTCTTCGTACCTGTTTCAAACTAAATACCTATCATTGCAAGTTACGCGTAAGTTATACCATTATTGTACTAGCATAACTTGTATAAATACATATAATATATTTGTACACAGTTATTACAAAGTTATGTTACATACATTTTTCAACACATTTGCATTTTTGTTGACCCACTGCCAAATATCTTTCATTCGATCGAACGAATTGAATCGTTCATTCGATTCCGGGATTTCCGCGTTATACGCCGGCGCGACAGTGTCAATAAATTATTTTCGAGACTTTTCGAGTCTCAAAGCGCTTCCACGCTACGTATGTACGTCTGACTCGCCGTGTGGCGTCGTAATAAAGTCAAATAGCTTTCGGTCCGGCACTTGGGCGATCACCGAGGTTATTTGCGGACAGTGAGAGTACAACAGAGCGAAGTGGCTCTGGGCTAGAACGTTACTACCAACTCTGAACATTTCCCAGCGTACACACAGGGTGAATCATTCGATCGCTTCACTTTAATCTAAAACGAACCAAGTTTTACGAAGTTGCCGAAACGTCGAGTATCGTGGATTGAAATGAAAAAATTTCCTGGAGAAACTGTAGAAAACTGTAGCACGTGTCTGTATTTCTAATAATCCAAAAATCGGAAGTTCTTTGTATTTTAATCGAAAAGTTTCACATGGCAACTCGTCGAACAATTTCACTAGCAAAACGTCTGGACACCTTCGACTTTGCTAAAAGAAACAAGGGGTCGAGATATTTCGTTACGGAGAATCAACTCGCTCTTTGTTTTCTCCTTTCTCTGTCTCCTCGTTGTCCATTCATTGACAGAATTCAGATTCCAGTACGTCACATTCTCGTCGATTCATTGACAGGATTACAATCGTTCTTCTATGTACACACGTACGTATAGTCACCTAGAAGAAGGATCCCACAAGAAGTGGAAGAAAGCATTCCCGTAAAATAGTTTTCATTCACCCTTTGGCTGGGTTTAAAAAAAGAAAAAGAAAAAGAAGACAAGGAAAAGAGATCGCTCGAACCGTGAAGCGTGCAGGGACAGGGATATTTTTTTTTCCAAGAAACCTCCGGTTTCCACAATGATTTCCACCGTGGCTGGTGTACACGCGGAGCGACGGTGCACGAAGCAGAAGAAAAGCGAGGAGAGCCGCATTGGCAGAGCAATACCGTGACGGCCACTGGCCTTCTTCGTCGTTCTTTATTCCTCCTCGACGACTCGCTTCGTCTTCTCGATCCCTTTTGCAGCCCGTCCCCCTCCACGTTCTCTCTCAACATGTTAAACTGAAACTTCAGCAACGTAGCAGACGCGCGATAACGTTTACGAAAAGTGTATCGTATAATTTAGAACTGCATCTAGTGCGTTTTCTCACGTCTTGGAGTTCTTTATGAACGCGTCAGAGTTCGGCTAGTTTGCTTTTTCGTTTCACTTTCTCTTTTGTTCCAAAATCGTAATGTTCTCTCAGTTTTAAGTGCATTCAAATATAACCCAGGCAAAACAAGTAACGAAATAAATTTACCACATCTCGATCATTTCTATCCAGTGTAACCACACCGACGAGTTCAAAAGGAAAGCGACGAATTATTGCGTACGGTTTGGTCGCTCGTTATGGTCCGCAACCAGCGCAAGTGGTTAACCGTTCAGAACAGAGTAGTATAGAATAGAATAGAAACGCGAGTTTGATTGAAATGGAGCATTTTAAATGTTCTAAACTACGTACCATTGTGAGTAACGTTCAAACGAAAAGCTTCGAACATAAAATTCGGCTCGATTTATCCGTATGAAACTCGGCTTGATCGACGAGCCAATGACTCAACATCCTGTACAACAAACCTTTTTCCTTTCGTCCCATTGTTCCAATCCCAGTTTGGAGCCACCTGGAGCTTTTCTCTCTCGTCTCCTCAGGAACCTACCTTTCACTTTCTATTTCTCTCTTATTGCAAACATCGAAGATTGCTCTACGGTTTAGTTACTCCTTCGTGGCTGTTTATCGGGAGCTATCGCCGGGATCTCACGTCCGCGGACTTGTATTTTATTTCCCTAGGGCGAGACGGTGGGGTGGTGGCGCCTCCTCTTTCCTCATCGTTGCAGGGGAGGCTTTATTAAAGGAATCGAGCAGCACTTTGTCGAACGGCTGCACACTATCTCGCGCACCAACTCTAGGATGGATATAAATCCGCGGTGAATAGGCTACTCGGTGCCCGTTCGCGTTCCTAAAAGATCCCTCCGAGGTATATTCCATCGAACGTTCGTAGTTTATGGGAGAGAGGTCGTCCATTTAGGTCGGAACGAGATCGAACTCGTGCATCGGCTATTGCGTGATAACCAAGGTGTTGCGATGAGGGATTGGATTTTTCTTTCGATGATGCATGGATCAGTTGGCTAGTGTTTGATCTCGCAATGCTGTGTTTCGCTTAGTTTTATTTTAAAAAGTAATAATTATTTCTATAAAAACCACAGTGGATCCGTAGTGTAGCGTTTAACGAGAGAGATCTTGGAGTTGAAGCTAGGTTTGGTTGCATAATCTGAAGGTGAGTTGGTTAATGTTTGATCAGATTTTTCTTTTCTTATCAGTTGATTAGTGTTTGATCTCGCAACACTGTGTTTTGCTTAGTTTTATTTTAAAAGGTAGCAATTATTTCTGTAAAAATGGATCAGTAGTGTAGCATTTAACGAGAGAGATCTTGGAGTAAAAGCTAGGTTTGGTTGGACAATTTGAAGGTGAGTTGGTTAGTGTTTGATTAGATGTTTCTTTTCTTATCAGTTGATTAGTGTTTGATCTCGCAACACTGTGTTTTGCTTAGTTTTATTTTAAAAGGTAGCAATTATTTCTATAAAAACCACAATGGATCAGTAATGTAGCGCTTAACGAGAGAGATTTTGGAGTAAAAGCTAGGTTTGGTTGGATAATCTGAAGGTGAGTTGGTTAATGTTTGATCAGATTTTTCTTTTCTTATCAGTTGATTAGTGTTTGATCTCGCAACACTGTGTTTTGCTTAGTTTTATTTTAAAAGGTGGCAATTATTTCTATAAAAACCACAATGGATCAGTAATGTAGCGCTTAACGAGAGAGATCTTGGAGTAAAAGCTAGGTTTGGTTGGATAATCTGAAGGTGAGTTGGTTAATGTTTGATCAGATTTTTCTTTTCTTATCAGTTGATTAGTGTTTGATCTCGCAACACTGTGTTTCGCTTAGTTTTATTTTAAAAAATAATAATTATTTCTATAAACAGTAGATTAGTAGCATTTAACGAGGGAGGTCTTTGAATAAAAGCTAGGTTTGATAATCTGACAGCAAGTTGGTTAACGTTTGATTGGACCTTCCTTTGATAATGTATGTACGTTGGTTAATGTTTAATATTGCAATACTACATTTCATTTAGTTTTATTTTAAAGAAATAAATTATTTTTATAGAAACTCATCAAGTGAAATCTAGATAATAGATTTGTTTGATAATCTGAGGCTAAGTTGGTTAACGTTTGATCGACACGAAACGCGGTGTATTCAACAAATAGAACTACGGACGTTGAATTATTGGGTTGACTCTATTACGATCTTTAGTTTAAATTCTCACTGAATAGTGTAAATGTCTTCATGTTTTCAATTTTAAGATTGTTCTTGCGCGAAAGTTTGAGAACGTTTAAGTAATTGCAGCGACGAAAAATGCACACGCTTGTTGTAAATTTTACGGCACGAGGAAGGCTTCATTTCATAGTACTACACGTTGCGAGGAAACTTTTTTTTTTTAAGAGTTCATCCACACGGATCGCGTTCCCCTCGGTTAAAAATATTGTAACCTCGACACGATTCAATTGTACGCAATTCGGCGCAAATTGTAATCCGTTTCGCAATTTTCACGCTCGTTCAAATGGCCGTAATTCCATTTCTACGTGAATTTATTCCTATTACCACCGGTTTTTGTCTTCGGGTTTTTTCAACCACGTCTCGTTCAACACGCGCAGATTGGATCACGTAGTTTCAAATGCAAATACCTTATTCGTAAATGAAATTTGTAATTTTTATTTCGAAATTGGAAAAGACATAATATTCGGTAAGTGTGAATGAATGTTTGAACAGTTGATAGAATTATCTTTGATTCTTACACGTTTCTCTCTTCGTTTGTTGTAATTTCCGGCGTGATGTAAAAGTCGTCATTATTGGTAATAAAAAATAAAATTGAAATAAAATAAAATATGACATGTAATATAACAGAAATATATTACATAATATAATAAAATTAAAATGAAATTAAAAAATAAAACGACAAAGTCGTAGGCTTTTACAGAGTTTTCATCTTCGAACTAGAATTTCTTCCAAAGGGTGAAACATCTGGTTTTCGTTTTTTTAAATTACATCGCGATTAATATAAACTGTTATTATAACACGAATATACACTGCACCAACTCGCATTTCTGACTGTATTTCTAACTTGTCTGTTTCAATACAGTCTAACTTGAGAACATCGAAAGAGAATTGAAAGAGAGCAAAACGAGAAAACTTTACGTGTCGTGACTTTGCAAACTGAAACTGAACGAAGCGTCGATCAATTAAGGAGACGGAAGAAACAACGAACATATTTGCGCAAGGAACGCGTGACACTTATTGGATTAAGATTTCCATTATTTCGGATTTGCTAAATCCGTTCAGGCACGGGCTTGGCCGCTTCCTTCAGAATTCAGAATTCAGCGAGCGCGTTGGCCGCGTTGGCGTAGAAAGCGTTTCCGGAGGAGAAGCGCGCGATTTCCACGCGGAAAAATCGACTAACCGGATTAAGGAAATAGTAATAGAAGCTGCGGGAGTGCCGCTCGTAATTTTCATTCGGTTTTCCTTTTTCTTTTTTCTTTTCTTTCTTTTTCTCTCCCTCTCTCTAGGCTCTCCCTGACGGATGGAAAAGAAGGTCGACGGGCGATTGCGAGCCTGCTCTCCCTTTCTCTCTTTTCCCTCGTTTCAGCTCGTCACGTACTTCTCCGGCCGATTCGCTCCGCCTTCGATTTTCTTCGTCCCACCGTCCTTTCTCTATTTTGCACTGGCTCCAAACCGTGAGAAACAACAAGAGAGAGAGAGAAAGAGAGAGAAAGGTTGTCGAAATCTCGTCCTTCTTCTTGCTTCCAGTTGATTTTCATCTGGACCGAGGATCCACGGCGTTTTCGCGACGTGTAATACGGTTCAAATGCAGGCTGTTTATGGTTTTTTTTTCTTGGTGATTTTTAGGGATCAATGGTGTGTGACAATAATTAGTTAAATATGTCAAATTATTGCATATTATTATACCGTCGATACGTTATCATTGAAATATATAATATTGATATTTTTATATTTATATATAATGATATATTTATTATAATATATAAATATATGTTTTTATATTTATATATAATTTTATATATTATAATAACAATAATATATTAATAATAATATTTTTAGATTTTAAACGCTGATTCTTCAATCAACATCTCCATTTTATAATTTTGTATTCTTATAGTTTGATATTTCTGGATACGCGAGTAGATTCGTATTTCAGATTTCATATTTCCACAAATAGATTTAATCAACAGATAGCGGATCGTTTCACGCGCAACTTGACTCAATGGCAGGTTTATTTTTCCACGCACTTGGAGAGAAACTTTTATATTAAGTTTTCCTTCCGTTCAATATTTTAGCTTCGCAATGAGAAAAAGATCACATTTACAAACGCTAAGTGTTGTTACGTAGCTTTAAAATTCTTTTTACCACAACTTGGGTTGAATCCAGTAAAAATTAAACTGAAAAAAAAAGAATTTATGTCACAAACAAGAAAGAACACTTGGCAAAAGAAAGAAAATTGCCCTCTTTGTCAGTATCGTTATATCCTTTAAAGAAAGAAGTTTGAAGAAACCGTAGGGAAGATTATGTCAGTGATACGTTGAACTTTGTCGCTACACTTGTGTCAATTTCGTAGGTATGGATATTGTCAATTTTTCATGCGCCACGTTTCTTTATTTATACGTCACAAATCTTCGAACCGGCAGTTTGTTCTGTTTTACGTGTTTACGTCAGTAAGTACGCAGACGGTAAAGACTCAAGTATATTGAAGTTCAAAGTTGAGTCTTGGATCTACACTCCTAAATATAGCTCTTGTTACATACAAATGTATTGTTTCATCTGAGTGGAAACGTATCGACTATTGAAGCTCTTTACGGATGTCAACGCTAGAATTATCAGTGTTCGACGTATCTTTAAGTATTTCAAACAATTAAGCGAGTTCATTCGAATTGCGTTACTTAGTTTCGGAGCTTTCGATTTATTCGAAATTTTGTCGATGATATAAAAGTACGAAATTTTCAAGGACGCAACGATGCGTCGCGTAACAGAGATTTCAGGATGAAATAAGCAAGTCTCGGATATTGAAAACTCGGCGATAAACGCGATGATAAAACTTTCGTACGAAGTTGGTACTGTTCGCCGTAATTGTCTGGCTTTTTAAATACGCGAGGGCAGGCAGAAAAACCGGTACTTCCAGTATAGCTCACGAAAACACGTAGTACTACGTGTTTGGCTCGCTGATCGTACGGATCTTTCGTCGTCGCACCGCGTCGAGGAATTTCTTCAACTTCGTTCCTACAGCGTCGTCACCGACGCGACCAGCCGAGAGGTTGCGAACCTATCGACGATCGAAACGATCCTACGAACCGTGGAACGAACGTGTTATCGCCGCCATAGATTTCGAGCTTCTTGCTTCGAGGGACTTTGGGTAATTCGAACTTTCTCGAATAAACACCTCCAAGTTTTCCGACCATTAACCATAGTTTTGAACTTTTGTCGAACCGAGGAGCGCGAAGCAGGGAGAACTTTTATCTATACATTTTGAGATTTCACGAACAGTGAAATAACAGAGTGCTGTTGCTAACTTTGTCAATTCTGAATTTGAAATTTAAGCGAGTTAATTGATGTAATAAATTCTCCCTGGAAGTGTAAACATCTTTTAATTTCTGCGTGTGTTTGGTTGTAACAAAAGTAATCGCAATAATCGTTCCACGACGCACGTAATACGTAATCTTAGGGGAAGAAGAAGAAGAAGAAATTTCGCGAATTCACTCTGTTTGAATTAAAATTACAATTGTTGAAGGTTGTTCAACATCGACGAGCAAAGAGAGGGAATTATTAAGTGCAAATAGGAGAATCTGATACATCGATAGATCGACTGGGTCGATACGTGCTGAGAACTATAATTCAAAGACTATCGACTCGGATCTCCGATACGTTGAACCTTTCAACCTCCATAAATCAAAATGATCCAGAGGAATGATCTCTGCAGTCAATGTTGAAATATAAATCGACGAAAAGATAAAGTCTAGTTTATCACCTGTTTGTTAACATTTACAAATAAAGAAAATTAACTAGTGAAAACAACTAATGATTATCAAAACTGTAAAAGTATGTACTTTTAAATTCTCATAATCAAGTGACTCTAAATGTCCAATGTCAATTAAGAATCATTGAGAGCAAGTTCGAGAACAATCAGTATTCTCTGGCGACTTTAATTCGTCAAAAGACGAATCTTCAGCATCGAAGTTTGAAAGATAATTAATAAGTAAGTAACGTCGCGAAATTCAGGTTCGAAACGTCCACTTTTTCTTTATTATTCGACGCCTCTGTTTGTCCATAATTATTCAACCATGATCCGCCGCGAGCCTGGATCGCAGTGGCTGATTTGAGACGACGTGAGAAACAATCGCGTTTGATTTTTGCTGGGCTAGTTTATTTACACAGAAGTGTATCGGGAGCCTGATTGCACCTGATTTCTATGTCGAGGCTAAACCGATCCTCTCGGAGACTAAACTGATTCTGAGAGTTTTCGAATCGACTGATTCTGAAGTCTGATTCGAACCGATTCGAACCGATTCGAACGTCCAACTGAGATGTCCCGACGATTAAATATTTGATTCTGACGTCGACTGCTCGCAGTGTTTTTCTAGCAGACTTTTCCCAAAGGATCAGCCAGGAAATACGAAAGGTGTGGTGTCTCCGGAATTTCACGAGGCTGACTCGTAAAGTGAGAAGTGGAAAGCACGATGAACTCATCTTTTCGAAAACGATCGCGCTGTCGTCTAGAAATCAGCTGTTCGTGGCGAAAAAGTTGATTTTTTCAGAAAAATTTTTTCCTACAAAGTGAGAACACTGCAAATTTCCGAAATATTATTCATTCTAGACAATTATGCTAAGATCGAGTGCTAAAGTCAAAATTCTGAAATTCAGAGCGAAACAGAGTTTTTCTAAATATAATGTAATACATAATGTGTAATATAATAAAATATGTTGTAGGACATGAAATAACAGTTTTGTACATACTTTATGTGTCGAGTATGAGGAGTGGTGCAATATTTACGATAATTTATACTTTGCGAAGGTCTTTAAAAGAAACGCGAGGGTTTCTCTAGGCGAAAGTTTAGCCATCTTCTGTCACTTTCATTTTTCACGTAGATTTTAACAAATCGGGGAAACGTACCTGGAAACCATTTCGTCGTCCGTACTATACTTCTTGGTTTATGGCATGGCAATTGCTATTGTGCGAGAAAAATTCGTCACTGGTTCCAAACTAACTGAGATTTACGAGAAATTGCAAATTATCTAATTTTTAGACATTTTTAGGCATCTGATTTTATATTTTATATTTTTACTTTTCTTTTTCTTTATACATTATATTTTACATGTTTATTTCTTGGCTGTTTGTTATTTATTTTTCTCGTCAAGCTTTTAGTTGCATTTGTACTAATTATATTTTTGTTGGAACATCGACACAAAGGTCTCTTTAATTGGCCGATCGAAATCTGCCGGGGGAAAAACCCGGTTATAAATTATCTGGCCTTGATGAAAGATGTGCGCAAATGTCTAACTTGAGAAACTGACTCTACCGAAGTACGTTCGCGTTGCAAATTAATACGCACCGTCGGTCTTTACAATAACAACATCGATCAGACTGTCTTCGTGTCCCATGTGCATGCATACTCGAGGAATTTAGTAGGAAAAGTGATACGCTTTCCCACAGTGTGCACTCAAAATCATTCATTGTGCGGAGAAAGGTTTATATGACATATTACCGCACTTTACACGTATCTCTGAAACTGAAAAACACTTCTCGTCGCGATGATATTACACAACGCGCTATTTTATACCGCTCACAGAAATTCGAGGATATTTCAAAATGAATGTGAAGCGATGAAAAGAAGAAGCATTTGATTTGTTTTTTCTTATTAAACAAGAACGTCAGAAAAACAGACGACGAGTCAAAGAAAGTTGTTCTTGTTTAATAAAAAGAAATCAAACGCTTATTTTTTTTTCTTTTATCGCTTTATATTCATTTTAAAATATCCCCGAATTTTTGTGAGCAGTTAGGAAAAAAGTTAATTTTGTAAAATTTCCTAAATTTACAATTTAGTCTCTATTTTTTTCATTTTGGAAATAACATTGCTACTTTGTTCAATTCATCAAAATAGTATTACGCACAGTGGATATGCAAAAAAGTATAGATAAGATATTCGTATTCACTCGACTGCGAGTGATATTGTCCTGATCGTCAAACATTCGACACATACTTTCATCCAAATCGATCTTGGCGATTTTATTTCAGTTGGAAGGGCTAGAGAAAATTCAATTCAATTTACAATTTACAATTCAGTAAAATTTCAAGTCCGCCTTCGAACTTCTTTAAATTTATTTCTCGGCAATAGTACTCGTTCTATTCAATTTCTGCTTCTTACTTTCGACAAAGTATCACGCACAGTGGATGTACAAAAATTATTCGTACTGGATTACGAATGATATTATCCTGATCGTCAAACTTTCTCTGACACGTACCTTTCGTCCCTAACGTCCGCGGAATCGATCGTCGCGGAACGTAATCGCGGAACGACCTGTTTAACGACGGATTTTCAACAGTCGTTGGCGAAGAGCATATGCGACAAGACAGAGAGAAAGAGAGAGCACACGTTCGAGGCGTTCGAGGGAGGAGCAAGAGAGAAGGAGGACAGAAGAGCCGAGGTTGCACCGTAGAGAGTAGCTATCGTGGGACTCGTGACGAGGGAAGCGTGCACCGGGTACTTTTGAGAAGTCAATGGCCCTGATTACCAAGTGCCCGCGCAGGTACTTAGGTCGGTTACAGCCGCTGTTACTCGCGACCGTGAGTCGTCGACTCGAGCTTTTCCTTTTTCGTTTTGCCAGGGGGTTGGTTCGTTTTGGGGGGATGATTCGTCGGCTTTCCGATATTTCCTGCTCCTGCTGTTGCGAGAAGAACACGCTCGAAGGCGCGAGAGTGTCCCTTCCTCTTTTCCGAAAGAGCCCTCTGCGAGATATCCGCGAAATACGTCGCGCACTTCGAAGCGGGCCAACGTGAATAATTCATCGGAGGGGGATCGCTGGTTGTTTTAAGCGATCTTGTGCAACAACGAGTCTGTAATTTGGTAACAATTTACGTGGCTCGTCTAGGAGCTCGTCGTTCGTTTTGTTCGTTTGTCGACGTTGTTTCTTCATTCTTAATATTTTTGGAGAACAGTCCTGGGATAGGTGTTGTTGATTATTTCTCCGCGAAAATGAACAATTAATAGATTACCTATGTAACGGGAAACTTGGTCGCGAAATTGCTCGAATTTTGCAACGATTGGAAAGAATGTTACTCGAGACTAATTCAATGTTTTGAATTTCCATTGAATTTCCATTTTTCTAAACATTTGACAGGGATTCTCCCTTTAAAAAGAATTTTTTGAGATATTTCTTGCAATTAGTTCCAAGCAGTTATACTATTATAAAATTATATATATTATACTATATTATATATATTTACTGTAACTATAATATTATAGTAAATATATAAGTATATTATTATTAAGTACTAAGTTAATATATATAAATATATATCATACTATACTACTGTTATAAAATTATATATATTATACTATACTACTATCAATAAAATTATATTTATTTTTTAAATTATTATTTAACAATAAGAATTATTGATAATTACAGTGTTCCTTTTTCTTTGTTTCAGGTAAGCATTATGAACCTTCTTTTCCAAGAAAGTTACCCTATTCCATGTTTGGGTAAGTTTTATTATTCATTGTCAGGCTGCGGATCTTTATACAATTTCGCACTTTTACGAACAACAGAAATGTTACTAGATGTTGCAACAGACACTCGATTGTTCTCTCGATAGTTTGTACGTATATTGTTTATATAGTGTGTGCACATATCTTCTCGTCTTTTCTCAGTCCCAGTTGTGATCACGTATGATCTGAAAAAGAAGTATGGAATATTTTATTGGCAGATAAATATTAAATTCTGTTCAGCCAAAGTACCCCTTAACGTACGTAAAGTTTCTTTGAAATGTGTACGAACCGCACAATCTGGGTTGTTATAATCAGCTGTTTCAGTCCCAATGGGACACGTACGACCCAGATAAAGTTTTAAAGTGACGTTCTAAATAAATACGTTGATCGCATTTACTCAAAATCCCAGTGGCATGTCGTTGTTAACCAACATTTAAACTGCTTGCTAAATTGTTCTTACTGAACCATTTAATAAAAAAAAAAAAAAAAAAAAAAGAATTGGAAACTAGAATTTAAAAATCGCCATCCAAATCAGTCTAGGTGAAATTTGTTCAAAAATTTACTATTTTATTCCAATGAAAATACAATAGAGCCTCTCTTTTATTTGAACGTTCTATTATATATTATTAACCAACAGAATATTTTCTCTCGTGTCCTGTTTTTTTTTTTTGTATTAAACTTTTCTTCTGTCAAACTAATTTTTACGTGTTATTAAAAAATTTTGTATATTATCGCGTCTCTCTGATAATTGCGTAAATAACTTACTAAAGAAGTAAGATAGATGCAAGATCTTACTAAAAAAAATTACGTGCATTAGTTTCGTTTGTAAATCAATTTTTTCATTTACAAGTGACAGAGATCATTTCTCCACACGTACCTTCGGTTATTTCTTTTTCCCTATTTTCATTAATCAGCATTACCTGCCATTTTTGTCAATACCTCAGTAAACATCCTTTTGGAATCTGTCACCGAGATATTTCAATTAACATGTTTCCTACTCGAGGTATGTGGAATAAAATCAGATATCAAGATTTGGAGTAATATTCTACATACTCGACTCACATGTCGTTTTCATGCAATATCGCGCCAGTGTCTTCGTGAAATTCTGTCTCTCTTCGTACTAGTTTCGCTCTGATTGTAATTCTAAAGATTATGAAAGATTAGCCGCGCGAATACCGACTGTGGGGGAGTGGTGGGAGGGCTGCGTATTAATCGGAAAGTGCTTTTGTAACCTCGATGAAGCGTGAATCCTGATGGTTACGCCTGGAACAAGAAGGGAAACGAAAATGAATTCCCGTTGGCGAGTTAATCGGCTCTCGCTACGAAAGGTACACCCAGCACTGGCCGTTATCGGCCGGCCATAACTCAATTTATGTTAATGCATAGTTAATTGCTCGCTATTTGCAACGGGGCTGGTGCACGTCCGTTTTCGATATCCGCCATTGAAGATGATACCGGCCGTACCATCCGCGAAATTACCGATTCCGCCGGACACATTGACGAGAGCTTGCGCGATTAAAACTTACGCGATTCGCCGTTGTTACTCGTAATCGAGGCGAATCGATTAACGAAGATATACCGGCGAAGATATTCGATAGATTCATGCTTGTTTCGATCTCCTCTGTGTTTTAACGTTGTTTGAACGATCCGCGGATATTCGGCAAATATCTCGAATCGGTCTCGTTTCGAAGGATGTCTTTGCAAGGCTAATTGCAAGTCGCGTTAGGCTTCAATAATTTGTTTCATCGTCGGGAAATTCGAAGTATTGTTTGTGTTTAATGTTTGTATCTTGAAATTACCGCTTTGTAGTTTAATTGTTTTTCTCATTTTTTTTTTCGGTTCGCCCGGTTTTAATATATAGTGGAGTCTCGTGTGAATCACTATTTTCGAATTATTTTATTTGGTAGTAGCAGACATTTTATTTTGATAATGTAACGTTTGAATGTCGCGGAATATTCGAAGAATGGGTGTTGAAATGAAGAAGGCTCTACTGTGCATGGAAAATTTATTTTCTACATTTTTACGAAAGTGATTTCGTGACAGAAAAATTTAATAGAAACAAATCTTGTGTAATTAACTTGATGCTAGACATAAAGGGTTAATGCTGGAATTGTTGATTAAAATTTAGGTGAAATTTGGATCAGAGAAATAGAAGTAGAAGTACAAAGCTCTGGGTTTAAAACACGTGCTTCGTTGTAAATTTTGAAAATTTCAATTAAAAGTTACAAGCTGATCGTCCCGATCGTTTTGATAGTGCCATCAGTTAAATTTCAAATATTTCGAATGTCCAGTTAAGCTTGATTAAGCTTTATCTTAAATATTTATTTAGGTTTCAAATATCGCCAACGTCCACATTGAAATTCCCAACGTTCTAAATGTCCATGCGAATTTCTGAAATCTAGTTTCACTTCAATTTGGATGCCTAAAGTTGCCAAAAATGACCAAAAAATTAATTTTGGTAACGTAGCTTTTGATACATTTTGATACATATAAGTATATAAACATTAAACAATTTATTTAATACATTATGTGCAATCTTCCTCGAACTTCTAATAGACGAACCATTATTATCAACGATAAATTCATAAAAATTCCAATAAGGTAAAATTGTCGTCGATTGTAAAAGTTATTCGCACTTCGATACGAAGTATCAACTAAACGCACGAAGGTTCGAAGTTAATCCATTCGTTCGTTCGTTCGAACCCGAGTTCAGTCGAAGTGCAACTAATTTCGTTTCGAAATTTTCGAGAAGAAGAGGTACTCGTTTCCACGCGGACCCAGCGGAGTTTCTCTATCGATCCGGAGTTGTTGACTCTGTCTGGTTTACCCATCGCGGTGCCTCGTAGACCAGAGAAGACGGCCCGAATGATATTCGTAATATATCGACGGGGGGGGGGGGGGAACTACTTGGCCAGTTATGTCGCCGCCAGTTAATTAATGTACCCGCGGAGACACCTTATTGCGGGCCGCCGCTGGCAAGTTGTCACGATGACAAGTGCGTCTGGTTGTCACGCGAATGAAATGCGAATTTCCTGTGACCGAGTCTCGAAAATTTCATTCTCCACAGAGGAGAAGACCAATCGATCAACTCTGGCAACACCCTTCGAGCGTTCCGTGCAGCAACATCCGCGTGGATAATCTCGAATGCTTAAAATAAAAAATTTACTTCGAAAATGTACAGGGTGATTCGGCTGAAAGAATTTTTAAATTGTTAATGAAAAACTTATTAAATTACTGTAGTGATGAAAAATGAAAGCGAAAGTTAGTATGGTTTTAAGAAAGGAGAAATATGGGTCTCGATTTTTTATGTATTTCTAAATTTTCAAGGGTCGTATTTATTTTTATTCTTTTATTGGACTGTATGTTCTTATATATTTTGTTTATATTTTTTCATATTTTCTTATATTTATACTTATATTTATTTTGTATTTTATACTTTATATTTTTCATCATAATCGAAAGAATATTAAATTCCAAGTGAAAAGGTATCAAGCCTGAACCTAACAGTTGAACCTAACATATTTTACTATAATTTGTCCCGAGGATGAAAACTGTGTAATAGAGTGTAATTGAAATACACGAATATTTAACGATAATAATATACACGAGCGAAATGTATTTGTATATTTGAGAATTATCCAAGAGCATTGACGGCAACATATATGGCGTAGAAGTCATAAATTCTCGCACAGAAAAATACCAATTTTACGTTCTCTCCTCTGTGCATAAAATTCCACGTAAATGCATAAACTTCGCAAGGAAGGGAAATAAAACCCTTCGGACTATTTTAAAACCGGCACGGCCGACCGTACCTTCTTAATAAAATTGCTCGGAGATTAAGTACGAGGATGCTCATATTGAATGTGACCAGGATACGGCCGCAGACTTTTCAAACCGCTCCAATGTATCTATAAAATCTCTGTCATCTCGAGCGGATCACATGCGCGGCCGTTCGGCCAGCGTTGCCGATTTTCGAACATTAGCGCCGCGCAATCCCATTTAACGAGCCGATAAAACACCGGCTGGGTCCGTAACAATGACATTTATCGCAACGTCGATTATCCGTGATAATTTATTACCGGTCGATATAGGGTGCAACTGCGCGTCGTCGATATTTTATTTCCCCGAATGCGATAGATTGCGATCGACGGAGCTGCGTTCACATCCGAGGGATGCGGAGATTAACCAAAGAAGGGAAAAGAATACGTACACACACATATGTATTCGTTCACTGGTTCAAAACTATAAAAATTTACATCTATCATTGCGTTCCGAAATCTTCGTTCTACTTTGCACAGGAGATATAATTTTGCAATGGCTATGGAATCGATCGCGTTCTTTGGCGTTATTTTAGATCGTTCTTTGTTTCTTTCCTTCTTTTTAAATTTAATCGGTTTGTATGCTCGCACACGTATTATAATGATATCAAAGAGCGAAATTAATATCGAAGCGAAGATTTTGCATCGAGGTGTCCTGTTTTTTTTTTCTTCTGAAAATCGCGAGTTGTTAACTCGATATTTGGAACGAGATAACATTTCTATTTAACCAAACAATTACCGTTTTGAAACATTTGTTGAAATAACAAATCCCCAATAAGTTTTGAGTGCATTTGAAAGTGTATCAAAACACTATCAGACCTTCCCGCCCCCCCCAAAAAAAAATAAAAGAAAAGAATAGAAATATTTCACTCTCTTTTACATATGACTTTGCTATGAATTCAAGCAGCATGGGGGGGGGGAGTGCGTGGAAGGTTATCGAGGGGTGGGTAGGAAACGAGTTAAATCAAGCGGAGCACGAACCGGGCAGAGGATGCGCCGATTGTTACGGTAATCCAGCTTCTGGAATACGCATTATGATGCGGGTAACAGTGTAACGCAATACTGTTACAACGTCGTTGCAATTTGCAATTCATCGTTGGCCGCCTCTCCGCGGTATAACAATGCGAGCGCATAAGCGTCGACGCCTTTTCAGCAGATCGTCGGTGTGTCCGGTCGTGTCTCTTTTCTAGGTCGTGTTACGGATTGCCCGTCGTTTTCATTCTCTCCTCCTCCTCCTCCTCCTACTCCTCATCTGTGTGTCTAGCCATCCGTAACCAGCTCTTCCATCCCCCTCTTTCTTTTTTTCTTTTTCTTAATTTTTCATTTTTCATTCTTTGCCTCACACTCGTCGTGCGAAAATTGAGTTTTGTTGCTCGATTGGCGGCTGGTTGGGAGGAAGATGTTGCATAAATGCAATCGGGAAGTTGGACCGTCCCAGGGGATGAAGGAGATCCGAGTTTGCGACCGGTTTCGGTTACTTGCGGATGTAACATCTGGTTGTTAGTTAATGATTAAGAGACGTGGGTCGTATTGAGGAAGGACTGAGTTCAGAGATAGGTGTTGTTTCACCGTGCTTTGGTGAAATTTCGGGCGGGACGATGTTGTTTCGTATACGGAGGCTTTTACAAAGTCGTAAATTTATTCACGAGAAAAATCTACGAAAGAATTTATTTCTATCGACACTCGCGAGAGAGGAACGAAAGTTTGTAGAAAATTTTAAAGTACGAAATTGACGTGCAATATGGGAAGATACACGAAATGTCCAATGTATAGTGTTCTTCTGTTCGGTTGCACAGAAATCTATGACAGTTTCGTCGCAGTGTCGATAAAATTTTCCAAAAATTATATACAACGCGCTGGACACGATGTAAAAAAATGCTCCAGCATTTTCGTTGCGTCTAATGCATTATCCGGCCAGATTTGATTTAATTTTGTGCAAATAAAAAAGTACCAAAAACTCTGCCACGGATGAATCAATACTCCAGCACAACTATAGTTGTTGAAACAGCCATCGTTCGCGTCGTTCGCGTCGAAATCACCGCGGTAACCGTTACAAAGGGTTACCATCGTTTTTGACGTGTCACGTCAAAACATCGTGGCGCAGGCTTCGAACAGAGGTAATCGGCGTCGAGATCGACTCTCCGTTGCTCATTAGGCTTAATCAGTCTGCTTCGATGCTGCCAACTGTTGGTCGAGTTGACACGCTTCTATCGTCCTGTAACTGTAACCCACGCGGCTGAACCTCCGAACGAACGTTTGTCTCTCGTCCGAGAGTTCTCTCTCTCTCTCTCTCTCTCATATCTCGCGTTCCATCAAATAACACGTATACAGGTACCAAACACACGGTCACTCGCCTTGAACCTGCTTTACCGACCGACAGATTATTAAGCATATGCATTGTCCATTAGCCAGGCCCGTAGCATCGCTGGCCATCAGCCATGCATCACGGCTGGTTGGCATTATGGGCATACGCGACGCATTGTCAGGATTGCACCGCCGCCGCTCCTCTCCTCCTCCTCCCCACCCCACCCTCCTCGATGAAAAACGAACGGGATCATGCGGCGCATGGCCGAATTCGAGACACCCCCCTTGGACACCGGATGCCCTCGTACGCTGGATTTATGACGTTCCCCAGTATTACGTGACTGTCGTACAGCCTCTCTCTCTCTCTCTCACTCTCTCTCACTCTCTCTAGATTTGATTTGATTTTAGAATCGGTCTTGCTTGCACCTGGGGGATTTTTGGGGGTGTGATTAGGCTTTCGAGAGAGAGAAAGATATTTTGAATGGGAGGACGAAAGGAAACGATATACGAAAAAAATATTGTAATTGTGGGATATTGTTTAATTTTAATTTTAATATCGTGAAATTTTATATATTGTATATTTTAATATTGTGTAATTTTATATATTGTATATTTTAATATTGTGTAATTTTATATATTGTATATTTTAATATTGTGTAATTTTATATATTGTATATTTTAATATTGTAATTTTAATTGAAGAGAGCAACGAGTAACTGTAATTAAAGTTCTCGTTTTTTCAACTTAACCTCTTGCGCCCCGATTTTTTGCCCCAAATTGCAACATTTTCTCAGTTTTTTAAGTACATTTGAATGTAACCCAGACAAAACAAATGATAAGTCTAATTTCCATTCAGCGATATCGTACCGACGAGTTCAAAAGGAAAAGAAAGCGACGATTTATTGTACACGGTTCGGTCACTCGTTATGGTCCGCGAACCCACTTGCCAGCGCGAAAAGTTAATTTGTCCCTTGGTGTCGAATTGACACAGTGGTAGAAAATTAATATTCAGACTGGAAAAATTGATGGTTACACTTGCAAACATTATTGCAAACAGTATATAATCCAATTGCACGTAATAATCTACTAATTTAAATAGATGTCGTTACATCTTGCACGTTTTGCAAGAAAGTTGTGTCAGATTGATACAAGGGTCACTTTCTTTTTAAATCAGAAACTTTTTCTTTCGATGCTCTATTGATACCACAGTTGAAACACGTTGTCCAGGTTTGATTTTTTTTTTTCGCATGGGAATTCCTGGGAGACGTAAGAAATTGCTGGAAAATGTCATAGTTGTAGAAAATGACAATTAAACGTGCAACATAGATTAATTTCCATACCTGTTAGACGTTGATACATTCCAAAGCACGTGTTATCGTTATTACGAGCGCAGCTCTTCAAATTTCAAATTGAAACGGCCCTCGGTCTTCAAAATTTCGTAATGCGGTTCACGTTTTAACCCATTGTGCGCTTCGACGTGTTCATTCGCAGAGGCCACTTCGGCAATCGCGGCCATTCACGCACACGGTTCAGCCGTGAGTCTCGGGAGTACCAAGTAGTTTCAACTTTAGTGTATTGTAACCTTAGTTTAGATTGAGCGTAGCCCGGGTTTAATACACTTGTAGCACAGACTCTCGGTGTAAGATTCACCGACTCGGTCCGATGTATTTCGTATACAAAGCGCCAAGCTCTGAAATTCCTGAACTCCAACGCGGAGCAGCCTACTCTTAATATATTTTATCTCATCCTAGTTCCGCGAGTCCTTTAAGACGGCATTACACGGGGATCTCGCGCGTTACAGTCGCCCGTAAACCGACTGTAACGCTGTTTATTTCTAACCCGGTGCAAGTTGCGCGTATCTTGAAATAAACCGTGTACTTAACTTAAATATAAAACGACTTGCACGCACTCCCGTTGCAGTTTTCGAACGAAATAATAATGTCTGAACAAAGAGATAATAACGTCTCTTATATAATATCATATAATATACAATATATATATAATTATATAATATAATATAGTATACAATATATACAGGGTATTTCGTAACTTGTGGGACCCACTTCGGGAGCTGATTGTACGCCTAAAAGTACATTCAATTTTCAGAATAGTCATAATTGGGATGAAGAAAACCCACGTGTCATTGTGTATTCAAGACATCAACGCCAGTTTAGTTTAAACGTATGGGCAGGAATAATTGATAAATTTTTAATTCGACCTTTTTTTCTTGACGAGAAACCAACAGGCACAAAGTACGTTGATTTTTTCAGCACGCGTTTACACGAAATATTAGGGAAAGTTCCAGTCGATGTTAGACTTCGTGTGCGGTTTATGCATGATGGAGTTCCGCCGTATTTTAGCCGAGTGGGGCTAGGCAATTTTAAAATCGACACTTTGCAAATAAATGGATTGGTCGTGGAGGTCCTATTGCATGGCCTGCTCGTTCTCTGAATTTGAATCCATTAGATTTACATTTGCGAGGACATTGAAAATCTATTGTATACGCAACATCGATTGAACATGCTGAAATACTACGAAATAGAACAGAGCAGGGCTTCCGTCAAATTCGAGAAACACCAGGAACGATAGAGAGAGTAACCAGATCAATGACAAGACGCGTGTAGGCTTGTCTTCAAATGCAACGTGGTCATTTCGAGCATCTTTCGTAAAAGTAATTAAAACAGAAAATTCATTATATCTCACAAACAAAGACAGATAGAACGTATATTTATATGACTTTTTTTCATTATTTTTAGGCGTACAATCAGCTCTCGAAGTGGGTCCCACAAGTTACGAAACACCCTATATAATTATTGTACATTAATATTACACATTAATATACAATATAGACAAATAAAAGAAGATCAATAAAAAGAGAAATTTTGGAAAATTGCTTTAGCGCCGCTTTTACTCGTATCGTGCGCGTGTGGTTGCTTTCGTTCGCGCCATACCATACACCGTCCTTATCTACTGCGCTTTCAGCGCAATAAGATCTTCGGCGAGCGGTGTAGGTGCGAGCAGCCGTGTTAATTAAAAATAATGCGGTACTCGTAGCGTTTTCTAGAAATGAATAAACGTTGTTTGCGTGGGCAGACAGTGTACGTGACTCTGAATGGAACGTTTTGAGAGGGCGTGCACATACTCCGTTCTCTCTCTTTCTCTCTCACGGGAAATGGACGACTCTTTCCGCGTTTTGACAGTGGGATTAGGGATCCTCTGATGAAAGGATTAGATTTCCATCCTTCTCCCCCTCCGGATTTCTAGTTTCTTTAAAGTGAAGTTAAAGCGATCGTGGCATTTGTGTACGGTAATTTAGCGCGCGTATCTGTTTTCGTAGCCTTTATACACGGAACGTGTGGTTTGCACGTATATTTATACAAGGTGGAAATAGATTAGAAGCATATGTCGCTTCTCAATGATCGAAGGTCCGCCTCTGAGAAGCGAAATGTGAGCGCTGAAGCGATTGAGAAGTAGATCGGACGATAGAAAATTTGGTACAGTGAAGAATCGCATTGTCTAGGAACGATTACTCACTACAACGTGATATCTCACAACGAATTAATCTGTTTCAGTGTCTCGTTCGTCGTTGTGAAAGCATTTGCTCGTTGTGCCATCACATACATTACCCCGTCGTACGCACGTATTTAAGAACAATACGTTCGTTCTTCACGCGAAATATAAATACACGCGTTACAAATCCGACTCGTTGTGTTTAAATTTTACATCGCACTTTGCGCGTGCAAATTTATATAAATACAACTTGCACGTGCCTTCTATTCGTATCATCGTGCATTAATTATATTTGCACGTTGTATTTACACGGGATATCGAGCGAAATATTTCCGTTTCGAGAATAAATGAAGCTCGCGTGAAGTGGTTACTTCGCGTGAAGTCGCAAAAATTAGGTGGTATCTCGAAATGTAGTACGAAGCGATAGAAACAATCTCTTTTTACTAAACAAGAACATCGGGAAAGCAAGCGACAAGCCAAAGAAAGTTGTTCTTGTTTAATAATTTAAAAAAAAAACCAAAAGAATCAAATGCTCCCTTCTTCTGTCGCTTCGCATTCGCATGTTTTTGAGATGTCCCCTAATTTTTGCGAGCGGTGGTTATATTTTCCAAAAGAAAAAACTAGCGTGGAGAAATCGAGGGAAAGTTGTTGTTGGGTAGTCTCGGGGGTGGGAGAGGGTTGGTTGGTCGCGTCGGGGTGCCGTGGCTCCAGTGACGTCACTGGAACGTCCGCGGACGGGGCGGGGCCCCTCGAATCGATGAGCGTCGCGACGCCGGGGGCGGCGACGTCGTCGACGAGTGTAACGAGCCGCCGCTGCCGACGCCGACGTCGACGTCGACGTCGGGGGACGGGGATTTCCAGGCTCGGATCCACGTCGTCGCGGCGGAAACGCGAAACTCCGCGAGCCCCGCAGGCTCTCTCTTTCTCTCTCTCTTTTTCCCTCTCTCCGACGTCACGAAATTCGATTTACGCCTTCTCGTCGATGAGCGCATTCATCGACTTTCTCTCATTTTGCCTGGGAAATTTTCTGTTTTTTTTTCTTTCTTTTTCCTTTCTCCTTCTTCTGTCCTTTTCTTCTTCTTCTCTCTCTCTCTCCTTGTTCTTATTTTCACTCTCCCCCGTTTGTTATTCCGCTCGCGTTGTCTTCCCGTTGATGGAAAGAAGATTGTGATTTATGGTTACGTAGTTTTATGCATTTTCACGGGCATAATCAACTTTCTACGACGGCGTGTTCTAACTTCGACGGCAGACGCTTGATGTTTTTTCGAGTCGCTCACAACGAAGACGCGTTCTTGCCCTGTTGTCTCTCCTACGTAACCAAGCGCGGTTGTTTGCCGATTTTTCAATTCGTACTTTCCCTCGAAATACAATTGTTGGATCGTCGTAAACTAGCTCGCTTTGTAGTTACCTAAGTTTTGTTTAATATCCACATGAAACTGGATTATAGAGGGTTAAGGATCTATATAAATTGTTCTGTGTCAAAGTCTTTCTTAGGTATTGGTTAATTTTCCTTTTCTCTCCTATCCTGGGCTAGAAAATCCCAACTCGAGAAACATGTCCCAAAGATTATAGGTTAGATCGCGTTATATCGCGTATCAATACGTCGATTGGTCAATAATGAATTCACTCTGTCTGTGAGTCAACTTTAACTATTGTCGCATGATAGCGACTACGAGTTTCGTAGAGCATTGCTATACTGGTCTTTGGGATGAAAATGGGGTCGGTGCTTCCTCGATTCATTAGGGGTTCACTGGTGTGTACACGGCGAAATCGCGTTAAAGCACGATAAAACGAAATTAAAGAGAGGGAGAGAGAGAGAGAGAGAGAGGCTGGTTAATTGAACGATGGATATAATTGATCGTAATTGCAGCTAGTGGACGCGTGCTCGAAACGATTCGCAAGTTTTCCAAGGCGAGTCGAGCGTTCGGCCCGCCGATTTTGTGTTCGCCTGTACGGCCCGCTCGTACTTTTGCTCGAGAGATTTAATCGAGTGACGGAGAGTACGCGCGCCCGATTCAATTAACGGCGCAGGCACTTGTTACCATACGTATCGCGCGTCAAAGGAAGAAAGGAGAAACACTCGGAAAAAACAACGCGCGACAAAGAAAATATTGGAAAATCGGTTCCATTCTCCGCGATAGAGATCTCGTGTCGAGAATCTCCGCTTCTGGGTTTATTATTATTGCACGTTTTGTGTAACACGAGGTAGCCTGAGTGGATAAAAAGTTTTCGTTATCTGCAATTGTCTCGTTAACGTGTATTGATATTTCGTTGAACTTTCCCTTTGTCTTCTCGTTATTTCAGTAAACAGGCAGTAAATGGTAAAAATAAAATAATAGAATGCATTGATTTTTGGATGAAATTTGATAAGAATTTTAGCCTTTATCTACCTCGAATGACCATTGATTATCATCTAACATGAAAATTCATTCTAGTCCATTGCCATTCAAGTTCATTAATCTCCAATTCAGATCTAAAAACGAAAAAAAGAAAAAAAAATGTCACGCACCCCTAAACTCTACTCTATTTGAAAAGTGACGTGTAAAGTGACGTCTCTAGTCGATTGATCTATGGTTAACAGTCATCGTTCCGGTCACCACCAGTCACCTAGACGCAGACGTCTTGCACGAAGGGACGTGAACTCCATCAGAAGCCAGTGTCCGAAACAAAGGCGCCGCAGAGGGTGGAACTCCTCCGGAGCCGGTCAGTTGATTATCGGCGAATTAGAGGGTTAATGTTGGCGGCGAACGGACCCATTCAATGTTTGTTACCGTATTACAAGACAATTTCCTTCCGACAGGCCATACACGGTGCCTCGGTATCCGGTAGCCCGATAATCACAGGTGCATAATGCGTCTAATTGGTAATTAAAGGTCCCGCCAGTGGCGTATACACCTTGTGCTCCCTCTCACTCTCTCGTCGTCTGTGTGTCACACCGAGAAGATCACGAAGCGTCACGCAAACCTAATATCGTGCTGTATTACGCGAGAGACGTGGTCTGAATCGGGGCCCCCGTGACTCAGGCCCACGTTGCACGTATGTACACACGTACGTGGTCGATTGTCCATCGGAGAAGAAGAAGGGAGACGAGTTGCGAGAACGGCAATTAAATTGGCTGGCGGTCTATCAGTCCAGTTCGCTGGAAATCTGTAATTAGCAATGTCCGTGCGTAATGATAAAACGGGGGATAGGAGAAGACTGTGTGCACGTGTCCGTTCGTGCACGTTCTTTCTCGCGTGGGTTTAAATTAAACATTGGCTAGTTTAGAAGGGATGGAACTCGGTTTGTTTGCGTGGATCTTGTTCGCGTTTGCACGCGGAATTTCGTCACGTTCGACGATTTAGTTTAACCAATTTAAATTGGTAGAAATATGGCTGCTTCGCGTCTGTAAAATTTCTGAGAGGAGGAACAATTATTACACGCCTAAGAACCAGTCATACCAAGCTGAACACAAAATTAAGAAAACTACACCACCCACCTGCACTCATTGCAATAACCATCCATTAACAGTAACTCATATACTGCACGAATGTCACACCGCAGAAACTCAAAGACAGAAATACGGAATCAACGGGAACATAAACTTGACTTTTCAAAATGACATACAAAGAGTATTAAAATATCACAAAAACATAAACTATCACGCACATATTCTTCCCACTATCATCTATCAACCGTACAATTAAATTAAATGAAGAAAAAATGTATTTTTATGTTACAACAACTTAGAGGAAGAAATAACTCAAATTTCAGAATTTCGTGCCTCTAATGGCACCGTCGTCGCTAATGACCTCGCTGTCGATGCGACATCAAAGAAAAATAGAAGAAGAACATTTCTAACAGAAATCGTCAATTGGCCATCGAAAATCCTGAATTCTTCGACCATTTTGGTAGTTCTAGTGTTAACCTCCTGCGCTGAGAATTTTTTTGTCCCAAAATTGCAATATTTTCTCAGTTTTAAGTGAAACAAAATAGATAAAGAAAATAATAAATTTGCTACTTCACAATAATTTCTATCCGGTGATATCGTACCGATTTATTGTGCACGGCTCGGTCACTCGTTATGGTCCGCAATCGGTTGCCAGCGCCAAGTGGTTAAAAATTCAATTTTTAGGATTTTGGAATTTCAGATGGTATTTAGAATTTTTATACTGCAAGATTGTGTACGTTGTATTATTCGGGATTGTTTGTTGTCGAACCTGTATAATGATAGATACCAGTTTGTTTTCATCCTGACAGACAATTGAACGCTCGGTGAAAATCCATTGGAAATTTCATACATTTTGCTCGATCGACAAATATTTTTCTACGTTTTCTGGTTTCACGTTCATATTTAATGAACAACCGATGCCTCCAGTAACAATTTCATCGTCGTTCGGAACATTCGTTTATTGATTCACTTAAACATGTATTTGTCCATTCTTCCCACTATCATCTGTCAGCCGTACAGTTAAATAAAATAAAAAAGAAATGTACTTTATGTTACAACAATTTAAACGAGGAAATAACCGAAATTTCAGAATTTCGTGCGAGATAGCGCACGCGTCCGAATGTCAGTCTCTCCTCGCTAATGGCTAACAATTAAATCGTAACATTTCGTCACTCACTGTTAGAGGAAAGTACGTTTCATCGTTAATTCGAGTTTAATTTGCCTGTTCCACTCTCGCGAACGATAGCTTCCGGTTAATTATAGAATCGTAGAATTAGCAAATCAGCTTTTAGCCACCTTCAGTCGGATGTCAGCCGCGCGATACCGTCGTCGCCGCGACGTAACCGCGCTGGCGTACGAGCGATGTGGCTGGCCGCGTTCCAAAAATCGGCGATACACGCGCGTAGTAAGCAACTCGAGGTCGAAGTACAGGGGTGTCCTGTTGGCTCGTTGGGACGTGCATAAATTCCCAGGCCCTCTGCGTGCACGCTGCGTTTGCACGGTCCTCTTCTCTCTCTCTCTCTCTCTCTCTCTCTCTCTGTCTGTCTGTCTCTCTCGATGGTTAATTCCCGTTCGAGGCGTGCATCGACTGTATCGAATATTGTTCCAGCTATTATCGCAATGAACGTCAGCGAGCGGAAGCGCAAGCGATTCATTGTGATCGTCTTCGTTTTTTACGTTTTCTCGATGCTCGACTTGCAAATGTTAAAGTTGGATCTGGATCTTTATGAATGTTTATACTTTTGTATTTTTGCCATTATTGATCAGTTCGCATCTGTGGACGCGAAAATGATAAATGTTCGAAGCTGTACATTTCGCGAGTGAAATTTTGCCTCGTGCGAATCGTGTTTTAATATTTTCCTCTTGTAACTGCAAGCTTCGAAGAATTTTTCCTTGTTCCTTGTCTGATATTGTGTGGCAATAATTGCAGACATTTAGTTAATTATAGAATGTAAAATTGTGGAATTTTATTATTTTTGTATATATATATATATATTGTATATTTTATTATTTTATTATTTGTGTATATACATACACAAAATAATACACAATTTCCAACATTAAGAATTAAAATCAAAATCTCGTTTTATCTTTATCTCCAGGCATTACGATTGAAGGAATTAAATGTTTCCAAATTTTCGCCAGCATGATTAATGATAACAACGAGTGTTGTTGCACGTTGAATATTTTATTTACAGTGACAGGAGAAAGTTCGAAAGGCAAATGTACGAGGTAATTTACAATTTTACAAAATGAACTTATATTTGACAATAGTCGTGAGTACACGATGATGACAGACAGTAGAAAGTTGAATTAAAAAAATAAAAAAAAAAAAAAAAAGAAAAAGTCAATTTCGTCGATAAACACAAACGCGAGCACTTCAGATCCAACGGTCTAACGATCGTTTTCAAGGATCGACCGAAGCATTTTCTTCGTTAATTGAATTTAATCAAACGCTCTCAATTTCGCTTGATTACCCGACGAGGGCCGCGATACGTCTGCTTAAACGACGCCGGGCGCACGAGCAACGGTCTTGCTTGTTTTCGAGAAAAAGCGGAACTTAATTAAGAGCATTTAGCCGGTTTTAATCCGGTCGGCAGTCGGTGTATAATGCTTCTCCAGCTCGCCACGGGAAGGGTTAATCTTTTATTAGCCGGGAAGTGACGTTTCTCTCTCTCTCTCTCTCTATTTCTCTCTTTGTTGCCTCTCCTCTTCGTGGCAGCAGCTAGCAACTTTTCGACGTCGTTCGAAAGACGAATACACCTACGAGTCGCTTTTTGCCACGACGTAGTACCACGTTTGTCGCGTATCTGTATTGGCGGCAAACTCGAGTCACTTCAAGAAGCTTAAAACTCTCGAAAGTCCTGGCGAGTCTTGAGTCGCGAGATCCTCGGAGGAAAGTCTTGATCGCCTTCGGATATCTTAAATCCTCTTCCTCCTCCAGAGTCGAGGTTTGATAAATTTCAAAGACGCGTTTAATGTGCAGAAATGTGTGAAACGTTCGAGATACGAACGTAACCCGCTCGTTGTGATCCTCGATGGTTGAAACGAAGTAATTTATATTCGAGTTCTTTTCCTTTTCGAACGTAATTTGTACAAAAAGCCACGACTCGAGTGGCCCAATATCTTACGAGATAATTTAAAAAATTAATTATTTGAAGTTTTCTTTTAAAATTACTAAATATGAACATCGAGGGAAATTCTTAAATTAATCAAACTCTCGAGATCCCCGAGTTTGTTGCAACTCCCGAGAGCTTTTCGAGAGCTTATTAAAATCTTTGAGAATTGTAAGCTTCGATTCGAGTTTGCCGCTACAGTATTCAAGTATTCAAACTTTGCCAGTTGTGTTCTATAGATAAAGATATCACGCAGCAGAAAGATATCACCCACAGGATATTGCTCACTTGTATAGTTATTAATGTAAAGCTACGTGTGTTACTTTGTCAATTTAAAATTGTATTCATCGAAGTGGACCGAATTTCCTATCAACTTTATCGAATTTCTTCGCACGCCGTTTTGACTCTTGCGATCAATTCAAGTCTCGTGGATTATTGCAAGTATTGTTCAAGTACAGCGTTCGACATTGAATATCTTTGTGTCGTAAACTTTTCTTTTCAAAGACGAACGAATATTTTCGTAAACTGTTTGACAGATGAATCTTCTCCACAATGGAAATTCGTATTTCACACTTTGTATTTCACAACTAGACTGCGCATTCGTAGGAAATCTTAAACCGCAAAATTGTACGAAATATCCGAGCTAAATACAAAATAAATATAAATTTTTTTATTATTGCACAACAGGTAATGCGTCTCTCTCTTAAACATTATACGTTTTAAAAATATAGATTCGCAGTCGAGGGCTGTTTAGTCCTATAAATTTATTTTCCAGTCTTATTTCTACTCGTAGAAATTTCGAACAGGTGAAGTTGGAAATTGTTCACGGATTCGGAGCAATCCGAGGTGTCTTAGAATCCTTAGATCGGCGAGCAAGGTGTGGTTTCCTCTAAATTCGACCATCGGTGCCATCCCTTTGTTCGCAGCCTGTTAATTCGCTATTTACAGGCGCGTGTCCATTAATTCAGTCGCCGCTAGAGGTTTAATATCGCGGCGGAGATAATCCGCGAGAGGTTATTAAAAAAGCAGAGCGAAACTTCAATTCAGCCGTTAAAAAATGGAACCGCGGCTGCCGCACGCGCTCTCTCTCTCTCTCTCTCTCTCTCTCTCTCTCTCTCTCTCTCGCCCCTTTTCTTTCCACTCTTTCTCTCTCCGTCCCTTCGAAATAAAATCCACCGAATAAAGAGCGTTCATTTGCATGTACGTGCCGGCGAATAAACAGCGAAGATCTTCCATGCGCGTATATGTGTGTGTGTGTGTGTGTGTGTGTATTTTTTTGTGTGCAGCATGGAGTATTCGGGACAAGCTTGCGTAAATTGGTGGCCGAGATTTGTCTTGTTGCTCGTCGGAAATTAATTCTTCGGACGTTTTACGACAATTGCACACGCTTTGCGGAAGTGTTTTCGAACGCCTGTTGAAAGTTTATTTTTTTTTTTTTTTTTTTTTTTTTGAAATATTTCACGCGTGTTGCGCGTGAAATATCGCGTTGCTTCGTTAACGCGGCACGCAACGAATGAGGTACAAGTCAGCGTGATTATGGCGGGTGAAACTTGAAACAGGCGTAAAAATTTCAGCGGAGGTTTAGGTTAGATGTTTAATACAAGTTTACACGTGAGAATACGAACGGCGTGATTATTTTACGCGGGTAAAACTTGAAACAAACGTATATAATTTCGGTAGAAGTTTAACATCAGCATATACATATGTTCTTCAGAAGGGCCGTGAAAGCATTTAAACAACTAGTAACGCTCAGTGTGTAACATAATATTACATTGAATATTAAACAGTATAATATAAATATTTGCATACTTTCGCGACAAACTGAATGTTAGAAATTTTGTTTTATTTTATTTTGAGAAGTCGATTATTGGAGATGATCGGGGTGGAAGGTTCGATATCGAAATAATTTTTTCAGCATTTCGAGCAAGAACAAGAACACAACACAAGCTCCAAGATTCGTTTTTTCTTTCTTCAACTCTGCTGCTTTTTTCGTTTCACGCCCCCTCCCCCTTTTTTTCTTGACGTTAAAAGTGTAACCAGGCTTGGATAGAACTTTCTCGTTTCAATTTTACGCCAAGCATCTCGAATTAAAAGTCCGTTTGCATATTAAACTTAAGGGGCGAGACGCGGAGGATCACGGTATGAATATTTATACCGTTAATGACTAAATTTTCGCGTATTTTTTTATATTTCTAGAAATATGACTAAGAAGAAAAAAAAAGAAGATTGATGACTGTGCTTTCGCCATAAAAATCCGGAATCTATTGCCCGTTCAACCGAGACGTGGCAATAAATTCAATGCTGGAAATATCAAAATGCACAGAAATGACCATTTTCGTCAGATATGAAACAGTGTATTTTTTGAATTATTTGAACGATTCCTCGCAAAACACACAAATAAAAGCGCGTGCATCCTATTTATAACCGTTATAAAGATTTTCTGTTTCTCTTTCACTTTAACATCTCCGATGGAAATTTTTTATTTTGTTCGTCGGCAGTTCTAACGTTGGACAACACGTGTCTAAGATAGGGCCAATTTCACGTCACTCGAGGAACCGTAAAATGACCAATGCTAATTCGACGAGAGTCGATAGTTGCAGCTGCTGGCAATCGAGCACGTGAATATTTTGTTCGTTTGACAATCGGTAACGGCACAATAGAAATAATAGCTGTGATGTATTTCCCCGGATCTTCAACTCCGATCGGATGTTACGTTCACTTTCGAAAGAGGTGGTAACAAATTATGGATTTTGGAGAGGAGATTTGGATTTTCAGAGAAACGCTAGAAACGATCTGCTGTTTCAGGTCTTTCTGTTCATATGTTTCTAAAGACAGTCCAGAGGATTTACATTTCAATGCGTGTAGTCTGGTCTACTCGAGAAACGCCCACCTCTTTTGAACAGTCCTCTGCATTTGACGGGGTTTGTCACTGTTCTTTGTCAGCTTTCGGGACCCGTCACTTTCCTCCAGCCTTTCTAAATTGACTGCCTGGCACCCTAATAGCTCAATTGCCACTCCTTCGTCTCTTTTGTACAAACATCGTAAACCGGAATTCTAAACAACCTTAAGAACGTCCCACTCGAGAGAAGCCGTGTTTTGGCAATTGTCGGATGAAGAATAGACCAGAAATTTGAAACCTCTCGTTCGTGTTTATTAGAGTACGTTTCAGGGTACGTGCAGCAGAATTTTTGTACTCACGATACGTATAATTTCTGACAGTCAATCGAATTTGATAGTTCACGATGAGATACACAGGTTCTCACGATAGCTGTCGAGTTACAAGTGAACGAAGGAAATTTAATTGATTGCGAGTTAAATCAAAAGGTATTTAAAAATTTTACTGTAATTGTAATTAATTTCACCGTGATTTCAAATCAGTTAATTGAAGAGAGAATTGAATCGAACTGAATTTGTCCCAATCTCGTTCACGGAGTAAAATCTTTCTAATGCGTGGCAGATTTACGAATCTACCACATTGAAAATTATTAATTACGTAACGTAGAGTCACTCGACTCTTTCACATATAATGACGTCGTGCATTTCCTAAGTCGACAATGACGTTCGCAGATTAACCCTTTGCGCTGGCAACTGGATTGCGGACCATAACGAGCGACCGAACCGTATACAATTCGTCGTTTTCTTTCTCTTTTGAACTCGTGTAGATAGACCTACCATTGTTCTGCCTAGGTCACATTTAAACATTCTTAACGTTAAAAGCAAAAGATTAATACGTACATATGTAAGTATATAAAGAAATATTCCTCCACATGCCTGATATTCTTTTCAACGCTCGTGTCCCCTCAACTTACTCCAAGTTTCTCACTTCGTTTAATTTAATTTAATTTAACTAATTTCATTTGATTCCTACATCAAAAGATTAACATACAATTCAATGTATGTACATACGTACGTATTATCCAAATTCCCTCCAACAATCGCGAGAGAAAGAGGGAGAGTCCGCTGTCGTCTGTCGTTCGATAATTCCGAGCGTGTTGACGTTTTTCGAGCAAAGGGTATTCACCGAGGTTGCCGTAATAACGACGCGGGTCACGACGCGGCAGTCGAGTCTGGATGGTAATGCGTGTATAAATCAGAGCGATATCAGAGCCGGCGGCTTGTTTCACGTGCGGCAGCCGAGATGCATTGCACCCACGATGGGGAGGGGTGGGTGGCGCAGGGTTGCGGCCGCGGCTGTTTATGGTCGTTGAAGTGAGGAGGAACCGCGGCCTGGTCAAGCCCGGGACTTGGACCACCGGCGCGGAGTTGAGCCTTAATTGAAACCTACGTTCAATTAGACCCGTCTCAACGATCGCCCGCCGCCGCCTTGTCCGCAGATTGTACGTACGTTGAATTTTACCGCGATTTTCCCCCCTTGCTCAAGGAATGTTTGCTTCTGTGAATGATTGTCGGTTCGTCGTCAAGATTTTGTGACGTTTGTCGACCTCGAAGCTCTGGCTACCTTCGCGCGCGAAACATTCGGATTTGTCTAGTCTGTGTGAGCAGGTTGGTGAAAATGAAGTTGAACGAAGAGCGAATTTCTTCAGTCTGTTGATTCCTTTCATCGAGGAAATTAGTTCCCACTTTGTGCATTATTTTCTGCAAGCTTCCTTCAATTTTACCAGCTAATCCTGAGAGTGGAGAGATCGCTCTACCGGTCAGGAAAGTAGGGACACCGGTCACGATCGGCCCGTGGGTCGTCAGTTCACCACCCCCGGTTCAGATGGTTCTTGGAAGGTTCTTCTTCCTGTTTGGAGGAGATTTTATCGGTGATTATCATGGTAATATATCAATTTAATATATTTATATAAATTTATTGTAGTGATTACAATATAATAATTTATATAAATTGAATATACTTATGGTGCGTTAGAATGATAAATATATGAGGAGGTCAAGTTAGGTTTAAGTTAGTTTCGATATGTTTAGATGGTTCTTGGAAGGTTCTTCTTCCTATTTGGAGGGGATTTTATCGGTGATTATCATGGTAGTCTTAATATATCAATTTAATATATTTATATAAATTTATTGTAGTGATTACAATATAATAATTTATATAAATTGAATATACTTATGGTGCGTTAGAATGATAAATATATGAGGAGGTCAAGTTAGGTTTAAGTTAGTTTCGATATGTTTAGATGGTTTTTGGAAGGTCTTCCTGTTTGGAGGAGATTTTATCGGTGATTATCATGGTAGTCTTAATATATCAATTTAATATATTTATATAAATTTATTGTAGTGATTACAATATAATAATTTATATAAGTTGAATATACTTGTGGTGCGTTAGAGTGATAAATATATGAGGAGGTCAAGTTAGGTTTAAGTTAGTTTCGATATGTTTAGATGGTTTTTGAAAGGTCTTTTTCCTATTTGGAGGGGATTTTATCGGTGATTATCATGGTAGTCTTAATATATCAATTTAATATATTTGTATAAATTTATCGTATTGATTACAATATAATAATTTATATAAATTGAATATACTTGTGGTGCGTTAGAGTGATAAATATATGAGGAGGTCAAGTTAGGTTTAAGTTAGTTTCGATATGTTTAGATGGTTCTTGGAAGGTTCTTCTTCCTATTTGGAGGGGATTTTATCGGTGATTATCATGGTAGTCTTAATATATCAATTTAATATATTTATATAAATTTATTGTAGTGATTACAATATAATAATTTATATAAGTTGAATATACTTATGGTGCGTTAGAATGATAAATATATGAGGAGGTCAAGTTAGGTTTAAGTTAGTTTCGATATGTTTAGATGGTTTTTGAAAGGTCTTTTTCCTATTTGGAGGGGATTTTATCGGTGATTATCATGGTAGTCTTAATATATCAATTTAATATATTTGTATAAATTTATCGTATTGATTACAATATAATAATTTATATAAGTTGAATATACTTATGGTGCGTTAGAATGATAAATATATGAGGAGGTCAAGTTAGGTTTAAGTTAGTTTCGATATGTTCAGATGGTTTTTGGAAGGTCTTCTTCCTGTTTGGAGGAGATTTTATCGGTGATTATCATGGTAGTCTTAATATATCAATTTAATATATTTATATAAATTTATTGTAGTGATTACAATATAATTTATATAAATTGAATATACTTATGGTGCGTTAGAATGATAAATATATGAGGAGGTCAAGTTAGGTTTAAGTTAGTTTCGATATGTTTAGATGGTTTTTGGAAAGTCTTTTTCCTGTTTGGAGGGAATTTTATCGGTGATTATCATGGTAGTCTTAATATATCAATTTAACATATTTGTATAAATTTATCGTATTGATTACAATATAATAATTTATATAAATTGAATATACTTGTGGTGCGTTAGAGTGATAAATATACGAGGAGGTCAAGTTAAGTTTAAGTTAGTTTCGATATGTTTAGATGGTTTTTGAAAGGTCTTTTTCCTATTTGGAGGGGATTTTATCGGTGATTATCATGGTAGTCTTAATATATCAATTTAATATATTTGTATAAATTTATCGTATTGATTACAATATAATAATTTATATAAATTGAATATACTTGTGGTGCGTTAGAATGATAAATATATGAGGAGGTCAAGTTAGGTTTAAGTTAGTTTCGATATGTTTAGATGGTTTTTGAAAGGTTTTTTTCCTATTTGGGGGGGATTTTATCGGTGATTATCAGGGTAGTATTAATATATTTATATAAATTTATTGTATTGATTATAATATAATAGTTTATATAAATTTAATATATTTATGGTGTGTTAGAAAGAAATATATGAGGAGGTCAAGCTAGGCTTAGATTAGCCGCTATAATCGTACATAGAAAATAGATTGCATACGATGCAACACTTGTTCAATGAATTTCTAATAGCAGGCAAAGGCAGAGACTATCATAGTGGTTTTTCACCGACACTAGAACTCGTTCGTAGATGGCTGTTACAATCAATTGAAACATTTTACTCACAAGATTAAAATTACACATTCACAAAGTGTTCTAATACTACATTTCAACAGTGTAAAATAATTAGTTGAAACGTTTCGATCACAAAAGACAGACAACTATTCGATAATTTTACTCAACATTACGTTAACGATGTAAAAGCGTTTAAACAATTTTATTTCTCAACACAGTTTTCTAACAATGTAAAAATGTACGAGGTATGGAAAATGTGCTAGTAATATTCGAGTTGAAGACGAAAAAGAAAAAAAAAAAAAGTAAGGTAAAAATATGCAAATTCTTGCTGGAGCAACGAAATTTTCCGAATTCCATTGGCCACGTTTCCAACGGGGCACCTGCTCAAGGCGAATTATTTAAGATCAAATTGGCCTGGCACGGATAACATACAGAATTCCGGTGGCCTGTTATCGCCTGCTTGCGCAAATAAGACGGCGCGTTTCTATCTGCCGCGATTACCGTTTCAATATATTTCGCGTTATTTATTCGGCGTTATCTAAACTTTCGGCGTGTTCGTTTTATATATATATATATTTTTTATACTTTTCGAGCCGCGTCGCTGTAACACGCTCGAGTAAATCGTAAATTCCGTGTAAAGTGCTTGCCGTTTTCTCCCCGATTTAATCTCCTCGAGGTTGAAACGCATCGAGGCCAGGGGGAAAGATGGAATTATTTTTTCATCTTTCTTTCATTCGTTCCACCGTTTACGGATTTCGTGAATTTCATTTCGTGGATTTTATACGAAACAAACTGTGGTGGTGGTATCTCGAAATTATTGTTATTAGAAAACGTGCGGCCAGAATTTTTCGTTCGAATTGCACGCGGAATTGTTTCATGAATTGAACGATGGAGAAGGATCGAAGAACGACGAATTTGAGTTGTGAAAATCTTGCCTGTGGTTGTTTTAAATTATAGTGTGTTATATCCAAAAAAGAAACACTGCTAAACTGGGATCTTTCATTGTACTTAACGAACCAGAGATAATGTCATTTACAAGCTCGAGATACGAAAGATCAATCTTGAAAAAATAACTCCTATTTTTAGCTCATCAAATACTAACATCGAGAATGATGGAGCGGATAATATGTTGCACGAAATTGTAACACTTGGTTGCCTATTTCTTCCAAATAAGGTGCTACCATCCGAATAAGATGGAAAGATTTTATGGAATGCCACGCACATCGAGAACTTTTTGTTCCAAAATTGTAATATTTTAAGTATATTCAAACCCAGGCAAAACAGATGATAAGTTTATTACTTCTTAATCATTTCTATCCAGTGACATCATATCGACGAGATCAAAAGAAAACGAGAACGACGAGTTATTGCATACGGTCCGCGAAACGAGTTAAAAAAGGAACCTAGTTTTGGCCAAACGGGCCATTTATTTCGAAAGTGCGAAAATCGATAAATCTTAGAACGTTCGTTCGCTCTGATCAAACTTGAAAGCGAAAGAGAGGAGAATGGAAGCTTGCGTCGCTTTCAAAATAAATGGCCCGTAATACGTCCTCGCGACAAATATTTTCGCGACTCTCGTATGTTGAATCTTACCAGCGGCAAACATCCAACGTGTCATTATCGGTGCTGACATAATTTCAAAATCCTTCGCTGTGCACGAGTATTTCCCGCGCGATGGTTGTTCAAATTTTTTCTCGCAACACCGTTGAACGCCAGAGTCTCAAAGGGAAGCTTGGTTGAAAGGCCGAAAGGTTGGAATTTTGTGGAAACGAACGGCGCTGCGCAAAAGCGTTTCGCGGAACACGCCCGTCGTGGTTCTTCTCGCCCGCGAAATTACGCGCATCTGCGCAATACGCGATATCTGTGTGACGTAAGCGCGCGAGGTCACGAAACGCAGTGGGGCACGTTAATACTCTACGAGCGAGCCACGGGTTTTTGATAGCCTGTTTCACTCGGTTCCTGAGAAACCGACTTTTTCGGGAGTCGCGTCCCGGGTGGTGACGGTTCCCAGGACGACCTTTCCGAGCGTTCTGGGAAAAATTGCGGCTCCTCTCTCGTCTTGCGCAAACGTTTACGACGTTTCGTAACGTTGGGACCTTCGCTTCTTCGTTCCTTTCCGGTTATCAGCTTGCTCGGTGGTTCTCGGAATTTTATGCCGAATGTAACCGTGCATTTTATTTTATCGTATGAAGCCTCCTCGCGAAGGTAAAATTCATTTCTCAAGTTGCTCCGTCTTTACATTTCTACATTGTGATAAATAATGTAGCAAGTAATGTTGCTGGTTGATTTTTACGACGCGAGAGTAATCGATTTATGTATTATATTTATTACGTATGATACATGGTATGATTAACTTTAATATATTATAATATATAATATTGATATTCATGTAGAATATTATATATAATAAGATTATTAATATAACATTGTATATAATAATCTTATTTATGTATTAGAACTTAATATACTGAATTGATCGTCCTTCGATTTATGAATTATGTATATTATGTATGATACATGACATATTAATTTTGATATATTATAATATATAATATTGATATTTATGTAAAATATTATATATAATAAGATTATCAATATAACATTATATATAATAATCTTATATTTATGTATTAAAATTTAATATATTGATTGTCCTTCGATTTATGTATTATATATAATATTATATATAATATATTAATTTTAATATATTATAATGTATAATATTGATATATATGTAGAATATTATATATAATAAGATTATTAGTATAACATCATATATAATAATCTTATTTATGTATTAAAATTTAATATACTGAATTGATTGTTCTCCGATTTATGTATTATATGTAATATTATGTATAATATATAATATATTAATTTTAATATATTATAATATATAATATGAATATTTATGTAGAATATTATACATAATAGGGTTATTAATATAATATTACATGTAATAATCTTATTTGTGTATTAAAATTTAATATACCGAATTGATTGTCCCTCCTGTAACAAAAATTAAATTTCCACGAGTTCTAGTGAATTTCCATTTGCATTTTTATTTATTTTTATTTGCATTCTAGCCCGAAGACGTCTTAAATGATTAATGTAGAAATGATTGTAGTATTGGAATATTGATAAGAATTATTATTAGTGAAGCATATATGAAACGTTCAGAGATGGAACACCTAATATCAATGATTAAAAAAATTAAAAAAAATTTCGAAACGTTCTTAATATCGGAAACGAGTGTTACATCGTTTCAAAAATACTCACACTCTCCCTTGAGATTTACGAAAGTTGTATTAAATTATTACAGTATTCTATTATGATAATGTATAATGTATATAATAATGTAAAGTTATGACGATATTATTGTACGATTGTATAATAACATTATATCGTTACATCACAGTATAATAACTAGGCCGCGGATTTTCACGCGAATTCACATTTCTGTAAATAAAACGTAGAAAAGAGGGACGAGATAGAATATTTAATGGTCAATTGTTAATTAATTGTTACCTCCGTTAACCTTTTAAGGACGGGGTATTTAAATCCCCCTTCGCTAGTGGACGGATTTAAATCGCTGGACGAAGTTTAATTTTACACGTTTTCATATAAATTATTGTAGTTCCTATAGTTTCAAAGTTAATCAAATCAAAACAAATAAAGACTACGTTATTTCGCAGTAATTTATTTGCAATCATACATTCGGCTTTCTCAGATATTATATAGGTGTTGATATATCGGACGTTAATACTTAGAAGGTTAATTATTGTTTATCCCTCCTATGGGTTAAAATTGTCCCCCATATGGCGGTCTAAATAGGCCCAACATAATCCCTGCGCGTCGTAAAGGAAGACGAAAGACTCGACATTTTTTTACACATTTACACGTTCTCTGTGCGTTTCTGCATCTTCAAATTTCTCAAACAAATGCATCGAGATTCGTTGATAACAAAAATTGAACCAAATTGATTTAGCGAACCAAAAGAACACATTCATACGCCATCGTGAATCGATCGTTGGCTTTCGAAACCTTCGACTAGGGGGAAAAAAAAAGAAAGAAAAAAAAAAAGAATATGTCCCGAAGGAAATTCATATTTCGGAATTTTCGTCGCGCGTGGTGATCCCAAAAGCGACGTGCCAACACACAGGCAAAGTCAAAAGCGCGGCCTGACCAGCAACCATTGTCCTAAGCCCTAATTGAAGCGTACATTCAATTAGACGCGCCTTAACGACCGACGACACACCTGTAGAGCGTGCATCCACCTCGCTCTACGCTCGTTATCAATCACGATCGCAATCAGGCGTCCGTTTTTGCATTCGTGGAACACGCGCACGCGTCGACCGGATGAACGCGATTATCGTAAATCATACTTATCCCGATTTTTCCTGCCTGTTTCGCGAGCCACGTAAGGGAAATTGCGAGCCCTGAGCACAGCTCTGAGGGTGGAGCTCGAACGGATCTCGCCTCACTCGCTCGGGGAGCGTATTTTTCTTTTTTCTTTTCTACGAATTTTTTGAGAATTCTATTCGTTTTTCGAGAATTTTTTTTTGTCCCAAAATTGCAATATTTTCTCCGTTCCCCAGACAAAACGAATAACAAATTTATTACTTCGCAATAATTTCTATCCAGTGGTGTCGTGCCGACCAATTTAAAAAGAAAGCGACAGAATTATTGTACACGGTTCGGTCACTCGTTATGGTCCGCAATCGGCGGTTGCCAGCGCGATTGGCCAACCTTCGGCAAGGGTTGTTAACTTGTCGTTTGTCAGTTTTTTTGAACGTGATAATTTCCTTGTTTACAGAAAGATTGTCTCTATAATATCTCTCTGGTATCTATATTATATATAAATATGAGTCATGCCGATAATTAAATTGTAATCTCAAGGGGCTATACAAAACTCGGCTGAACAAGGAACGACTGATCTACGGAAATCGAGGAACGAGCGGCACTCAAGTTATTTCGTTCGGTGTGTTAGCAACTTTCACAGTAGACTGGTGTTCGATCGATTTTGCTTGTTGGGGGAAGTTTCGTTCGGGGTTGGATAGAAACGTGGCGAGTCGTGGAAGATTGTTTCGGGGGCAGTGATATTAGATCTCGTGTCTCGGAAAGTTTTCGGCGACCGTTCGATTGGTTTTTCTTTGGAACGTGCACGGCAAACGTAAAGATCATCGAACCTAGTTTGCATTCCTCGAGTTTCGATGTATCTACGTGCTCGTGTACTATGAGATTATTTTCAAAACAGAGCGTGGCTCAACGTAACGTGACGTGCTTTTATTTTCATAATAATTGTTTTTTATTTTTCTCTGCAAGCAAATGTATGAAACTTCGTTTTATGTGGTTTAGTTATTATATTAATTTATTTCATATTATTTTATAATTATAGCAATTTAAATAATCAGACTTCAATAAAAGTCTCGAAGCTCTTTCAAGTTTGTAAAACTAACAGTCTCGGTGCTGTCGAATTTAAAACTTCTCCACAGTCTATTTTAATTTCTTTTCAATGTTCTGTATTTCGAAATTTCCGATAAGCCAAGAATAACGATGAGGAAAACGGGACAAAGAAGAAAAAGAAAAACTTATATTTAATTTCTCTAGTTTCTCTAGTAATAATTCATCGTATCTTCCGTAGACGAAGAAATAATTGATTTAATTCTCTTCCTTTTCTACCAAAAAAAAAAAGAAGAAAAAAAAAGATTATTTCAAAACATCGAGATTCTTTATTCCAAATTTTATTTGACAGTCGTAAGAAACAAGACAGATGACAAGGGTAGAAAATGGAGGATGAAAGCGACTCTCCCACAATGCAAGTTACTTACGCGTCGCGTTATTAACATTTCTGCATAACCGTTCGTTACACGGGAACGGGTTTCACGCTAATTCGCGTTAAAGATACGTTATCGGAATCGGTTCGATTGACGATCGGTACGTGCAGCTAAAGTGGCGGTTTTGCGCCGCCGGACACTTTCCGCGGCCCTCGTTCCGCTCGCTGTTTACGCCAAACAAACTGGCCTGCTCGAATTAATTTAATCGACGATCGAGATTACGCGAAACAGCCCCGGGTGAGGAAGATACCGAAGAGGGTAAATTGCATCTTGTTGCACCTGGTGGGTGCTCGACGCTCGGAGGGGGAACTGTTCCTCTGGGATGAACTCGATGATTTTTCATCGTTTCTTCTCTTCGAAAACTATCCGAAAATTCGCGCTTTCGAGTTCTGGAACCTCGGACGAGGGCTTTTGAATATCTCTTCAGGATCCTAAAATTGTGTAATTCTAATTAAATGTAGAAATATTACTGAATAATACGGAACTTGATATATTAGCTTGTAAAAATATATTATATTATAATATGCAGTGTAAATATATTATAATATATTTATATATTTATATATAAATGTTATACACATTATATTATTATAAGTATTGTACATATTATAATATATTTATATATTATATATTATAATATTCAGTATATAAGTAATACATACACAATATACTTTATATAATACACATTTTTTTATTTATATATTTATAGCATAAATATATTAATAATAAATATAATAAATACCTTTTTTACACACTGTACACTATACACACTATATACAAAGGTATTTTCCTTTTCTTAAAGACAGTCTGTGTGACTCTCTTGTATACTACTCTCAAAAATTCGAACTCTGATCGACAGTCTGAAATATAAAAGTATTCTCCACCAGTTGCTAGCAGTGATAGCAGATAGAGAATCGTCGAACAATGAAAACGAAGATAGAGAGAGAGAAGCCCTCTAACGTCCTTCTTCTCGTGGAAGATCGGTTATCCGGGATTTCCGGCACGGAGAACGTAACGACGGAAACGAGACTTTCGAACGTGAACGAACGAACGTGCGTCGTACATCTCGTGCGGTGCAGGATGCAAATAATAATAACGCGAGAGGATAAAAGGCCTCCCCCCTCCGAATGAGCTGGCCGATCCTGAAACCTCGGGAACCGGGTCAACAGCCGGAAGTACAACCGCGGCGGAACGTCTCTCGAAGAAAGCACGCCCTCTTTCTTTCTCTCTGTGTTTCTCGCTCTTTCCTCCTGTACTCTTCTTCCTGTTGCCCGACTCAGCGGCACCGCGCCGCAGCCTCGTTTCTTAATCTCTCCATACCCCGGTGCACGTGCGTGCGATCTTACCTGGCCTTCTGACGGTATTTCGTGGATCTCGTCTTCACCAAATCGGTATCCCGATGTTAGGCGAAGATCATCTTGTTCTTTCCTTCTTCTTTTTTTTTATTTTTGGAAGATTTTTCGGGGATTTAGTGTTAATTCTATTGATTCTTATTATAATATTGTGTTACAATATTACGTATTAATACTATAATATTATATTATACTGTAACACTATACTTTACTATACTTTACTATAATACTATACTAATACTATACTAATAGTATATTATAATACTGTGATACTATATTATAATACTAACACTATTCTAATACTATACGATAATACTGTGATACTGTATTATAATACTATACTATAATACTATACTAATACTATACTATAATACTGTTATACTATGTTATAACACTACACTATAGTATACTATACTGATACTATATTATAATACTATACTATAGTATGCTATACTAATACCATACTATATTATAATACTATACTATAGTATACTATACGAATACTGTACTATGATACTCTGGTACTATATTATAATACTATACTATAGTATACTATACTAATACTATTACCATATACTAATATTATAATACTATAATATTACCATATACGTGCATACTATTACATACTACAGTCTTGTACTACAATGTTTTATATTAGTATATATACTACGACATTTACTATAACATAAACTTATTAAACATGTACAACTAAATACAAATTACAGTATTATGCCGCAGTATAATACCACATAGTACTACATAATGTAGTATTATATAGTACAACAGTATTATATAGTATTATATAGTACTACATTGTATATTACAATACTTCAATACTACATTGTAGTATTATATACTAGAATAGTATACAATACTATAATAATATGCGCGTATAATGCAAATGATTAATTCGTAATTCATAATTCATCGTGGAAGAACATCATGATAAATACACCATCGCAACATCGATAACACGCTAATAATCATCGATTCTCCCTGAAAACAATGCTGACCTCAATTTTCCTGCCCCTATCGACTATCACGCATCATCGTTCACGAATTTTCCACTGAAATTCAGGCGCGCGTGAGGATTCCGCTTCTAAGAGCGGGCACGTTCACCGCTGGATGGTTCTACGAGACCAGATCACAATCATCTGCGTCTCATGGAAATTTATTCGACGATTTTAATAAAATATCTCGGGTCACCGGAGGGTCGGCTGACGAGCCCCTCTCTCTCTCTCTCTCTCTCTCTCTCTTTCTCGCCGCTTGAAAAATTGTCATGTGCTCGGTTCAACTTTTCTATCCAAGGCCCCCTCTTTCCATTTGTTAAACCACGAATAATTGGCCACCCGAGAGATTCTATCCAAACTTCGTAGAGCCGATGTGCTCGAAAAAAAAAAAGTGTAATTCGCGGCGAACTATTGTTTTATGGATATACTTTGGAAACTTCCGGTTGGAAAATTGTGAAACGCTGTAACGTTTGGAGAGGTTCGGAAGTTGGAGGCAGCGCGACGTGAAATTCGACAGATGGAGGAGGTAAATTAACTCGGGGTGGCCGAGGAAATTTGAGTGTACGTATTTCGCAGTTTGAGCGTGGGGCGTTTTGTTGCAATTGGCGGTTCATTGAGAAAGAGGTAATTTTATACGAAAACGTGTGCGAGATCAAGAGTGAAATGTTCACGAACTTACCACAGATCGGGTATAATTTTAACGAAGAGATAATTCCTCCTTAGAAAAGATAATTCCTTCAGAATTCTGTTACAATTAATCGACACTGTTGTTAATCTATTGTCACATTTGTAAAAACGATCGGCATATAAATCGAAATATTTCTCGAAATCGAGTTGCACTCACGGTTCCTCTGTTTATAATTTCTTCAAAAGATTACTGATAATCATCAGAATGCGTAACTTGCGTCCAATTTATACTTGTACGAGAAAACATTTTCACCCTAATTCTCATTTCTCTCTATATTTTCATTACGACTCTTCTGACCATTTCAATTAACATTCCCAAATTTACAATTCTCGAATCTGGCCATACGAATGGCTGCTGCTTCGAAGAAAACGCCATCGATACGTCCATCGAAACCACCCCTCGTAAATAATTCAGCTTACTCGCCCGTGAAACAACTTCGTGACCAGAATTATTTTCACCAACGAGAGTTACAAAATGGCCCAGATTCGCGTCGCAGCTTTCCGCTCTCCCTTCCAAATATAATTTATATCCAACGCAGCTCTCTCTGTGCTCTGTGCAACGGGTACAAAAAAAAAAGAAGAAAAAAAAATAGAAAAAGAGAGAGAATAAAAAAAGATGTATAAAACGAGACAAGGGGAGAGCGTTGAACGCACGATCGTGAAGCCTTATGTCGCTGCTTGTGCTCGTTGCATAGAAAAGGCAGAGAGAAAGAGAGAGAGAGAGAGAGAGAGCTGGTTCCTCGTCGTTGGGTGCCTCTCGAAATTACCCCCTCGAATTCTGGCCGTGGACAAAAGCCTCGCCGTGGACCGAGGCTGCGCCAACAGCCGAATATCCGATCTCACACCGGCGAGAAACTCTTTGTACACAGAGGTCAGAGGCCTGTCTGCGCGTATCGCGCGTGCACGCGTATCTACACGCGTGGAATAAGGGAGAGAAACGAACAGGAGACCTGGCTGTTTCGTTTCTCTCTCTTAGATGAGTTATGGCGACGGCGGGGAGGGTTCCTCTCTCTCGGGATCATCGGGGTGTGGAACCACGCCGAAGGGAGCAACTGTTACCCCTCGTTCCAACGTTTAATTTCGAAGGGATGCGGACCGATGCTTCCGATCGATTTTGCTGGCTCGCAAGTTCGGTTGGTGCCTCGCAGGTTTTGTAAATACGCAGTCTTTGTAAAAATTACCTTTTTTTCCTTTCTTGAAGATACCTTCTCCCTCTTCTTCTTTCTTTGTTTTCTTTTCAATTTTCCTGCAAAATGTGCAAACACGGTTCTACACGCGAGGGAGGGAAAATGATTGTTCTTTGTGAATTTGATTTTCTAAAAGAGAAAAGGGTGTGTTAAAAGGGTTGAAAAATCAGGGGATTTTAGTCTGAGTTTACGCGGCAGATTTTCTATATTGTTCTATATTGTTGTCAGATGACAGTCGGATTTTTGGTGGTGTTGTCTCGATAGAAAGATTATAAAGAACGCGGTATTTTGGATACTTTACATACTTTTTCACTCGTTTCGAATTTCCCGTAGATACGTCAGAATGTTACGTCTTCTAATGTTGCAGATGTTAAAATATCGTGATCGAATTAAATACCAAACAATGTGAAATTCACGCGAGGATTATTTTATCGAGCTTCTAAGATCAAACTAAATACAATTACAAACCGGTAATCGCTGATCAATTTAGTATCTTTCACATCACAAATGGACAAAATTTTTAATCAACGTGAAACGAACGAGTTTTAATATTCAACGTGAGAAATGATACCTAAAAATTATTCGATATTTCAACTACTATCATTTATTCGTTTGTGTTCGTTCGCAAGAACACTGTAATAGCTCCAAACTGAAAACTCATTCAAGTGCACTACTCGAACGTTACTTCCCTCCCACAAAAAAAAAAAAAAAAAAAGAAAAGAAAGTAAAAACGAAAAACGAAATAAAAAGACACGGATGAACGAAATACTCTCGTCACCTCGGATAGATTTCCAGCGTCATCCCCATCGAAGCGTGTTCACACCACGGCTAGAGATAAGTGTCTCGAGAGAGAGCGAGAGAGAGAGAGAGAGAGAGAGGGGGTGCGCAAGTTTCGCGCAGGATTTTCCCACGGAGCGGTTTCAGGATAAAGAGCCTGGCGAAAGAGAGACGAATAGGATCCGCGTCGATTCAACTGGATGCACGCGTCACGCAAAGTGTTTTCATCGAATGAACCGCTCACAAATACACACGCATACATATGCGCGCGCACACACACACTGTTTCTCTTTTTCTCTCTGTCTGTTCTGGTAGAAAGTGCAGGTTGACAGCGATAAACAGCTTTCGCTGTTTCCTCGATAATCGAGGAACCTTTAACAGGGAGCATTGTAGCACGCCATCGTATCGCTCCAGCGACTCTACTTTGATCTCCTCGCGGCTTTTATACAGCCCCGTGCCACTTGGAAAAACCGTTTCCCTTTCGAATGAGCAAACACTTTCGCCGTCGAGGGAGCTCGCCCGGCTTCCTGAACGGACACTTTCGGTGGGACTCATTTGCCAGCCGCCTTTTTCTTTGCTGATTTTCTTCTTTCTTGATGAGCAGTCGTTGATTTGGTTCGAAAAGAACAGACAGAGAGAGAGAGAGAAAGAGAGAGAGAGAGAGAGAGGGTGTTTGATACGAGGATGGGAAGAATCTTGAGAATGATTTTGAGAAACAAGTGAAAAGCTTTTGGAGATTTATTAATTTTCTGGAGTGTATCAACGATCAAGTGTGACTTTTGTTTTCTATATTCTGCAGTCGAATTTTTCTTTTTCTTTAAATGTGCGATAGAACTTGTGTTGTACGTGTTCTTTTTCGAACATGTACAAAATTTGTGCTTCCGACGCGTTTTACACATAATATTCGTAATTGACGTAATTATAATATATAATGACGGAAATATTGTGTCGCTTGTAACAAATTAGAATTAAATTGTAACTATGATTGTTCGAAAATAAGAAGATAAGAAAGTGTGTGTTGTACGTATTTTTTTTTTCAAATGTGTGTGAAATTTATATTTTTTAACGCGTAAGCACGCACAGTATAATAATTGATATGTAATAATACTGATAATCAATTAATATCGTAATTGATATGTAATAATACTGATAATCAATTAATATCGTAATTGATATGTAATAATACTGATAAACAATTAATATCATGTATTGATAATATAAGAAACATCATTATATTGTCCGTAATGATCTATTATCGATAAATAACGATTAGAATTGTGATTGTCCGAAAACGGAGGGGTAAGAATGTTAAAATAATAAATGCCAGTAATATTAATCATAATATAACAGTAATTAAAAATACAGTTGCTAATAAACTTCCTCATTGCCAAAAAGAATAGTGAAGTCGTCCCAAAGGCATATATACAAATTCGCGTAATTCAAGATTATACGAAACGTTCGAAGTAACCTTCGTGTTACAATAACTTTAATATCTACAAAAATCACGCTGCAACTCTCCCACATTCAAATTACATTTCCTCGCGAGTTTAACGATAATTAAACTAATTGTAAGATCTTCAAACAGGGGAGCACAATAAAAACAATTACAGCATATATGTTCATTACATACAAGTTAATGTAAAACGTATGCTCGCAAGCGAACGCGACTGTAGATCCAGATCTCGCGACGGAATTAATCTTTGCGATATCTGTCGTTCGGATTGGAAAGAAATTGGAAAGAATTTTTATTTCATCGTGGGGAAGATCGCCACGTTAGTTGACGTTGAAACACGGTTTCGTTCGACGAGGAGGCGCGCGCCTACTGGGTTCTGGCCGCGATGCTTTTGAAGTGCAATGCTATTTATATCTGGCACGCGCAATTCCTTAGTGAGATATTACATTGAATTTCCTGCGGCGATGGTACGCGGGTGTAGCCCGTTTATCCACGTGACACACGGCCCCTTTTTTCCACGGTGACGACGTACCGCGCAAAGAATCGCCGCTCTCGTTCGTTGAACCCTCTCGCAATCAACGTTTTCGATGTTCTTTCCTGGAATTGGCCAGTATCCGTGATCAGACTTTAGATTTTGTGCAATGTAACGCGAAGAAATGTGTAAAGTGAAATAAAATAAAATAAAATAAAATAATATAATATGATATAATATAACATAATATAATATAATGATATACCGAAAATACAGTATACTGAATATACAGTATGTATCGATACTAAAATTCATTTATTTGTATCTGAACTTCTACTACGATATACGAACGAAAAATTATTGCTAGAAAGTTGAGTAGTACAAGCTACAACTGTACAAATTATCTATCCCCCATGAATCCCTAGAAGATTCTACTATATCGATATAATTTAAGTCGATACAATTGAAACTTTCAGTCACGATATTCTCATCTCGTGGAAAAGATCTGTAGCAGCCTATAGTCCGTCGAGTACGAGTTTCGAACAACGACTCGTACAAACCGCAAGTGGCTGTGCGCCTAGCGTCGAAGTCTAGCGATCTTCGATGTTAAGCAGAGTTGCACCGCTAGGATGGGTGGCCGTCCAGCAGTATAGTGTGGGGTTAAGGGGTCGCTGCCATCAGAGCCCCACTGATGAGTCTAGGCAGCGACTCTGAGACGAAACGCCGCACAACCTATCCTCACTTTACCCCCATTACCTTCATCTATCTTACATCCTTCCTTCGTCCTCGCACCATCAACATTCCTTCAAGCCCTTCAGATCAATCCGTGAATCGATAAAACGTGTAAAACCACCGTTGGCGAGGAATTTGAAATATCCACCGGACTCCTAAAAGAGTAACGCAGTTCTGTGTGGAAAACAACATTTCTCTCCCTTCGCCTCCTCCGAGTCGCAAGAACGACTCGCCATTCGCCTCTGCTCGCACAATCGCAGCGAGAATCAACACTCGATTAGCCCCCGGATCCAGTTCATCCGCCGATAACCATTCGTCGAAAGGCTTCTGTGAATTATTCGAGAAAGCAGATTCAGTGGAACGTGTATGTATGTGCACAGCCAAGGACACACGTTTCACCGTGAAAACGCTCTGCGGGAGGGGGGTGGAATTTCTGCTCAGCCCGGCGGGATGAATGTTGCAAAACTCCCTTCATAATGCACCGCGAGCGTCGCTGAGTTTCCGTCGCGCGCGCGCGAGTGCGATCTCTCTTAGCCACGAGCTTTCAACGATCGTACAAAAGCTTGGGACTTGAGATCTCAGCGTTGAGGTCCCCTCCACCTCTTCACCGCGCGTTTCCTTTCGAATTGTATCGAGAGACCAACTCTCTCTCTCTCTCTCTCTCTCTCTCTCTCGATTCTTGGCCGCTCGACGACGGCTTTTCACCGGTGTTGTCGTCGTGTCTTCTCGTTCGACGCTGACGACAGGGATTACTTACTTTCATTCACGCGCGTCGAGAATTTCGTTGATTGATCGAGGACGCAACTCCGGAGAAATTTCGCTCGCAGGTTTTATCGGTTTTCAAGGTTCTCTGAAACCTGGCGATTGAGATGTTTCGTGCAGAGGGAAGAGTTGGTTTTTCGCATCTTGGTGTTTAATTTTTGTTGAATAGACATTTTTTTTGTTAAATAGTGTTCTTTTTAAAAATTTGTGTATATATCGTATGTATATATTTTAAATTTGTGTATAGTATGTATTTATTTTAAATTTGTGTACATATTATATGTATTTATTTTAAATTTGTGTATATATATTGTAGGTATTTATTTTAAATTTGTGTATATATTGTATGTATTTACATATATATATATATAATATATACACAAAAACTTAAAATAAATACGTACAATATATGTACAAATTATATATATGTAATATAATTATAATTAATTTTATAATTTATGCATATATATATTTAATTATGATAATAATTTTGTAATATATATAATCTATAATATATAATATATATATATATAATATAGATCTCTATAATATATAATATATATATATATATATATATGTATATAATATAGATCTCTAAAAAGAATAGTTGCTGATTCTCCAAAGATTAAAAGTGAAAGATATTTCGTACTGGGAAATATTCTCACAGGCACTTGAAAATATTTCTCGATGGAAATATTTCGATTTTATATTTACATATTTTGAAAATGTTTTTCAAAAATGAATCTGAGAAAGGACCTTCCGACAAATATAAATTGCTTCATTATTTTGAACGATGTGAACAATTTTATAAATTTTGTTACATGTAACATTAACGTTCATTTGTATATAGTCATTGTAATTTACATTGTATATGGTCATATAGATTTACAAGTGATTTACGATCCGTCTTTTTCTTTGTTTCAGGTAAGCACAAACTTTATTCTTTATTCAAGAATTCACGAATTCCACTGGTAACGTATCGGTCATAATTGTTAGGAAACACTTTGTCTTTCATGCAAATGCTCAAATATTCGATGCTTTTTAATGTTGAGAAACACGTCCATTTCCGATGCTTCGTGTTTTTGGTGTCTAATTTAACATAAAATTAGAGGATTCATTTGAACAACCAAACTACCTATCGACAAAACGAGTCTTGGATTTTCTTTTTTTTTTTTTTTTACAATTAAAAGATACGGATTTTTATTTAATTTCTATTTAAACATAAGCCTATTTCTTTCAGTCATTTAGATTACAATAATGTAATGTGGAATATTCTGATACGTGTTGAAGAACGGTTGTTTCAGTGTTAAAATGAAATAATATTTTTCGATCATATATTTTTTATTCCCTAATTCTGAAGTAATTATAAAATCATTTTATAAACTATAAAAGTTTAGAGTAGAATCGAAGGCTTTGATCTCAGCATTGCCACACCAAATATTCTCGGTTGCACTCTATTAAAACCTGTTAATTAACTCGTTCGTCAATCAGAAATTTCTCTGATAATGAAATTAAAAATTATTGGACGAATTTTAAATAACACTGAAATAATATGAAATAATATGTTCGACAGATTTCAATTTGTAGAAACCTAAAAAACACGCGACGTAACTCACTTTTTATACCGAAAACCGAATCACGAAGCAATGAAATTAATATCTTCCAATAACGTGAAAATGTGGATGATTATTTTTTTAACAATAGGAAGTCTACAAGACGTTCGATAGATTGACGAATTAACACATACATACATACGCACAACTTCAATTCTATTAGAAATCAATTTGTAACCCGTAAAGGAACAAACTAGCGAGTATAATGGAGTTGTTTCATCGTCTTTTATCGGAACGATGTAGCTGAAATTGAGAATCATTTCGCGATGGAGGTTGGATCGACTTCACGCCATTACGAACGCGTTCAGCGTGAATCAAACCCGCTGGGAAAATCGGGAGGAATCCCCCGGTCGGATTCATTTCAATAATCCACGAAATATCGTCGAATTCCTTCCGATCAGGGCTTTCATCGCGTTATCGACATTTACCCGCGGAATTAAAGGATTTGCACGCTCTCTTTGCTCGTCGTTTCTTCTCTCCCTCTCTCTCTCTCCCTTCTCCTTTAATTTTTCCACTATTTCGCTGTTCGTTCAGCATATTCGCTCTTTCTCGCCAAAGGGTAGAACTTTTTTACACGATTTTCAGTCTCGTAAACGTTTGGAATTTTCTTTTTTTTTCCTGAAAAATATTGCTTTCTCGAGTGTCGAGGCTTTCTTAATTTTTCTCCTTTTTTTTCTGAAAAATATTACTTTGCGGAGTGTCGAGATTTCCATAATTCATTTTCTTTCTTTTTTTCTGAAAAATATCACTTTCTGGAGTGTCTCGAGGTTTTCTTAATTTTGTTTCTTTTTTTTTTTTAAATGCAATTTCTATGACAATCGACTGTAATTATTGTGCTTTTGTAACATTGCACAGCGATACTTTATGCTATTATTACTAACGTGGATGCAGTCAGCAATTGTACAAACATGTAGTAGAGTAGCGTTGCATAGAAAATTTCGATCAATAGTAATGTATTTGATCGTAAATTCCAAAGCACGTGATTCATTTATTGGTCAAAATTTACGAAAAGAAGAAAGATAAAAATTGAAACAGAGTACTCGATCATTAAGTTATTTGTGACGCAATTATTTCAAGCTCAAGCCGACGTAGAATTAAACAAGAGCAAGAAATTGTCCGCGAAGCGTCGCGTATTGAGGTTAGAATATTTCGAACGCTCTCAACATCCCATCTCCTCGGGTTTTTCCTCTCTGAATCAACCCTGACGAGGGATAATCTGACGAAAGGGAAATTAGTCGTTCCCAGTGAAATCGCGAACAAACGCAATCAAGTTGCTCCTTTACCATTTCTTCCTTTTTTTTTCGCTCCTAATGAGACTCCTCCCTTGTAGCCGGCAAGGAGAACGCGAACGAAGAGGTGGAGAAAGGAAGAGGGAATTTTCGGGAGGAGGTGCCGATTCGAGCGTGGTTTCGAGTGGCAATTAGAGCAATGCCGAATTATTATTTACTGGCATTCGCACTCTCTCTCTTCTTTTCTTCAGCCCTTCTTTTCGTTGAGTTGGCCCTTCCTCTTTCCTTTCTTTCGTTTCACCGGCCTGTTCTCGCCGGGGTTCGTTAGAAATCGCATCGAGTAAGCTGCTCTCCGCTTATTAAGGGGGCAACCCTATTCGCGCTCGGACCGAGTGGCTGTCAGTGAGGAAGAAGAAATGCTGAAAAATCGAAGAGAACGCCACGACGTTGCTACCGTTTCCCTCCATGACGTTTTGTGATTATAAAAAATATCAGACACAATTGGGTGGTGTCAGTTGGATTAAATCTCGCCTACTTGGTCAGTTTTAAGACTTGAGGCTTCTAAGAAGTTTCCCTGCGAATTCATCGAACATTCGGGATTTGAAGTTTGACTGAAAAATGGAAAAAAAAATGAAACGGAATGTGATGATATAAAAATACAGAGATGAATAAATAGAAGATCAATAGGTAGAAAAATTGTAGATCAATTCGAGCCACGGATTAAAATTTTCGCCAGGAAAAATTTCAATCTTCGAAATTTCGAATTTCTTTTTTTTTTTTTTTTTTTTTACAAATCGCGACAAACGAACGAAAAATATTGGATCGTTGCGTTCCGATTTCCACAGTCGTGTGAAATCGTCCAAACGTTCAGCGACCAAAGATAATATTTATCGAGAGTAACGTTTATCAATTTAAAGCTCGAGGACAATCAAACATAATATAACCGATGTTTTGCCGGTTGTTTCATCACGAAACAGAAAAAGGCGATATATCAATATCGGAGTCGAATAAAATTCTTTGGGACACTTTCAACGTCACTCCAGTACAGTGAAAACTGATCAAATTAACACTGCATTCCATAGTTAAGAGGGAAAAACTCACTCTAGGAGAAAATGATAGTCTATCATATTGGCGAGAAAAGAAATCTGCCAAAGAATCAGTAGTCAACTGTGATTGCAACGAGTGCTTTGTAAATGTAACGAGTCACAATTTGATTTGATTTGATGTTATTTTCAACTGACCGGGGAACTGCAATGAAAATGAAATTAAGATGAAAAAATTGAGTGTGACGGTCGATAAGTAAGATGAATTTAAAAAAAAAAAAAAAAAGAAAAAAAAGAGAATTCGTCTCGTTTGCCAACGTGCCAACGAAAGAACGAAACAAGTCAGAAAAATCCACCAGCCTCCCCCTGTCGTTGGGACCTGCTGTTTCTCTTCACATAACAGCAGGTTGGACGATCTTTTTATTGTCACGGAATTCCTCGTCGGTGCATTGTCCCCCCCAGGAGAATACGTCGTTGTTTCAGCAAAATCGTAACTCAAGGTTATCCTTTTGTACGAGACACAATTGCGCCAGAGCTTCTCTATAGGATATCTTCTCTCTCTCTCTCCCTCTCTCTCCTCTCTGCCGCACCTTGCACACCGCGAACCTATCATTACCGACTCCGTTCGTTTCGAAGACGCGCGCAACACGTGCGCGTTTTTTTCACACCGACGTCAACGGCGGCCACTTAGAACTTTCATTCTGTCTCGCCATATGTCTCGAAATTTCGCCGATTCGGCCGATTTCTACGTTTGAAATTCAGCCGATCAAAAGCTGAAAGAAAAGAAAAGTTCTGTTCTCCTTCCTCCGCTTGTCGTGTGTGTGTGTGTGTGTTCGTCGAGAGATCACCTTTTTCACTCGGTGGTTTCTTGGTCACGCGATGTGTTTCTCGCAAAGAGCGCGACAAAGAGCCTACGCGGCGATGCTAAGTCGCTTGTTTTCTGCGACTTAGCGAGAAAAGCCTGTTGCAAAAGGTTTGGAGAGGACGTTTAGGTGGATAGGTTGGGAAGATGGCGATCGGGGATCGTGTTTGAAGTTTCGTCGCGCGTTCGTTCTTGAGGGAAGAGTTTCGTTTTGTCAGACATGCAACGATTAGATGTCGGATCATTTGCAAATTTTTAGGCTTAGTTTTGAATTTTATTTACATTTGTCCTTGCAGTCTGAATTTTTAGTTTCAGTCAGATTGATACGAATATTTCGTGCATGCATAGAGTGGAGTGAAAATTAATTACACGGAATGGAGTGAATATTTTATTGCTATTTTAAAGTCATAATTTTTGTGGATGATAGAAGCGTGAAAACGGTACATTTTAGGTTTCATTTTTTTCTTTTTTTTAAGTACTTGCATCAGATCTCAATAAGATTTTTCTTTTACCACCAAGATTGAAATTTGACCATGAAGACAAGTTTATTTGTTGAAAACCAAATAGTAATCGCGTGTAGAATTGATCAAACTGTTGATAATTAACACTAGAACAACCGAGGATTAAAATTAAAAAAATTTCCATTAGAGACACTGAAGTAAATGAATTGGAACAACTTGGAATTTTATAATGTAATGGAATACGCAAGCTTTTTTTACGAAAAATTATTTAAATCGCTAAAATTTCTAACAAAAATCATCAATCGATCATCGAAAATCCAAAATTTTGACCATTTTGGTAGTGTTAACCTGGAATGACGTACCACGCACGTCGAGAACTTTTTGTCCCAAAATTTGCAATACTTTCTCGGTTTTAGATATATTTTAAATATAACCCAGGCAAAGCAACTATATAAACTTATTGTTTATAATTTCTATCCAGCGATATCGTACCGACGAGTTCGAAAAGAAAGCGACGATTTATCGCACACGGTCACTCGTTACGGTCCGCAGTCAGTTGCCTGGCGCAAGTGGGATTGAACGTCTGCGAAACTACGCTTTTATTCGACGCAGAAAAATAAAAATCAACCAACAGTGCGTTTCTCCGCCGGAGACCACCAAGCTGGAGAACGATTTTGCGCAAACTCGAAATATTAAAAAAAAAAAAAAAACAAAATTCCACGCAGGAGTCGCATGGACTCGAATTACCGTCAGCGTATCAGCGTAGGTTACACCCTGGTCCCAGTTTCGTCTGCGGAGCGTTGCCTCTCATGAAACTGGTCCCCCGTTGTAAACAGAGGAAACGGGGTCCAATGTGGAGAGAGAAGCACCTGGCAGCCGTGCACAGGTAGCAGACTGGCCTTTTGTCATCCTCGAAGCCCTCCCACGTTCCACCAGCCACGGAAACTTCTTCCTTTTCGAACCTTTCGATCGTCTTCTTTGTGCCCGGGACACAAGCACAGGAGGATGGAACATCTGGTGAAAGCAGAACCTTTCCAGCCGACGACGACCAGCTGCTGGTCGCCATCCCTCTTTGACGCCCCCGACCCACCTTTCATTGTCCGTCAAATACGCTCTGCATTCTGTTTGAGGAGCAACCGAAGCATAATGCTATTTGTTTCGATCAGTAATATCGACGATGGCGGGACGGATTGTCGCTCGAGGGAGCTTTCGGGTTAGGATCAGACGGAATCGAACGATGATATTGGTAGAAAAATTAAAGTGCAAAGATTTGTAATGCAACGAGGAAGACTAGTCGCTGTTTACATGTTTTATTTCAAATGGTTCAAGTCTCTATATAAATTTGTAAAATGACATGAATGTATAAATAATGTGTAAAAATTTATATATTATAAATATTATTGTAATTTATATATATATATAGTATGTATACATTTCAAATTTATTTCAAACTTGAACAGTGTAATTATGATGGTTAGGTAGTTATTAATAAAATTTGAAAATATTTCGTGTAAAAATTTAAAATTGTTAGTCAGTTTCGGTACGATTGGTACAATTTTACAATATGCAACATTGGTACAATATATACTGTTAAATTGTATGTACATATATTGCATCAATGTTATAATTTAACCAAATTTGGTTTCAATTTAACATTGGTACAATTTCAAAGTTGGTTTAAAATATAATGCATACTATATACATAACAATTGTAATTTGTATAATTTTAATAACTCTTGTACTACGTTCTTTCATCATTTTATATTCATCGGTCGTATCACACGAAATTTCACATTTTATAAAAATCATACTTTCAAACTTTTGTGCAGTGCAGCACAGAGAATGCTTCTCATGAATAAATGCTCCGAATACTTTCACCCGTGGTCCAATCTCAGAGGACTGATTCGACAAACGTGTTCGCTATGATCGCGGTATAATCGATCTAGTTACACATATGTGCGTATAACACGTCGAGCGTATCTTTCCTCGCGCGTGAATTCCTTTCACGCTTCGCAATCGTTACGTCACGGAGTCGACGGCACCCTGTCACCTTGAAGCTCGTGTCACCGATCTCTCTTCCGTCTAATTGGACAGTGGTTGCGTAAATGTCCGTGATCGGTATCTCGCTAGAATTCTTCCTAGGTGGAATGGAATGGAATCGCCTGGACCTCACCCTCGAGGCCTCCAAGTCGCCATCGATCTTGCCGGCAGCAATTAAAAATGTTGCTCGCGCGAGTCGTTCGACGTATCTCCTCCAAGAGGCGCGACTTTTTACCGCGAGGATAATGAAATCGCGGGAGAGGGAGGCGGAAGGAACGTGATTTCCATCGTCACCAACCTCGACGATTAACGCGTCACTCGTTATTCTGTCTCGTTAGATGGGACTTTGGACTGGAGGGCTTTGGAATTCGTGGAATAAACACGCGTCGAGTCGGTTTTCGAAGGGTAATGGTTTTTTTCATCTGTACTACTATTCGTATTATGTAATTTTGTAAATATAATTTTGTCACAGTAGGTGTGTGTTTTCTAGAAAAAAAAAAAAAGAAAACACAATTTAACCTTCTTTGACATGGTATAAATAAATACCTTCGTTTTGATCGTTTTATTTTATATATTTGCTGCCTCGTTATGGTATTTCAATAATATATCGTTACAAAAAAAAAAAAAAAGATACAATAAAATACGATATTTAATAGTTATATCGAGCTGTGAATTTCAGCAAATATTTTTGCTACAGTTTTTGACGAGATCATTCAGAACGACCATCTTCGCGTTACGATAAAAAATAGAGACAAATCAAGGTGTCAAAAATTGCTAACTCCAACTGCTAACTTTTAACATCGATCAATCGAAATAAACGTCTTTTTCACGAAGAAAAAAAAAAAGAAAAAAAAGATGGTAGAGGTAGTCAATCTAGGAAATATACGAATAACTTTCAGACAATACGAGTCAAACGAACGAAAGGAATAGCAATGAATTTCAAATCAAATTTTTAAATATTCGTTCGAGGTTCGGCGAAGAAATTTCAATTTCCCAGTTTCCCACGAACGAATTAAAATTTCGATTTCGTCACCAGGATTAATCCAACACGTCAAACGAAAAGTAACACGGAGATTTCTTCGTGGTCTAGGGGCGTTAGTCAGTGCTGACGAACGTATATATTCAGGCCCCCCGTGGAGACTGTTCCTTTACGCGATGTACATTACGGTATGGAAATGAAAGCTGCTGGCAACCCTCGGAAAATGGCGATACCCGACCCTCGTTTCGTGTCGCAGCGCGCCTCGTGCCACCCTCCAACCCGGGGCAGACGTGGCTGAAATTAGTTATCGACGCGAGACCAGCTTTCTTAGTAGCTTCTGCTACGTGGATACGAGACAGCTGCGGTCCTTCGAATTCAGTCTCTCCGAAGTGGTCGAAGTATCACTGTGTCGACTCAAATTCGTCTTGAAGCTTTTTCTGAAAATTTTCCTTCTGAAACTGATACAGGGTGTTTCGTAACTTGTGCGACCCACTTCGAGAGCTGATTGTACGCCTAAAAATAATGAAAAAAAGTCATATAAATATATGTCCTATCTGTCTTTGTTTATGAGACATAATGAATTTTCTGTTTTAATTACTTTTACAAAAGATGCTCGAAATTGACCACCTTGCATTTGAAGACAAGCCTGCACGCGTCTTGTCATTGATCTGGTTGCTCTCTCTATCGTTCCTGGTGTTTCTCGAATTTGACGGAAGCCCTGCTCTGTTCTATTTCGTAGTATTTCAGCATGTTCAATCGATGTTGCGTATACAATAGATTTTCAATGTCCTCGCAAATGTAAATCTAATGGATTCAAATCCGGAGAACGAGCAGGCTATGCAATAGGACCTCCACGACCGATCCATTTATTTGCAAAGTGTCGATTTTAAAATTGCCTAGCCACTCGGCTAAAATGCGGCGGAGCTCCATCATGCATAAACCGCATACGAAGTCTAACATCGACTGGAACTTCCTCTAATATTTCGTGTAAACGCGTGCTCAAAAAATCAACGTACTTTGTGCCTGTTAGTTTCCCAGAAAAAAAGGTCCAATTAAAAATTTATCAATTATTTCTGCCCATACGTTTAAACTAAACTGGCGTTGATGTCCTGAATGCACAATAACATGTGGGTTTTCTTCATCTCAATTATGATTATTCTGAAAATTGAATATACCATCCGTGGTAGAACTAGCTTACTAGAGTATGCTCTGTTTATAAAATTGATTATATCTCATAAACGAAGACAGATAGGACATATATTTATACGACTTTTTTTCATTATTTTTAGGCGTACAATCAGCTCCTGAAGTGAGTCCCACAAGTTACGAAACACCCTGTATATGACTAATTCTTGGCACGCAACTTTGCAGATAATACCATATTTTTTTTTTAGTCAAGACTTAAATGTTGGTAAATTGACATTTGCTAATAAGTACGACTACTTTTGCTTTGACCACTTTTTGTAGGTAGCATCATTTTTTAAAGTCGAGACGATTAATAAATTGACATTGGTTAATAAGTACGACGACTAGTGATGGTGTAAAAAAAAAAGTAGACCTTTAAATTCACTTTCAACTTTTTTTAAATTATCGTTTAGATTTTTTTTTTTTTTTGAGACTAATAGAAATGGGATTGAGATTGGGGTTGGTTTGATATGTCGTTTGTCCATTGAATACACTTTTACTATTTCGGCTATACTATATACAATAACAGACACGTTCATTTTCTATATATATATATATCGTACTAAAATAAATTGCCTGTTGATATTAGAAATATAGTATACTGACATTAAAAGATCTCTGTATCTCAACACTGTGTATTCAATTTTTAAATGGCGATATAGGAAATTAAAATCAACCTGCTTACGCCTAATCCCTCGTAGATCCTAAATTTGCTGAATACGGATCAACGCTAGACAGAATCCGCTTGAATCTTGAAGCGCTACCTGTCCCAATTTCGTGATATGCTAAGCTAGCTTATATCAATCTTTCCAGGAAACGCAGGTTTACCTCATTATTCTTAACCTTTAATAGCTTATCCCGGGTGAGACACGCTCCGAGTGTTATTTAATTTTCTCAATAGCAAAGGAAAGCCAACGAAAACAATGTGTACAATGCAATATCTGCGGCAAATTGATAAAAATCAAACGAGGGAATTAAATAAAAAAAAAAAAAAAAAAAACGAGATATACATAATTCAATATCGCAATGTGAAATCTCGAATTACGAGAGTTCTTTACGAGTTTTACGTTTTATTAATTTCCAGCGGTAGTAATATGTTTTTCATGTAATTTTCTAAAGGGGACGAGAGACTAGTTTTTTTTTCAACGCTTGATTAACATTGTCAGCTAAGACGTGAAACAAAGGAAAAATATTCTTTCGAGAGAATATTCGTAACTATTTTCTTGCACCTATTTCAGAAATCAGTGTAAGTTACATTGCATTGAAAATTATTTGCGCAGTACAAACAACACGCTTCCCTCGTCAAAACTGTCAATCATTGAAACAGTTTAGTCGTAATATCGTAATAATTATATTCTAATGATCACGTTATAATGACTAACTGTACACTCCACTAATGGTCTTAACACGCATAAAATATACATTTGCTTGGCATAAGTTGCTTTTAACGAGCAGTATCTTACACTGATTGGCTTCTGAGCTCTCCAATTACTTTTAAAATAGTAATTGTTTAAAACTGCTGCGCAGTAAATGAAAAGGTTATCGGCGATATCTTTACGAAAGTGACACGTTAGCCATTTCCAATAATGAATTGAGTAATAAAACGATGCAAGAGGTACGATTAATAATAATAAAAGAAATATAAAAATTCGATTATCGATGGATATTGGCACACCTAGTTTTTTTACGATATCTTTGATGAAGGATATGTTAGCAATTTCCAATAATTTGTTGCACAATAATAATAATAATAATAATAATAATAATAATAATAATAATAACACGAGAAGTATAAAAAAAATTCGAGAGTCAAAAAAGTATCGACACATTTGCAATTTCACTGTTTAATCTGCAAAATGTTAGAAAAATTCAATCATATTCAAAAATCATACAAATCATAATAATTGTTAATAATAAAATTCATTATTAAAATTATGTAATTATTTCAGAACATTGATCGAATGATAATGGGCCAATGTTTGATAAGAACACTTGTCTTTAAACCATTAAAAGTTCATATTCTGTTCAAAATTTCATGGTAGAGCGAGAAAAAGAAAATCATCATGTATCAATATCTTTCTGATTCTCGGATTTTTATTATTATTATCTAACTCATTATTGGATGATTCTTGCGTGTTACTTTTGCGCGTAGTGGTGAATTATGGAAACAGGTTTTGTTCTCAAAAAAAAAAAAAAAAAAAAAAAACGAAAGAAACGTAGGTGTGCCAGTAATTTATTAAACCATCGATCGACAATCTGAAAATCGTCAACTTTGAAATGGTCCACTTATTCGCAACAACTAGACTCTCTCTCTCTCTCTCTTCCTCTTTCTCTCTGTTTCAAAGTTTCAAAGTCGGCCGGTGTCAGTGTCCGTAGCAGAGAGAAGTTTCGCGAGAAATTTGTGTCGATCAGTGTGTTTCTACTGGAAAGAGCACGCTCGAAACACACAGATCGAGAAGAATGAAGTTCCGCGATGGTCAACGAAGGCGTGTCTGACTCATCGACGGGCACACGTGGCTGCAGCTTATCACTGATAAGCCTCGAACACGGACCGACTCGCTGAGATAAACGGGCCTTTCGACGCGTTGTCCTCGGAGATAACCGTGGAAATTTCTTTCCGCGATCCCGTCGAACCGGCCACGATGAAAGAAAAAATTTCCCTCCAATCACTTCCGGCCGATCGTTTCGTTTCCGTGGTTGTTGCAAGCGACGGAAACGCCTTTAACGCTCGATACAAGCATCGCGTAATTTGGAGGTCACATATTCATGATGATTTTGGTAATTTTGATAATTTTTTAAATACTTATTACTTGACTTGGCATATAACATTTGGCACGTCGAGAATTTTTTGTTCCAAAATTGCAATATTTTCTCAGTTTTAAGTATATTTTAAGTACAACCCAGCCGAAACAGATAATAAATTTATTACTTCTCAATAATTTCTAGCGACATACCGACGAGTTCAGAAGAAAAAGAAAGCGACGAATTATTGTGTACGGTTCGGTCATTCGTTACGGTCCGCAATCAGTTGCCAGGCGCAAGTGGTTAAATCATTCAAAATACCGAATTTATCACAATCGTTGGTTCTCAGGTTTCACGTTGATGACAATGGCAGTAAATTGGTAATTTTTCTGTCATAATTAATATAGAAATTCTAGTTGAATCGACATTTACAGACACTGATAAAAAAAAAAAAAAAAAAAAATTGTAGAAAGCAGGTTTCTTTTTTCGAGAATCACGTCGGTTATTATAAATTTGAGAGTGTGAGACGAGTTTGAGGCTTTCGTGACTTTGATGGTGAAAATCATACAGTGACGAGCAAAAGGAAAGTATGAGAAAAGAAATTTAAAGCGAAAGACAAGAGTAATGCAATTCTACATTCTGAAAATGGACGAAGAGATATCAATTTCGAACTTTCCTTTATTCTCTCTACTATTGATTGCAAAAGAGAAAGGGAAACAATAATTTTTCATATAAATCTTACAACGATGTTATTATTTAAGATCCTCGCGGGCGCGAGCCACCCATTCGAAAGAATTAAAAGAATAAATCTCGCGCGAGTGGAGTCCCGCTGCTTTTGAAACAGAACACGCAGAGAGGGAGAGAGAGAGAGAGAGGGAGAGAATGTATTGGTTGGAAATGGTGGTTGGATTTATTATCGATGAGCTATCCTGGACATCAATTATTCGAAGATCCACTAAACGCAACTTCCATCCATGCATTACGCGCAGGATCCGTTTTGCATAGGCCCCCGCTAAACGCTATATGCCCTATACTAGCATCTGTTAGGTGTGAGTTATTTTAGACGCGGAATTCCCTATGCATAGATTATACTAGCTATAAATTATTCCTCCCGTAGGATTCTCCGTGCACAAGCTATGCTAAGCGTAGTTTAATCCTGTTTCTCTCTCTCTCTCTCTCTCTCTCTCCCCCCATTCTCTATTTCCTCTGTGCTACTTGCATGTACACTAGAGTAGCATCAGAAGTATACTGAAATCAGTTAAGGTGTATCAAACGCGAGCAAGATAATTACGGGACACCTTTTATTGTCAGTGTTCCATTTTCGTTTCAGACACGGCTCATCAACTCGTTAACAGAGTGCGGATATTTATGGAAATTTTTGTCACTCAAATTGGGAGGTAGATAGAAATCTGCTCTCTGCGGATTTTCGTGGGAAACTCGAGAATGTGAAAACACAGTGTATAAACGTAACGTGGAGAAAATGGTCCGGATGTTAGTGTATTTAGATCTCGGGGTAGAATATTTATAGGTCAAACAAATTTCCATTTAGATTCCGTTTCTTGAATTCTTTCTTTCGCAGAAGTTTAAAAATTCATGAAAATCCGTGATCCGGCAATTACTGCAGAGAAGAGGTATCGCGGGCGAGGAAAATTCTCGGAAGACAAAATCACATTTAATTTTTATCCAGAAATTCCAACGGACGTGACATTCAACGGGAAAGAACTCTAAATAAAGAGTTAACAGAGAAAATTTCTACAAATCGATCATTTCGATCACCTTGCTAATTCACCGACTGGTTGACATTGGTTTGAGAATTTGCTGAAAAATTGAAAGCTTCAGTTTCAATCCACCGTACAAGTGGTAGCTTTGCAGATCTGCGAATAACTGAGACAAGTGGAAACGATGGATCAGTTTTCCGAACTGTCGCTGCAGGGAACGAGGGAAACGGCGATCGATCGTAACTGTTTTCGGCAACAGTATTCGTCGAAGGCGGTCATTAGCACGATCGTTGAAGAGAGAGGATTGGTGTAGAGGGCCGTAGGTAAGTGTATCCAAGGAGAATGATCCCGAGACCAGCCTCACCCAGGGCTAATATCTTCCGGAACGGTGCTGAAACAAGCCTCATCCTGTTCAGACGTTCCACCAGCGCCGCGTGATTCCGCGTCTCGGCGAGAGAGCGTAGCTCACGCGAACATTGTCCAGTAATTGACCCTGAACCTCGTACCGTTACGATCAGCTGCCAGCTACACACCTGTTCCGCTCGTGATTAGCAACCGATCCGAGCCACGATCTATCGATTTTCCACTCGTGAAATTCCCACGTGCTGTTCGATCGTGCGTTTTCGAGGAAAAGACCACGTAGCAATCAGTTTGCAGGATGAATCAGTTTCTCGACTTGTGAGGAGAGTGTAACGTGTAACATTATGGTAGTAGCAATGTATTTAATCACTTAGTAGGGAAATGTATTTTTCGAAAATAAGAGTAAATGACGATGAATCGATCCTTTGATTTGTAGAAGAATATGTTCGAGAATAATATTTCGAAGTATATATATTTATCGTGGGAAATTATGATGATAATATTTATTTAGATTTGTAATAGGAAAATGTGTTTTTCGATTTTCAAACGTACAATTCTGTCGATTTTCCATTGCGAAATCTCAGGGAATGGTTTATTTGTGAGAGTGAATTAATCCTTCGGTTTGCAGGAGGATACATATATTTGTATACTTGGTAGATTCTTTTGTACTTTGAGTTCAATCGAGAGACTCGAGAAGGTAGTCTTATTGCCCATACTTGTCTTTCTTTCTTCTTCTTTTTTTATTAAATTAAACACGAATATTAAGAATAGAATATTTCAACCTTTCACGAACCGCGATATTCGATGTCCCGTTTTTTCCAGTAAAGTGAACGTTGCGTTGATCCTTGGATCGTGTTCACGAAGCGTTAGGGTCATTTCGGCGCGATTTCCATCGAGTCTCTTATCGGCGCACTTCTGACGCGTGCGTGGTCAACCGAGAATTATTGCACCGACGATCCTCGAGCGGAGCTTTCCATATTTGTATTACACCGTCGAAAGTGTCAGAAGAATTACACTTGCGATGAGATTTATTAGAGCTCGCGTGAGCCAACTTTCGTCGAGACGTGTGGTATAAAAAAAAAAAAAAAAAAAAAAAAAGAAAGAAGTAACGATTTAGATAGATAGATAGATAGAGTTTGGTATGAATTCGTTTTAATAAGATTTATGCATTTTTTATTAATTTATTTATTAAATTAGTAAATTAAAGTATTTTTTTCTATTACTACCTCAAATTTGTAGATTTCAAACACTGATAGTTTTGATACTTTTCTGTACAAAAATAGGAACATGTGCGTGTTATTTCAATTATTTCGTTTGACTATTTGCTTGAAACAGATTCCGTTGGGGGAATTGTAATTAATTGTAGCAGAAAGGTATAATGCCTGAAACATTAATTTAAATGTAGTTAATTTAACTCTACATTCATATATCATATATATTACAATGTAATCAGCAATAGTATATATAGTGTATTTGTTCAAATATTTAATTATTTACAATCTTATCGTTCTATCACTTGAAACTGATTTCTGTTAGTAGAAAGAAAATTTGGGAAATTTTACACTAGACTCGGCTGAATTTTCTTAGGAACGAAAACACCATATTGTCGTAGAACGAAGTTCAATGACGATCTAAATTAGACAATTGAAAAGAAAATTAATACACGAACGCAATAAAAGAAGTTAAAACAGACATACATATTATAATATATTACAATATAATATAATATATTATAATGTAATCAATATAATTATTATAATCAGAATAAAAATATAGTGGCAAGCGACACGACCAAATCACTTGAATACTCCAAGATTGAGAAAGAAACGTATCGTCCTGAGAATAATCATCTCGGAACGCAACAGTGACGCAGCCGATCGGCCAAAAATCGGATAGATCTCGTCTCTCCCTCGGTGTTCGTTGGCCAGAAGGGAAGGTAAAAGTCGGAGACCGTGTGGTGACCTGGACATAGGTTGAATGAGCCAAACCAGTACTCGGTGGGCTCCGATTGGCGGCTATTTCGGAACTTTCGGGCCGCTCAAGTGTGCCGTGGCTACCTCGCTGCCCACATTCCCGCTCTTGTTCCCCTGTAGACGTGTTTCCAGCTACGATACCGCGCTGGAGAACGTGCTCTCCGTGAGAAGCATCTCTTCCAACTGTCTTCTCACTCGCCAGATCGGCGTCGATTTATTTTCGGGTCACCTGCTCTCGAGACTCCACCAGCGACTAGGTTCTTCTTAGGTTGTATGTCGAACCTCGCATTCCATCTTGGAAACTGTGAATCGCGGTGGAAACTTTGGAATGTTTCGGAGGTGTGAGATATTCTTCTGATTAGCGTGGATGATGCTTCGCTTGATGGAATTGTAATTGACACAGAGTGTGGGAAACAGATAGGTTTAGAGCTGATGTAAATAGGTTTCTCTTTCCTTTAAATAGGGAATAAATAGTTGGAGTTGACATGAACGAAGTATGGAAAGTTGGACGACGTAATTTAGGATTCAGAAGAATTAGAATTTCTAAATGATTTTATTTTTAAGTACATATTCAGATTGAATATCACAGTTGGGTTGTAACAGCTTTTTTTTTTTGTATTTTGTACGCGTACTGTACATGTCTGCACGGAAGTATTCGAACATTTGCAAAAGATTTTTTTATGAACATGAACGTGGAAAAATTTTGCACTCGTGAAAATGTGCGTGTTATGTGAAATATTTAAAAATTTCGTTAACACGATAAGGCTATGAGAGATTTTTTTTACCATTCTGGTAGATATACTAAATTCCTCGCAACACACAACAATCTACAGTGTAATTATCATAGCTGATTATTTGACAAAATCGTGCATTCCTAACTAAAATTTTGCGCAATGTCGTGAAAGTCACGTTACAATTTTGTGCCGTGTTTCCTTTCAACAAAATTTTACCAATTACGTGTTTGCTCACCAAGTGATAACACGTAAATACAGAATCAACATGTTTAATTATTCTTACGTAAAAATATCCTGTCCTAACGATATTGAGAAGATTCAAGAATGTAATACGGTATAACACTAATGTTGCACAGATTGAAATTCTTTTTTTTTCTGGTTTCACCTCACCAGACGAAAAATTTGCAAAATTGTTCGTTTCACTACAATTCAAAGATCCTGCAGCAGAAAGATCGTTTTATTAATTTTTTCTGTATATATTGTGGATGCGGCAATTCATTCATAAATACGATAATTCGAGCACAATCTTTCCACTTTATACTTGTACAAAAAATTGTATGTCGCACTAGGAATCTTTCGCATCGAAGTAAAGAAAAGATCATGGTATTTAGAGGATTAATTCGAGACTGAGGTCAGAGGTCGGAGCAGAGAGTTGATGATATCGATCAGTCAGACTCGGTGTGCGTACGTAGCCTTCGGTGTCACAGATGTAGATATCAGGAGTAATTTACGTGTCAGACGTAAGAGTCTGCTTTGTAGCGAGGGTAGATTACGTTGTTGTAGATCAGCTTGTCGAGTTTGCTGATTTTCCAGTACTTACCACGCTTCTGGTAACATTGTTAACGTTGCGTACTTTGCGAGTCTGTTCGAACCAACAGATTTAGGTACTTCGGATACGTGCGATTTGTACTGAGAACGAACGTGCGAAGGATTCCTACCCGTGGCATCGATTAATTTAAAAAGGTACACGCGGAGAATTATTTTCACTTCGGGACGAACATAGATCTCGTTTGACTAACAAAGGCACGTTGTAAAAATACCTTGCCTTGTTAAACGCAAAAATGGATTCTTCTTTATTTACTTTTCAATGATTATTTTTTTTCACGCTTTATACTTTCTTATAATTACAATTATTGATTTGAGTGTCCAGGTAGTTGCAAAGGTTTTTTGTTTATACGTGGAATTTCCAAGAGCGAAGAATAAAATATTAATTCATTTAGCTCGAATTCTCTATCGATATATTTCTGAAAGTTTCTGGCCTCTCGTGGCATTTATTTACGATTCATGTAACGGAAATGAAGATAAATTTTTACAATATTATAGCGAATAGTCGATCGTAGTGATGAAGAATTTAAAAATGTCCTGGGAACTGTAAAAAGAAATTGCTCTAAACGTACATAGTTGCTTTGTTATACCATTGTTGAAAGTTAAAAGTCTACCATCGCCAAGATTTCAGAAGAACTTCTAATAACGAAACATTTTGTTCACGATACTATCTCCCACACTGCTGCTACTATCTCCCAAACTTTTATTAATTACACTCAAGAAGATCAAAGTCGTAATTATAACATCCTTGCTCCCAAGAGTTTTGTTTCGTTCAAAGAGTAAGAGGTACTCCAAACTTTGAGCAACAGCGTACGTTCACTAATCTATGATATAGTACGCATTATCACAATATTTATTTAATACATATTTATGTACAATATATAACGTTCACGTTATACACGTCGAAAGACGACGTCGTAGCTCAACTTCACCTTAATCCAAAGATCAATTGACGAACATATCTATCGATCACGTTCGTATACACACGCACATACATATTATAGGCGTACGCGTTAACTGGTTGAACGCAGGAGCTTACACACATAAATCGTCGTTACCGATAGTTTTTATTTTGCACAAGGGGCTGCGAGGCAGTCGTGATTAGAAGCAGCTATCGGAGTTATCGCTGCTGCTAACCTCTACTTGTACAGTAGGTAGCCGCGAGCTTTCGCATTGGCAGTAGACTATTTTAAGGCATAGCCAGGCTCTAAGCGTAGGTTATGCTCGACGTAGGTCACTTTAAGCCCAACCCCCTTGATAAACGATATATTTTGCTAATCTGCAGCTATAGCCTGGCGTAAGTCATGCTCCTCGCGTAAAGTTACGTTAAACGTAGATGGGGGGTTCCGATTACGTTTCGCGTCACTTGTAACCCTGTCGCTTATCTGAAATGAACTTTCCCCGCGGATTTTAATCGGTCCAGTTTCTTTCTCTATTTTCCTAATATATCCTTCTCTCTCTTCCTATTATATGTATATATAAAAAGAAAAAAAAAAAATGAAAATGGAAATTTCAAGTTCTGCAGGAGTTGCGTAAGATCTTTTCAAGTCGTTCGACTTTCGTTATCTGACGAGAAGTTTCTTTGCGCAGTGCTTGATTTATCGAGATCTTTATGGTAATTCAGAATTACGTTTTCTTCACACTTGCGAAAGGAAGACTGTTTTTTTCTTTTTCTCTCTCTTTTTTTTTTAGTTTTTACGTTGCATTTAATTTTTTTGTGTTACTATTTATTATTATTTCTGGAAGCTCTAGTTCGAACGAGTTTACCACTCGACGATAATGATGATTGCACGTATGGTATTTTCAAAATGATAAAAGGTGAAAATAAATCTATGGAAGTACAAGAAACATTTTTCATTCAGAAAGAAAATTTAATATTTTTATTCGTGGCTGAAAGATTTCCTCGATCTCTTACTGATGTCACTGGACATTAGACACTGTAATTTAAAGTACAATGTTTGTAGCAATGAAATTGAAGTGCAAGAAAATGTTAATGACACAAGAAAGAACGCAAGCTTCTATTAATACATTTTATCAAAAATCACTCGAATATTTGGAAATATACATATAATAAAATTTCCATAGAAAAATTACAAATTGGTCATTTTGGGAAAAATTACAAATTGCTCTAGCGTTAATCTTGAATTCATTTCGTTATTAATCCCTCTTGGAAATAAAATTTTTGCAATGCAATACGAATTACTATAGCTTTCACTATACTATTACTGTGACCTCGCGGCATCACTCGAGAGTTGAAAGAATTAATCGACCGACCACTGCTCCTTCTCCTCCGTTGATTTTTCGTTTTCTCTTTTCTTTAGCGAGTACTTTGCTTCCTCTTCCTCTTTTACTTTTTTTTTTTTTCTTCTTTTTCTCCATACAACTTCGTTCCGTTTTCAACGATCGGAGCCGAGAAATCAGAACGACGACCTCGAACGATTCATGCTGCCGTTGGTCGCGTTGCTCTTAAGGAATTTCATTAAATCTTCGTCTTTCGGTTTCCCCGACGACTGGATTAAAAGAACGTTTGGGCATCGCGAAAGCGACTGTTAGATCACGACGATGAAAGTTCTTGGTTCGATACGAAATCTCTTTTCGCATTCGTTGCTTTTCGCATTCTGAATCCGAACGATCCACGTGCCTCTTGCGCAATTTCAGATTGCGTGTTACCACTGCCGCGAATTATGGTTAAGACCTTTGAATATTCAGTAAAAATGCGAAAGAATTGAATTTCATTTCGAAGCGACAATCATCCTTTCCTTGCTACGAGTTCGAGTTCTTTCTTTGATATTTTTCGAAAAAAATTCTAAAGAACATTTGAACGACCAGTGTTGCAAAAATCTTGGAACACAGTAAAGTTATTTTGAAACGATGCTTGTAGTTAGTAATGACTGACGAAATTAAAATAGACGAATAAAGAGGGTTAGGAAACTGTTTGAAGTGAAAAATAGATATAAATTAAAATTATAGTATAGATGAAAATAAAAGTAATGTCTGACAGTGATAATAATTTCCTTGTTTCTCATTCGTTTTGTCTATACTGAATTCAAACAGTAACTCCCAGCAAACATCGGCTCGTGTAATTATTTAATTTTCAGATCTGTTTTCATAAAAATCAATCGAACATCGCCAAGAGAGAGAGAGAGAGAGAGAGAGAGAGAGAGAGAGAAAGAGAGAAAAAAGAAAAAAACGACGATCATATTCGAGCAACAAAGCACTCAAAAAAGATCGGACTACCCATTCGACCATTCTATTTTTTTTCGTCAATATCCCCGGAACTATTGACAGGTTTTCCTTTCTCCCCTTTTTTTCTCCCCTTCTTTTGTCTTTTTTTACCTGTATTTAAATTTCCGCGGATTTTTTCAAAGGGACTAACACGCTCGTGCGCGGATTCACGCAACTAAAAAATGGTCACACGTTAGAAACGACTGCCTGTTTCGATTAAAAAAAGGGAGAGAGGAAGGGAAAGAAAGTGAACAATGAAAAAGAAAACGACAAAATCGAGAGAAACTAAGCTCATTTTTTCCAGTTTCTAAAACTGTTACCTGTATTCCGCGTTCACGCACAGCACTGTCGTCTGTTTTCAAATATAAAAAATACATAAATGCCTCGTGCAGTCAATTTATGGTACATATGGTATTCGCAGCTTACACAGTCAGGTGTTGACGAATCTCAATGTTCAATTACTTAAAATATAATTCAACGTTATTATTTAATAGCAGTAACTTTAAACATGTAGTCACTGTTGCGTCTCGTCGCTGAAGTGCTGATGTTTTCCTCTGAATTTACATTTTTACGGACACGGTTGAAGAAACGAGAGTCGAAGAGAGGTTCGTTTACATCTAATAAAAATTCCGAAGAGCGTAAAACAACGTGCAATGTTAAATTTTTATATATTGCAAATTTCTGTACATTTTATGCGTTCTGTTCGCCTCCCTGTATCTTTAAATCTCAATCTTTACGCACTCTAAATGCACAAGAGTACCACTCGTTAATGAAACTTTTTCAAACACTTTACTTCGATTATTTTCGCGATAGCAGAAGGGAGAAAGAGAGAGAGAGAGAGAGAGAGAGAAAATTTGTACAAACATAAAAATACCGAGGCTCGCGTTATCCGAAGTAAAAATTTCGCTGAATCGAGGACTCGCGCGGCAATCGTACCATTTATCTCGCGTGTCTTCGTCGTAAACGACGCGAGCGAAATACCACAGTTATCGGTCCTCTGTAATTAGGCGCGCAATTGCGAAAGAGTGTCGCGTGAAAATTCATCGAAACAAGCCCGGCGAACAACGGTTGAATTGATTTTCATTTTCGTTCTCAGTGACCTTAGTAGAATTCTAAATTGTTTATTTCACGCGCTCGTCTTTTCCAATTTCTCGACAAAATTTAGACAAATAGACGTGTACGTGTTAATATCAATACTGATTTCCTTGTCCAAAGTGTTTTGCTATATTATTTATAGAAAATGTGCCTGTCGTTTTACAGTATAGCCGGAAATGCGTGGACAAATTATCAAACAAACTAAATGCTAAACTGAAAGGTGTTGAGAAATAAAATTAAATCGTCAATGTTTTTATAAATTGACGAGCATCAAAATATTGGAAATACTGAATTAAAAAATGCAGCAGGAAATATATCCAGACTAATTGACAATAAATCTTGTAATAAATCTTATTACAATTACTCAGTTAAATTGTTATTTACGTTACACTATTGTTTCATGCTATATTTTTATCACGCGTTTACACATTGTCACGAGATTAATTATTTGCCAGAAGTATCAGTCAATTGATCGTTTTTCGTACGTAGATCAAGCAAACGAATGTCCAAACTCTTCAAAAATAGAAAACCAATTTGCAAGTCGTGATGGGAACAACGGGGGTCGTTCTAAAAGATTCACGAAGCCCTAATTGAAATCAGAGGGCTTACTTAGTCCAATCGAGATCCCGAGGAATTTATGGTTAACCACGCGGCGATCCTCCGCGAGAGATAGATTCTTGATTTACCGTCAAGGTATTTTCCAATGTGGTTCAACGGGGATTCAAGGATTTTCAGGTCAGTAGGGCAGTTTTACGAGACTTCAGGTAACCTTGATGTATTAAGAAACTTCCCCAATCCAAGGATCGCTGGTTTAGCTAGACGATTATATCAATCTCCTTCTGGATCTAATGCTCTTCGACGATCCGCGTCGAATTTGGAATCGCTTCCAACTGGACAATCAATTAACTACCGAAGTGGTCAAAATGACCAATTCATTTTTTTTTTTAGATTACAGATGCAAAACAGAGTATTTTTAGAGGTTTAAATGATTTTTTACAAAATACACGAATAAAGGTTTGTGTATTCTACTGTATTTCTATTTTTTTCACTTTAATATCTCTGATTAATCCTTGGTAGTTTTAGTGTTAAAATGACCTAATTTTATAATTTTTGTACTTGTAATCTTGTAATATTTATGTTAATTCTGTAATACCTTATAATTTTTCATAGAAACTTTTTAATCTGTCTTATTGCTTGCACTTTCGATTTCACTGACGTGAAATTTATACTTTGGTCGCTTTTTTTTATTTTACACTTTATCATCCGTGCAGTTTAATTATAAATATTCACCTAATTAAAAGATAGTTTATAGCATTTATTTTTCCTTCGTTATCAAAAACATTGACTAAAACCATTAATGTTAAATATTAAAATGCATATACACGATTCGAGTTAACAGGGTTCACAGCTTGCTTTTTCTGGTTGAAAAGCGAATTCGAAGCGAAAGAAGCTGGTCGCGTGCGTCGATATCGATTTGTGAGAGCATCGAAAGACAACCGGAGATGTTTGATCGTCGTTACGCGGATGAATATTCATGATTGTTGATAGAAGAACACGAGTAACGTCAGAGAGACAGAGAGACAGAGAGAGAGAGAGAGAGAGAGAGAGAGAGAGAAAAGGGAGCTGAGGAAAAAACTTGAAGAATGACCTCGATGCATCAATGTTTAACAGCGTGTCGACAGTGTCGAGCTTCTGTCTAAATTTAGAAGATGTTGCGAGAATATTTTTTTCCCGAGGAAAAAGATTCCCAACAGACTTGACGTCAATTCTTAATAAATTCTTTAGGTAAAGAAAGAGGGATTTAAATATCGTTCAGCTTTAGAAATTCTGTCTCCTTTTCAGTAAAATTCGAAAAGAAAGACGGATTTACGTTTTAGAAAGATCATTAACTCGAGAAAGAAGAACAATTTAAATAGAATCTTGCCTAATTTTTTGAAGGAATTTAACTGGACGTTGCCCTAATTTTTAACAAATTTCTTGAGAATTCAAGATTCTCTTTTTCAGTACGTGATTACTTTTAAAAAAAGAATAAAATTATTGGTTGCAATTTAATAAGGGAAAGAATGCAAAGACTACGTACTAATTAAAAAATTCTTGATCGTGAGATATAGTCCACGTTAAGTTTTAATGATTCCTTTTCTCTTCTTTTTTTCTTTTTAATGAAATTATGATTTCATGAGACGAAGAATGATCACGATCAAGTGTTGAGCAATTGGATGGATATGGTTTTAGAGGAGACGACACGCACGAGGCAAACACGCAAACTCAAAATTCAAAAAGGTTGATAAAAAAAAAGAGAGAAGAAAAAATTGAAAACGCATTAGCCTAAGAATTTCGCTCTTATCGGAATTTCTACCCTAGTTGGCGCGAACAAACTTCGAAATTCGAACAGTGGAACGTGTGTCTACACTGTACACGCTCGATCTCCTCGCGCCAGCATCGATTCTCAGAATTTAAAATTCTCCAAAACTCGCACTTCAAATTTCCAAATTTCAATAAATTATTTTATTGAAATTACTGTATTTTATTTTATTAAATAGAAATTATTTTATTTAAATTACTGTATTTTATTTTATTAAATAGAAATTATGCCGACCTAAACCGATATTTCGGGTTCTCGCACACCTCTAATTTGTATATATTATATACTAATTATTATTATATAATATACTATAATATACTAATTATTAATATACTATAATATACATGAATATACCAATATAATATACATACAAAAAAATAAATGTAAACATACTAGTATAATATACATAGTTATTTTCGACGACAAGGGCGTACGCCCTTCAGACGTGAGCATTTTCGCCACGTGTTACGCGTGGTTCCCGTCGCGATCGATGGTGATAAGAAAAGTACCGATTCGGGAGGGATGATGCTCGCGACGCTTAAGGGGAGAGAGACAGAGAAGTAGGGCCGTGACGATCGAAGAGAGGAGAAAGGCAGACGAGAGAAACGGACCCTTTCACCGGGGCAAAATGGCCGAGAAGCTCGGCGAGTTTCAGTTTCATTTCGAGAGGACGCCGCCCCATCGACCCGTCTGGACTCTCGCCGGCCTTTCGTTTGTCGCTGCCGCGAGGGTGAAACGAGGAAACGGGGGAGCGATTGTCATGGGGGGTGTTGCACGTTTCCACGTTGGTTTCTTCGTTTTTTTCTTTTTTTTTTTTTTTCTTTCATTTAGCTTGCAACGGATTCACATGGATTCTTGTGAATCTTTGATCGTTTCGATTGTTCTCTCCTTTTTCTTTTTTTTGTTTTTTTTTTTTTTTGTTATTTGGTTTGATTTGACACGGTCGTCGTGAATGGAATTCATGGGATTTTTCTTTGCTGTTCTTGTTTGGATCAAAGTGTATGCACGATTGTTGCAGTAAAATGCAACGCACGATTTTCGAACATCGTTGAAAATTTGATCACCCTGACGCCGGTATAATACTAAATTACCTCCGGTTTCTTTCTTTCTGAAAGTGTTTATGTGTAATTAGCTCGCCTGGCTAATACCATTAATATTGCAGACTATTTGATGCTCATGGCAGGCGAAAGCAATTTCCTCTCCACCCCCCTCTGTACGATCCTCCACGTAGCGAAAACTTCGCCTTTCGAACAGTCGGCAACTTCGCCAATCTTTTCGTTTTAACGAGCGCCGGTTTTAATACTCGCGCGTTGAACCTCGAGAAGCGATCTTCTGCTTCGCGAGAACGATCTGTCCGTTTGCCGGTACATTTGTTTAATACGTTTTCCAGTGGAACGTATTGGCCTTCCACCAAATGCAAACGAGGTCCTTCAGGATAAATTTTCTGGACTCGAGTCGTTCTTTACTGCTCGTTTTAATTAAAATTTTGCGCGATGTGGAATGGGTTTTTTAAGCACTTGGAGATTTCCAGAACGATTTTAAGTAAATTTTTTTCTCAGCAAAACGAAAGAGTCTGAATTTTAATAATTTTAATAATATGTCGAAACATAAGTATGTGTACTGTTTACCATAGGCAACAAACATATGTATATCTGCACATGTATTTCTGATATACATCTTTTCAATTTTTCTTTTCACAATGCAAAAATCAATCAACACGTTTTTGAAGATTCAAATACTCCGTGGACCAGTATGAAACATTCACTTGGTCGTTGATTGAGTAATAAATAACAAGATATCGTGCGTAGTAACGTTTTAATTATTAAATTAATCAAAGTATATATACTTTGACAATTAACGAACCATGAAACAGATAAAGCGTCGAAAATTCAGAGAAAATTTCTTTTCTCCTTCAGAGAGATATTTAATGGCCACTAAATTGCCACTAAATTAAAAATTTAATTTAATTTAGATTAACCGAGTCGTGAAAATTTGAACGCTCTGTACGACAAAATCATAACACCGCGATTAATGATCAAGAGTTAAAGACTGTTCGCTCATCAACCTGTAATCAATGAACAATTACCATAATGTTCACCAACATGGTAATTGTTTTCTCCCAATTGAAATATTGACATTTGGCCTTAATATTGGCTTTTACATAATTAACACAATTTTTGATCTACATTGAGAGACACTTAACCGAACGTCTCTTCCTTTTTTTAAATTTTAGGATTCTGAAACGGATCAATTCGATTCCCAGTTTAATTCGAAAGTTGTCAAAAATAATAAAATTTCTTTGTGATCGTAACTCCTCTCCCCCCCCCCCCCTCGCATTGAATAAATTTTCGGATTGTGGAACCGTTGGAATCACTTCTTATAGAGAACTGGGAATTCGAATTGTTCATTATTCGGTGTCACGCTTTCGCGAATTTTCGCTGACGTCGTCTGTACGCGAAATCGCGGAAAAGGGGGGGATGGGATTCGCGACTGGTTATAATAATTTTCTCGCCGGCGGGAAAAAAAGAATTCGGTCGCATTGCGGCGGCGATGGAATGCGAGTTTAATAGTTAAAACACGGTGTCGTGCACGGTGGTGACGTGGCCGGTGATAAAGGTTAACGAACAGCGAAATATTTCAGTTTCTGATTGCATAACGACCCGGTCCATCCGCCGTGTTGTTCCTTATTCAAACTGGCTGGAATCGAGTTCGCCTCCCCCCCCCCCCCCGGGCGAAATTTATTCGTTTGTTCGTTTACTAAACGATGCTGGATACTCGAGCGAGATCGCTGAGGGGAGAAAGAAATAATAATACCAGGATACAGGGAAGAATCGTCGGTTCTACGAGCTAGCGATTGGTCACGAACGAGATCGATTCAACTTCCTTATTTCGTTCTTATTTTGCCGGAATTCTGTCGGGACACGAGGACGTTTTCCCTTAATTCGTCGATTGTTTCTAAAGTAGCATGACAATTGAAAGCGACAAACGAAATCTCGAGATTTGTATATTGTAATATATCCATGTTTCTAGTTTACCTTGATAAGATGCTTTTTGCCTGGTCAGAAAATTCTTTCTCTCCACTGTGTTGGAACGTCTTTCCAATTGTCGAAGTATTAAATAATAATAACGAGAATTAATAATAATATTGTAATAGTAAAGTAATCAAATAATTAATTTAATTCTCGGAGTATTAAATAATAATATTATACTAAATAATAATGACAGTATTATAAATAATTTAATTCTCGAATTACTAAGTAATAATAATATTATATATTGTATATTATAACAATAAACGAAACGATTGAATAATTTAATTCTCGAACTATCAAACAATGAAAAATGTTAGAAACATTAATATAATACAGTATCGTGGCGAGGATTGTTGGTGTTTGCACGTTTTCCAGAACTTTGCCCCTCTCAGTTAGTGTCAGAATCGTTAATTCTCGAAATTTTCCCCTCTCCCAAGGACCGCCAAGCTTGGTACTAATGGGAAGTTAAAATCGTTTTCTGAAGACGGAGAAAATTTCAGGGGCACCGGTGAGAGAGACGGGCCGGATTCGCCGGGGCTTTGCCAGGTTTCATCGGGGGATTTGCCGTCGCCGCCGGTGCTTCCAAGATTTATGCAAATTTCTCTCAAAGGCTTTCCTCTCTCCAGAAATTTCTAACCAGTCGGTTGTCTCCTCGACCATCCTCGAGCCTCGATTCCCTTCTATATTCCGTTTCCACGCGCTTTGAATCGACGTTGAACGCGTCAACTTCTTCGCGTCGTACGTGCAAGCTTATAACCTCTCGCGCTGGTAACTGGTTCGCGGACCATAACGAGTGACCACATGCACCCGTGTACAATAACTCGTCTTCTATCACTGGATGGAAATTAATGTATTAAGAAATTAATTACTTAATTTATTAATTACCTGTACTAGGAAATTAATTAACTAAGAAGTAATAAATTTATTATTTGTTTCGCCTGGGTTATATTTCAATATACTTAAAATATTGCAATTTTGGGCGAAATAAATTCTCGACGTGCGTGGCATGTTATTCGAGCGCAAGTTAAACTTGCAAAGCGACGCCGAATTTCTGATTACTCTTTTCACAGGTTTAAAAGTCAAAATTCGACAAGTTGTTTATTTATTTGCGTATCAATGGTATCACAGCACGTATAAATTTCCTCGTGCAATTCGAACAGAGAGATTGAATCTGAAGTCGAAGGTGCGAGCTATGTATATAAATGAAGAGGTAGATGGAAGTAGTTGAATACTAATGTACAGTGTATAATTTGGACCCGTTGTAAATGTTTTTTTTTTAAATAACGTGCGTTGGAATTTCTGATACTAGATCGTTTGCTCGTGACGTGTAACTTTGTAGAAGAAATGAGACAGTTTTCGAAGAATTAATTAGGGAAATTGGGGAGAGATACTTTATTTTCGAGAAGTTTGGAATTCTCAGTCCTGCCTTGCAATCCAATTTGAATATTTTGAGAATTTCAAATTCCCAATTCCAAACATTCTCTTCGTATTTCTAACATTTTGAATAATATTTCAACGTCGAATTTTTAATGCACCGACGTCTGCAGTTTTGTGTCATCGCGCATTCCAAATTCCCAGACTCGTGAATTTTTGATGAAGCTCTCCCAAGGTTGCAGGTGGCGACGAAAATATTTAAAATAAAAATCAAACGCTCTCACTCTTGAAAAGAAAAGGTCGGAGAGGCAACTGATAACACGAGCCTGATAGTACGAACTCGCAGTGCACAGTCATCGACTACACGCTCGAGATATTAAAATGACTCACACTGGGTCATTGGTCTCGAGAGTCAGCTTGTGAAAAAAAATCGACGAATAGCGAGGACGAGCAGCAACTTTTCTTCGTTCGAAGAGAAAAAAAGAAAGAAACTGCAAGTGGCTGAAAATTGAACGGTGATGGATCGTGCGAACCGTCTCGTTTTGATCGACTCGCACGTGGTACGTGATTCTCGAGATTTACGACGCAATTACTCGCGCCGATTCTTTCAATTATTTAAATCGTGCATGTGTTTTATGAGGACGAGTTTCACAAGTGTCCTCGTGCTTGCGAGCAACTGTTTCTTTCTTTCTTTTTTTTTTTTTGTTTGTTCGTTGTTGCTGCTGAAATTTATCAGAGATTGAGATTTCACGTGTATCTATGATTTGATATATTTCTCGATCAACTCTTTGTCCTCGGAAGCATTTTTTTGCATTTACGAAATGGCGAGTGAAGTATCATTTCGAACAAAATAATGTAGCATTGGATAGAAATGATCATCCTGTTTAAACGAATTCTTGTTGATTATCTCTCTCTAACGTGTGACTTTGTTTTTAAAGCAATCGCCAAGTATAATATATGAAAGTTAATGATACGTAATTTTAATTTTCTGAAATACTTCACCATTCTACAAACTTTCATAGGAAGTAACGAGAAATTTAGTTTATACGAGTTATCCCGAATTATTCGAATGATAATTTGATTAAAATATTATTATCACAATAATGATTCGACTAATAATAATAGATGGAAGAATTTCTTCTTTCGAAATTTTATTCTTCTTCTCACGTTATGTTACATTATAACGTCACACTTACGTTCATCATAATTATCAGCAATTATAAAATATCTTACAATTTTGGCTTGTTGGTTAAATTTAAGTATAACGTCCCCTTACAGGCGACAGTCGAGTCCAAAGGGTTAAAATATTCACGTTTCGTTTCGTGTAATTATTAATTCGCGACATTATAATAAAATGCTCGAATTATACAGGTACGTTTATGTTTCTGAAACGAGTATACACACCCCGGGGCAAAGAGACAAGACGCCGTATATTTTCTTATGTTGCGTGTTGTTAAACTAGATTGTTACATCAGTATCCTTGGGCGCGGATTACACGTGGATGTACGTGTACTATGTTGACTGTCTTATCTCAGAAATACGTAATTTCTCAGAGATACAAAAACGAAAATGTAAATATTGCTCGGCACTCGAGGCAGGCAGGATCGAACGAGTCCGAATATTTTCATTCGTCAGTCATACGGGAGCTATCGGAAGCCTGACATTCGTGCGAAATACAGTGAATCAGTGAACACTAGAACCACCAGAGTGATCGAGATGACCAATTTCTAATTTCTTCGAGTAATTTCTCGGACTCGCAACGTCGCGTTTTTCAGAGATTCGAACGATTCTTGTAAAACGTACGAATAAAAGTTCGCGTTCATTATCGTATTGTAAATAATTTTCCTATTCCATGCGTTCCAATATCTTTGACTCGATTCTTATACCTTGGTAGTACTCAGTTCTGATGTTAAATTTATCGGTGAAAAGAGGTTCAGTTTAAACGAATCTGGTGGTTTCCACGATTTACGAAGGGGGCAGCTATTTCCGAGTCGTCGACCCATGGGCAGGTGTTGGTTATTAAGGTAAGAGGGAAATAAAACTTATCACGGGAAAATTAAACAGCGAAAAATATAGCAAATATAGTAAACAGTAAAATATATATTTTTCTCAGTTTCAAGTATATTAAGTAAAACAAAATAGGCAAAACAAATAATAAATTTGTATACTTTTGAATAATTTCTGTCCAATGATATCGTAACGACGAGTCCAAAAAGAAAGCGACGAATTATAATGCAACTCATTCTGTTATCTGACTGTAACAGAATGTTTAATATCAATAAATATCTATCGTTGTTGGAGGAGAATGATACACTTTCGACGAGTTGCCGTGGCATAGAAAGTGAAAGGACAATGGATCAATTTGTCTTTAGACCTCTCTCTATCGATCGATTTTCCACCGGCGAGAACCGTTTTCCTACCTTCGTTGTTATTTTATTAGCGTTATTACCACGGGATTGCCTAGGTTCTTGTTAGATCTGGCACGATTCCCTTTTATCGTATAATCTCTTTATTTCCAGGTCTAATCACAGCACGTATCAATCCATTTGAAATTTCTTTTTAACACAATGAACGTAGTGTGCAATGTGATATCAGAGATTAGAATGCAATATGTTTCTAAAAGCATTCAATTATTATTATTATTATTATTATTATTATTATTATTATTATTATTATTATTCTTGAAAGGAGGCATGTAATTTCATTTTTATCAGATCCAATAATTTCCAATGGCGACGAAAGTATTTTTCAAGTATTATTTTGTCTCTGTCTTTTGAGACGTCACTTCACTTTTATTTAAAGAATGTGGTATTAAAATCAAAAATTTTTAAAATTAAAATTGAAATAAACTGTACATTTGAAAAACTATAAAATGACGATTTGGAGGATTTAATTAAAGAAACACGTGTTAGTCTAATATTGCATTGCAAATTATCCTGCAAATATTTTATTGATTTTTTGTTCTTTTCTGTTTCAGGTAAGCATCATCAATCTTGTTTCTCTGATTCATAAGCCAGTTGGTAACGTACTAATCATACTTCTTGGTAGACTGCAAATATTCATGCAACTTTATGTTTTTGTCATCAGATTAAAGAAATGTTCCAAGTGAAAATTTGTTTCGTTTGCTAAATGTCGTAACAAAGTATTCTCTGCTTTTAATATTTTACGCACTCTGCAGATATTCATAATCTCAAATCTATCCCAGAAGTGCACGAACGTTCGCAGTCTGTTTATTAAAAAATATCTCGCTTGTTACTTCCTTTATCACGAGATCAGTTTATTTGAAAAAAGCAGGCTGCCCTTTGTCGTTTTTCTAATTAACATTTGTACGAAACTTTAATTAAAACGTCTCTTTAGCTCTTAGCTCTTGATTAACATTTATGCGAAACGAGATAGAAAGATCGCACTTCTCTTACCTCGGATCGTTCTCGTTCGAAAACTCAAAACTTTCAACTTCGACCCAAGAACCGTGAAGAAATTGAAAAATGTAGTTTTGCAGCACGTTAATTTTTCGTATAGAAAAGAACGAAGTTTCGAATAATTGATCTCGTAATAATAATTAGATAAAAATTGAATTAAAACTTTTTGAATTTAACCACACGGTCGCATAAAGAAACGTTGTCAATATCGTTCTGTGTGATATTATATTTATTATATTATCTAGTTATTAACGTTAATATATTTATTTATTATAATATTAATTGCACACATATATATAATAACGCGAGCATTTGACACAGTTCTTCGATTAGAACAACTTTCCTGCAACATAATCCCAAACGATTGAAACGGTGAATTATCTAATCAATTATCAGTATAATTTCCAAACGATCAGTATAATTCCCAAAGTGTTAACTCCGATAGTGATTCAATCAATACACATTGCAGCTGTCTACGAGTGCGATATGTTTCAGAAATGAAACAAATTTACCGCGTCGTTCGGTCTTGCTCGGTCGGCAGCCCCGTTTCTCGATGATTGTCGATAATTAATTAGAATAATGATTAGCGTGTCGATACGCGATAGATTTGCCCGAGAGTTTACGTATTTATACGTAATGCACGAGCGTGTCGAAAGCATTCGATTTTAAATCGACCACAATTAAATGACGTGTGGACCACCCCCTCTCCGGCCCTGATTCAATATTATCCGTGTTTCATGCGCGCGCGCGCCCGCGCGCACGCCCAAACAATCGATACACCGCGACAATTAACTATTTCGAACGTTGCGTTCACCGCATTAACTATTTGACGGAGGTATTTCGCCAAATTCTGCTCCTCCGAGTCTGGAAACCATAGCTTCGCGACGTTCCCACGTCATGCGTTTCCAACGATAAAAGTTACTTTTCAATTCGGTATTTTTACTGCAATTTGCACGCTGAGTATTTCAATATCCTGACGTGTTGCCTCGTTAATGTACGACAGGCCAGAATATTTATACATGTATTTTTTTTTTTTTTTTATTGAAATTTAATTATCAACGCGAGTTTTCGAACGCGCGAGTTATTTTTATTGAATTTTGTCGAACGAAGACAGGTTCGTCGCGCATCGAGGATTGAAACGGGTGAACCGAGGATTAATGATCTCCACGCAGTTTATTCCAATCGCGTTTTAATTAATTTTCACAGGGTGGAAAAGTTATAGCTAATTTTTTTCTTTCTCAATTCATTGATCCACCATTCGAAAACATCGCCGTTGGCGATCTTTACTTTAGTGGCGTTTGGATCTTGTATTTCTTGCGACGAGTTGCTCAGTGTACTACTGATCACTTAAACTAAACCAAATCGTCACAATTTGAATATAAGGCAGGGTAGAGTATCTGAATTTCTAAAAGATTCGATCGATTCATCGTTATTTTGATTTTAATTATCCTTCGAATTCTTCTGGACAGTTCTCACGTGTAAAAGAATTTTTCGTCTGTTCCAAGCATCGAACCAAATCATAACAATCTCATTGATATTTGACATTCGATTGTATTTGATATTTACACAAAAACAGTTGGAGAAATTGTATCTGAATTTCTAAAAGATTCGATCAATTCATCGTTATTGGTGATTTTAATTATCCTTCGAATTCTTCTGGATACTTGTCACGTGTAAAATAATTCTTCATCCGAGCATCGAACCGCTAATTCCTCAAAGTATACCAAATCATCAGAATGACTGACTAATATTTAAGCAAGCAAAACAGGTTGCAGAAATTCTGAATTTTTAAAAAAAGTTCGATCAATTTATCATCGTTAACGATTCCTCGAAACAAGCTAAATCATCCAGTGAAAGGCCTCCGACTTTCGGGAAATATTCGCGCTGATACGAGACTGGCCAGAGTAAATGGGGTGGTAGCCACTCTAAGCCAGGAAATTTGGCAAACGTACAAACGAATCGGATATATTAGATAGCCGGCGTTCTCTGGCTCGCTCGAGACGATCCACGGTTAATTGGTTTCCCTTGTATCGCTTCGTTTCACTCCGAAGACTGACCGCGTCTCCTTCGCGGAATTTTCCTATTCGTTCCCGACCGTAAGCGGTTTTTCTGCTGGCACGCGGCTGTAAATCTTCGCGCGGGGAATTAATGAAATCGCCAGGCTTGCTTCCGCGATCCGCGGTCGTCGTGGCCTCTTTTCCAACCGATGACGACGAAAATCGATCGCGCCCGAAGACTGGAAAGTGGAGATCTTCGACGAGGGATGAAAATATAACGGCCGAGCGATTTCATCGCGCGGTTAAACAGCGTGTATCGAGTGATCGATCGGCCGACTGGGTGGACAAACCACCCTTCTGAATCGATCTGCCCAAAGGGGGGGAGAAAGACGTACTTACGGAAGCGGAAATCGATTTGGGAGAACGTTTGGATGGAATAGGTTGAATTTCGGGGTTAAATATTATAGTTTAGAGTGTCTATGTTTCAGATGATTTCTTTTTTTTTTTTTTTTTCTCTAAGAAAAAACTACAAGATATTTTAGAGCAACTTTTGCACACGTGTATTATTGGATCTTCAAAGTAATTTATTCATTCCTTCTTTTTATGGATTTATGAATATTTATGGATTTTTAAAGCAAGTAGTTTTTTCTTTCTTTCTTTTTTTTTTTTTTTTTTTTCAGTGGAAAGTAATTTAAATTACACGAGTTTGGTTTAACGAAAAGAAGAGCAATTCAGCTGACACGAGGTGAAATTTTAAATGCTGTTTCTGGTTCGCGACCAAATGAAAAGTGCACGATCAGTCGATAAAAATTTATGAACGGCGTGCATAGCTGAAGAATTAAATGTTGAATAATCGTAAAACGTTGGCGCAAGACGGGTTAAAAAATGTAATGAAAAGAAAAAAGGCTTTTGTCGAGTCTGCACATTAATTCGCAGACAGTTATCGCCGCAGTTTATGATACCTGTTCTCGCGGACGTGTGGCATTTATATCAATCCAATGTGACGTACCTGTTGAACGCGATATTGATAAGAATTAAGCGTACGGTTATTTTCACACGGATTTCGATGACTGATATTTCTCTCAGAACTGTCCTTCCCGTCCATGCTGTAATGTAAAGTGCATGTAAAATTTTTAAATAAATAAAAACTTGTGGAATTGTTAAACTACCCTTACGGTTGTTTAATCTCTAGCGCTACGCGCGTCGAGAATTTCTTTTTGTCCCGAAATTGCAATATTTTCCCAGTTTTAAATGTATTTAAGTATAACCAAAATAACACAGGCAAAGGAAATAATAAATCTATTACTTTTCAATAATTTCTATCCAGTGATGTCGTACCGACGAGGTTCAAAGACGAATTATCGTATGCGGTTCGGTCACTCGTTACGGTCCGCAATCAGTTGCCAGCGCGAGTGGTTAACACTACCAAAGTGGTCGGGAAAAAAAAAAAAAAAAAATACCGATTTATAGTTTTTATTAGAAATTTTTCCAGACGTAAAGTTGAAACACTTTTAGAAGTTCAAATACATTCTCATCGTTCCGTATATATAAAACATGCCCACCCGTCAAAACCCCCTCGATTACCCTCTGTTCTTCTGGTCAAGAATTGATCGAGAAAAAAAGAAAAAAAGAAAAAGAGAAAGTCCACGAGAAAGGAAAAAAGTGCCCCGGTCATCGCGTTATCTCCTAATTCCGTATTGCGCAATTCCTCCTTCTCCTCCTCTCTCTCCCCCCCCCCGTGGTAGTCGATCGCGTGGCGGCAAACGAGGCGGGAAAAAGAATCGAGATAAATCGAGGGGTGGCGCGATCGAACCCGGGGCTTCTTTCAGCCGCGCATGTCGTCTCTGCCTAAACGGGGGTGTCCTTGTCGCCATGGTAACCTTTATGGGGGTGGGAGAGGCGCTGCGCGATCTCGAGGCCCCGATGTTCGTGCGAACGAGCCAAGATAGAAAGGGATGAAGACAAACAGAGAGAGATAGAGAGAGAGAGGTGAGGGGGGGGGGTGGAGGGGAGGACATATGGGACGAGAAACCCATCGTAAGCCTGTCGTCATCATCATTTGTCATCGTGGTTGGGAAACGAAATTTCGGGCCCCTTCTCCTCCACTCACCCTATGTCTGTCGTTTTGCCACCCATGGCATTTTTCATCGTCCAAACTCGCTTTTTTCCCACCCCCCCCTTCGTCTCTGTTTCTTCCTCTCGCTTTATCTCGTGGATTGTAGGTTGCTTTGAAGAGGACTGATTCGTTCTACGTTCGAGGGGAGGTTTCCTTTTTTTTCTGTTCGTTTGACGAAAAGGCGAGACGATGAGATTTTGTGCGAAAAAAAGAAAAAATCTAGTTGACTTTCTTGACTAACCTATTATCATTAATTTTAGTAGACGTGTCTTTAAGTTGAGTTCTGTTAAAGAAAATCTTTCTGGAGCTCTACTTCTCTGGAGTTCTCGTTTTGAAACGTAGCGCTCGTGAAGAGCGCCGTTTATCGACTACGAATATTTGCACGTTTTATTTTCGTTTACAAAAATAATTTACAGACGGATGTATACACGTGGGCATTTTTATTATTTTCGTCTATATACACAGGTGTAGAGATATACAGACATTTAGGAATGTTGACTTTACTCCGGAGAATCCGAGGAAAAAAATATATTCATAGTATTCGTATTGGCCGTTCCACGCGCGTGCTGACTATGTTCAAGTTAATTTGTCACATTCTAAATTTTTTTTAAAACGATATCTATGCAATGCAAACGAAAAAAACGGCAACAACTTCGTACGTTTTCTGTTCAACTTTTCCCTCTGGTTTTTCGTCTTTGTTTTTTTCTGTTGTCGTTTTATCGCCGATTGAACACTGCTTTGAAGAGAACGATTCGTTTGAGAGATCTTTTTTTTTGGCGATCGAGCGAGAGGAAGAGATTTGACGCGAGAAATAATTCAATCCATTAACGAGTTTTATTCGTACAATTTTCAATATCCTCTCGCCTTATAATTTTTCTTTCAATTTTCTGTTCTTCATCAACCTTCAACTTCAAGAATCGACATTTAAAATTCGAGCTGAAATTCCGCAGAGCTAATTAATTAAACATTCTCAAGCTCTGTCCCAAGCTAATTATCATTATTCTCAACTTCTACTTGTACAATTGTAGCTATTCTGCAATTATGAAATTCTACTTATTACCAAAGTCTGCTCAAGTCGATTAACTTTTCGTACAGTGGGACAGAGTTAATTAATTTTTCATATTTTTCGTAGAATGTTATTAGATGTGAAAAAAAAGGAGGTTCGTACGATATTCAATTGTCTTGTATCTTAAATATCTACGAAATGATCAAGCTAATTATATGGTAGCGAGTAATTCTTGGAATTACTTTTCTCAGTCACAATATAAAGAAAGAAAGAAAGAAAGCGAAAGAAAGAGAAAGAAAGATAATATAAATTGACTGACAATAAGAACAATCGTAAGTGAAATGTTACGTTTGTTCTTGATGGATTAATGGCAAAAAGAGGATAAATGGTTCTCGACTGTCTTGTTAGGTATTTGCTCCGGCTGATTTCTTGACGTGGTCTGACACGATGTGTCTTTTTCGATCGACGATTGAGGATGAAATGAAGATTTCTTTGAACATTGTTTAATTATTTTCGTTTTTCAGATTCCTGCAATTTATGTTATGGAAATTAATTAATAAATTCCTAAAGGTACAGGTTATTTCGTAAATGATCGGATTCCTCGAAAGTCGAGTCTGAAACAATAAAACCTCCGGCGACGAAAGATGAGAAATCGAAAAGTCAAAGTCGTGAAGGGCAATCTTTGCAAAAAAGCGTCTCACCATTCGTCACGATTAATTTCAACACTGCTCGGAACAAAAATTGCACGCTCTCTCACTTCCCTTTCGACGAAAACCCACGTCGCCGGGGATCGATCTCGGAACTCTTCAACTCTGGAACCAGTGACCAACACGGCGAGATCCCCGCCGGTTAAAATCCTCAAACAATCTCTCCCCTTTTTCGTTCGAACGACGTCGACGGCTCCAAACAGTTTCCAACGACGATCGATCGAGTAATTAGCGAGCACGCGGTAAACAAAGTTTTCATTTCCGCTTGGTGGCCCGTCAATGGAGTCGAAACTCGCGGAGAATCCGGGCCAAATACCGCACCGACATTTTCCACGTGCCTGTTTTTCCGCGACCCCCTTTTTTTTTGTTCCCTCTCTCTCTCTCTTTCTCTCTTTCTCTCTTGATACGTTCCTTTTGTCTCGTCCCGTGTCGATGTCGAGGCTCGGCGATTTTGCGTGGAACTCTCGCGCCTTCAGCGAACGTAAAAACGTGTCCACGGTTCGTTGCGTTTCGGAGGTTCCTCCGATCAGTCGCAACAGGTGCAAAAATTTCGACGCGCCGGTCACATTCAGCTGTCGAGCATGATGGTCGAGAATTTTTTTGTCCCAAATTGCAACATTTTCTCGGTTTCAACAGGGGGTATTCTAGTGTGAATTTTTGTTTTTAACTTTGTTAAGGAATTTTTTCCAAAGGAACTATTATACCCTTTGCAATCAAATTGACAAGGTTTATTTTGTACGTATTTCAACGACGTTTCGAAATTTTTTGGGACAAAAAAAGTTGTAATTAGTGGCACTGCATACTCTCAAACATAGTCGCTTTTGAAAAAAGTCGTCTCACGGTGTCCATGATTCCGGCCATTCTGCTTGTCGGAAATGAAAAAAACGTGAATGTTCGTTAATTAGCACGAGTTTGGCTGTAGCAGGTACCAAAACAAAAGAAAAGAGTCGATAATTAAAAAAGTCGCGATACTTTGAAGTCTGATTATCGATTTTTGCATGGTTTTGTTAAACTTTGGAAGCCTAAGAAAAATATAAAAAATAAAAATTTTTGGTTGATTCTATTTCGGGCTGTAGTCACACATGCACTAAGTGCATACTTAAAATTTTGAGTCAATTGGTCAAGTAGATGTTGAGATATCACCGATACTGTTCTGTAAAACATAGTTTCCAGAAAAATGTCTTTAAAATTTAGTATTGCGGTGACACTGGTCGTCCTTCAAACAACCACAACTTCGTCAATTTTAGGAGTTCACATGTAAGGTTACAGAGATTTATTTTTGAAACGATGCCCTTTAAGAATATGCAACAAAAAAGAAGCGACTTTTTTTCAAAAGTTTACACTAGAATACTCCCTTAAGTATATTTAAATGTAACCCAGGTAAAGCGAATGATAAGTTTATTACTTCTTAATAATTTCTATCATATCGACACGAGTTCGAAAGGAAACGTAAGCGACGAATTATTGTGTACGGTTCGGTCATTCGTTACGGTCCGCAATCCGGACGTTTGATTTCTTTAAATATTAAATTTTTAAATGTTTGACTTTTACAAATTTTATTCACACTGATATTTATTCTATTTTTCGAATTAAACAAGTGAGACAAGTCGAGAAAATAAATCCACGTCGAAAGTAGAAGCCAATCGAGTTGTATCCGCAAAAAGTCCACGTTCTTCCACTCTGAATACACCTCATAGCTCTAAATCAAATCAAAAAAAAAAAAAAAAAAAATATTTGCACAGATCAACGACAGATAAACCGCTATCCACCATTAGCAAAAAAAAAAAAAAAAAAAAAAAAGGAAAAGAAGAGAGCACGGATCGATGGCGATGGGAGACATCGGAACAACGAGTTTTCCGTAGCGGTAAGTCGTAATTCACGTGTCCCTCCCACGGTTTCTCGTCGGCGTGTCGATAAATCAGCCGTTTCGATTTCGTCGTCAATTTCTCGCGAGCGTGTCTCGAGGAACGACAGACGATCGCGCACGATATCGGCCGCCGTAAATAGAGCGCGTTCAGAAATAGATTCGAACCTTTTGGTCGTCGAATTTAGCGAATTCAAGCCCTCTCTGTCAGTTCGAATCTTCGGTCGTTGGATTTAGGAATTCGGAACCGCATCTGTCAGTATTTCCGACGGTACTTGAACAATTTGATAGACGTTCTGTAAAATCTGTGTCCGTTTGATTGGAAACGGCTGGCTTTTAACGAGGTATCAGGTAAAAGCTATCAACAAGCATCGTTACAATTATAATCATTTCTAATATCAGTTATTATAATTTTACATTTCAAATTCTATTCATGCTTCTGCCTTCCCGGCAGAAGTCGATATTAATTTTTGGACAACTGGTCCAAACGCCTTTTGACCACTTCGCGCTGGACAACTGGATTGCGGACCATAACGAGCGACCGAACCGTACACAACAATTCGTCGCTTTCTCTTTCTTTTGAACTCGTCGTTACGATATCACTTAGGATAGAAATTATTGAGAAGTTGTTGAATAAATTTATTGCTTGTTTTGCCCGGGTTATGCTCAAATATATAGTTGTAACTGACATTCAGTCATTTCGGCGAAAGTGGTTAAATTTAAAAATCGGGCGAACGTGAACGAGAAGAAAGGGAAATCCTCCAGTCGTTAAGAAAATTGGAAATTTTAAGCGAAGCTGAACTATTAATGAAATAAACGTCGAGAACGTTTCTACTTTCGAGATACACGGACGTGTGTGGTTTCGAAATTATTGAACTTGACTCGGATAACGTGAGCGCATGTTGGACTTGATCTCGTTCGCATAGCCACGGATATCGACCGGTGGACACACCAGAGAGAAAGACAGAGAAACAGAGAGAGAGAGAGAAAGAGAGAGCGCCGTTGATATATCTGGAATCCGGCTAGCCCGCCACTTGGAGCGTAGACAATCGATAACCGAAGCCGACGTTAATCTTGCCCCGATAATTAGGTGCCGCGGCGTTTCTCGGATATTGACTTGCAGACGCCTCGATAGTTCACACGCGTTCACGGACGGTTTCGCAACGTCGTCGCCGACACGCTCTCCAAATCGATTTTCTCTCGTTCTCTCTCTCTCTCTCTCTCTCTCTCTCTGGTTCTCCGTTTAGCTATAATCTTGACGACAGGACAATTTCGCCATCGTTTTGGCCCGACGTGAATTCTCCTTCCTTGATTTAACACCGTTCGACACGATTGTTTCGCCAAGTTTCTCGAGAAACAGAAAACTCGAGCTGAGGAAACCTTGTTTTGGAGACTACGGAGAAGGATTTTGTGTATTTTCTCTGTCCTGTTTGTTTTTTTTTTTTTTTTATTGTAATTTGAAGGTTTAGGATGGGTTTCAGGAAGGAATGGTTTTTTTTTTTAAATATCGTTCGATACGAACGAGATCGAGAAAGATATTTCGAAATCGTGGATTTGTGTAGTATTTCTTGTCTTTCTTCTTATTTTTCTATTTCTGTACAATTTAAAAGTAGTCTTGCAACGTGAAATAGAGTTTGCATTCTTCAATCGTCTGATTTGGATTTAGAATTATTCGATGAAGTTTCTTCAGTAGAAGATATCCTCTTGGAGATAGAGAAACGATTTTCCATACAGAGTTCCATACGAAGATTATTTAGAACAGTTTGTATGTTTTTTACAAATCAGTTTTTTTACAATTTAGAAAATTTAAAAATTTGCGAATTTACAAATTTACAAATTTAAAAATTCCCGACGAACAATGATCAGTGTAGATTTGTCTATCATTCGGATAGACAAGTAAATAATATTTTTATAGAAATTTCTCCTCTTGCTAAATGGTTGATTTCAGAGATTAAAACGAAGTTAAATACCACAGTTACATTATATATGATCATCACTGTAATACAATTCGTGTGTTGTTAATATCATTCACAAGCTAGAATCACACCACTCAATCCACGACTAAAGTTCTTTTTACACACGTTTGAATTTTTACTATCATCGAGAGAAAAGTCTCTTCACTTCCTCGTCCATAAGTATCTTAGAAAGAAAAAAGAAAAAAAAAATGTACTCACGAAGTGAAGCTAAAGTTTCATGCTTTAAAATGAAACTTTTGAAGTGACTTCTTTTACAAAGTCGTATCAATTTAATAACCGTCAGCAATTTTCCATTGTCATTTATACAGTCATGCTCTTCTAATTAACAAATATTCTCCTCTGGTTAATAAATATGCTCTTCCACTGATAAATAAAAATTAATAACAAGGTCAGTAGCCAGATTAATAACAAGAAATTTAAAAGTGCATACAGTACGAAAACAATTCCAAGTACGGCGCTTTCTACAACCCGGAAATATTATTTTGCATAAAAATCCATCTATCATTGAATGATTAAAGAAACAAACGATGAAACGCTGTCAGCACGTGCATGTTCATTCGATAGTAGAAACAGACTTGCTTGGAACGGCGCGAAAGTCAAAACGATCGTGATCGATGGATCGGAAACGAAGAAAATCAAAAAGAAAAAAAGGAAAAGAAAAGAAGAGAAAAACCAGTCAAGTGAACCGAGTGGATAAGAACAGAGAGAGAGAGAGAGAGAGAGAGAGGAAAGTAGCGGCGATTCCACGTTGTGTGTAAAGTGGGTCGACTAATTACGAGGCGAGGATCGAAGCGTGGCTTTGTCGCAGGGCCAGCGGGAAAGAGCTCGGAACGGAAGGGGACAGAGACGAAGAAAAGGAAAAGAGCTGTTCATCCGGCGCGAAAAAGCTGCAAGCTGCTGACGCGCTCTTGCGTCTTTCCACCTTTTTGCTATGGAAAGTGTTGGTCGAAGGAACGTTCGAAGGCCTGTCTGTCGTTTTTTCCTCTTGCGTTCGAAGAAACTGCAAGTTCTCTTATAATAATTGACCGAACTGCGTTGCGACTCGCGAAAATATTCGAATGTTACGCGTGTTGCACGAAATGTTCTTCCAGTTCAAAAGTTTCTGTTTTGAATTTCATCGACACACGTGTGTAACAACCATGTGAGTCTCGCCAGCTATCTCTAACGGCTAGAATCTCACAGTGTTAATGAGAGAGAATCGTAATTGTGCCGATGAAATTTGAAACGGATGTAAAAATCATGTACGCTACGAGTATTTTGTTGGAGAATTGTCGATTCTCTTCTGCGGATTTTTCATGCAGTTTCATCATTTGAAATTGTAGAAAGTATATACACGCCTTTATATACAGATTTTCATGTGCTATGTGTGATTTTCAAGTTTTGTATAAACACATGAAAGTTTGTATTATTTTTGTACAGAGATGTGATTGGAAATATATTACAATTTAATATATATATATATATACATACACATACATATATAGTGGTATTGTTATAATTTATTGCAGTTCCTTCACGTTTGTAATGATCGAAATTATTACATCAATTCTTTCACTGTACAGAAAATTTTTTCCACGAATAATCGTCGAACAATTTAAAAAATACAGGAACAATCAACAATATTGAAATTTTCTAATGAAAGATTCAAATGGAACGAAACGAACAATAAAATAGCAAAGATAGATTAAATGAAACGAATGACAATGATTAAAAACGAGTTTAAGATTTTTATTCGTAGAATTCAAAAAGAAACGAGCAGTAACGAAATAGATTTCTGTTCGGATTCGCATAGCTCGAAAGAAACGAGATAGTAAGTTTCTGCCCCGGGAACGAGAGAGAGAGAGTTGTTTTTTTAGACATCTTTCGGCTTGTTAATCTCGGAGAGTTTAAGTTGAACTCGTTGTCTGCCGACCGTTTTAATCTCGACCGGTGAACAACTCTCTCCGCAAAAAGTTATCTCCTTTTTGCAGTTCGAGGTATTTTTGCCCGTGACAATTTTGCAGTCTTCTCTAGACCGGGTAATTCTTTCTTGAAAAAAAATTTCTCTCTTTTTTTCTTTGACGTATCTTACAAAATTTCATACTCTGTCGCGAACTTCAATCGTCGAACTTCCTTCGAAAGACTTCCGTAGAGCCTCGAAAAGTTCTCTGATCTTTTCGAGAAGGAAATTCTTCTCGGCTCGAAGAGTCGCGTTTTTCTTCGAATTTACTAACGTTGGCAAATTTTCAAATTTCTTGGAAGTCAATCGTCTAAACCAGACGCGGCTAACTGGCGGTCAGCGGGCCCTTGCCCCCACTCTCCTGATCGCTAACGCTATCCCCTCCACTGGGGAATCGACGCAGTAGAGGGGGGACCGCCAGTCAGCCAGCTCTGATCTAAATCACTATTTTCGCATTGGAATGGACTGTTGGCTCACGAGAAATTTCATTTGAATTCGACGAGAAAATTATCAGCTTGAAATGCACTTAACAATTCTTTGTTTCAAACGTATTTATTCGTAGAAAATTTGATTTACAAATTTACGTATGTATCAAAAAAAGAAAAAGAAAAGAAAGAATATCAATGAGGTACTTGGCAATGCAGATCCTCAGCTTATTTCAATCCGGCAAGCAGTTAGAATTGGAATAACTCTCAGATATGAATCTAATATAAATGAGAACCAATGATCGTAATCGATGTTTCATATTTGAGAAGAGTGATTCACTTAATTTCAATATGTCGAAGCACAGTACGAACAAACTTCGAAAACATTTCGAGGAGAATGAGAATTTGATTCTAATTTGATCCTCGCACGTCTAACACGAGGCTCGAGTTGATGCTTCATCGTTTCAGTCATCGTAAGGTTGCTTGATTATCTCGTGAAATATTTTTTTGTTCTTTTTTTTTTTCTAAAGAACGATCAAACAAAAGTTTCATTTCCCACATTTCCGAAATTTTCTATTTTCGAATGTTGAACTCGAGTCTTCAATTTTTATCGTCTTCAATCACGACGAATTCTCAGTTTCTCACGATCGCATATGGTGGCGTATTGTGGCTGCGCTCCACGAGCTTTCTCCCCTATGATCGATTCGATCGAGCGACGCATTATGCACACCCGCAGGATATGCTAATTGCACGCTGTTTAACAATATGCCATGGATGCGTGTCGGTGGACCGCTGATTTTCAGGCCGACAGCGCCGATATATAACATATATATCGTTTCGCGAGTCATATGATTCGTCGATCGTCTGCGCGAGCCTGTTGCGTCGTTTGATTTTTAGAGGACGATCGTACGGTCCCGTGTTGATTTTATTAATCCCCCGTGTTATTTTACATCGTTCATTTTCTTTTTCCGGCGAAAATTTCACGCACGTGGGCTTCTCCGCTATTTTTAAGGATTATACATCAGTTCGGGATATTTTCTACGTGATTCTACATTATTTTCTAAGTCGAAAACAACGAATAAAGTTTGGTCTAAAACGTGGAGTAAAACGAGGTCTGATCAATACGCACTTATCTACTTACGCGCGGACGTCTGTCGTATAATACTGTTTCTACTCAGCACGTACAATCGTGTGAAAATGAAAAACGATAAGAACAATTTCGTCTTAATTGAATTAAAAAGAAGAAGATATGTAAAATTCAAAATTCTCAGAAATCCACATCTTCCTTTTGTGGCTTGAAAATACTAAACTTCTAATAATTACTATAAACAGACTATCTACAGTTATATAAGTATAAATTAATAAATGAAACGGCTGATCAAACTGATAAATGAAACTTCGAGTAAATGATGTTCCACACCTGTCGATCTAATATGTAATGTGACGAAATATTCTCAGTATTATAGTCTTCGACTTGAGTATTTTCTCGCAGGCTTTTGAGAAATTAAGAATCGAAGGATAAATCGTGTTTGGAAATATTCTTCGATTTAGGTAGAATTTTGCAGAATTTCGAGGAAAAAATTGAAAATCGAAGGATAAACCGAAAAAGTAGAGAAAATGGTACAACGATCAATAACCAATAAAAAAAAAAAAAAATTGCGTTCGAAATCTGAGAATTGTGTTCTTCGACCAGAGGTACGTCCTCGCGGAATGTCGACGAAATATTCAGAATCGATAAATTGGAAAGATAAAAGAAGGGTTGCCGCGTGACCGTATTAATCTCTGCCCTGTGTTCCCATCGGGCTTCGGATTTGCGTTTTACGTCACTATCGATGCTCCGGTTACGTCGACCGATTCGCAGCCAGCGTGACAACGTGACCTTAAAGTCCGTTTCCCGTCGCGGAAAGTGGGTCCTCCGGTCTCCGGGCGTGGAAAAATGGATCCGAAACTATCCTCGAGCTTCGATTATCGTCGAATAATTCACTAAGTACCTTTTTCGGCGACTGTCGCCCACTGCGACCGTTTCGAATCGTTCGAGTTGGAGCGGCGGAATTAGATCAGTTGGAGAAAGTCCTTGACGATCGATTTGAATTTCTAAATAATTAACTCGAGTGATTTTCGCATTGTCGTGAAATGGCCCTGATAATGTCCGTTTTATTGCGCAGCGGTCTCTTGCGAAGGATTATTTAATTATTTCTATATAATTATATATCATATATATGTATAATATTTAATAATTCTATATAATTATATTATATATAATTTCGTATAATTTTATGTAATTATATTATACATAATTTAGTGTAATTTTATATAATTATATAAAAAATATATATAAAATTATGAATATATATATAAAATATATAATTATATTATACAATTTAGTGTAATTTTACATAATATATAATTATAATTATATTAAATTACATATAATTATAAATAATTATTGAATTATTTTTATATAGAAATATACATTTTATATTTCACATAGAAATGTGTTTTCACGAACTTGTGCAATGCGTATTCTGTGAAGTGTATTTGTATCGTCCAATTTTACGAACTTGTGTAATATATTTTGAATTAATTTTTTTCTTTTCACATCTCGAGATCAAAGTCTCCCTCTTAAATGTTTGCAATATAGAATATTACGTTTACAAATGTAAACTTGCACATTGTATGATACTCGCAGTATGTATCACGATATTTATTTATTAATTTATCAAATATTCAGTCGATAGAATTCGACGAGCTCCGCCCGAACGCCGGGAAAGGGTAAGACTGATTACAGCTCGTTAAAACGGAATGGACTAATTAAGAAAGACACGAGATGCGGGCGGCGAGCAATGCACAATGTTGTAGTAATTATTTATAACGGCCTAGATATCCTCGGCGTCTGTTTCTGGGGCACAGGAGCGGCCCGTTCTCTTTTTTCTTCGTTCGCTCTTTTCCCCGCGCGTTCGTTTCAACTCGCGCCGTTCGCGATCGTTCGCCGGGGTTTCTCGTTTGTTTCTCGTTTGTTTCCGATTTGGAATCGCGTTAACCGAAATCTCCGAATTCTCGTCGTCATTGCACTCGCGTTTCTACTCCAGATATGCGCTTTGAAGCTCGGGAAGTTCACGCGCCGAAATGGAAACCGCGGGTTCCATTACAGACGCCGGAGTGAAAATTAGACTTCTAGGTGACGAAGGTTATTTCGATCGTACGTCTTTACTGGCACGTCTCGTTTCGTCTCCTAGGTCATTTCTCTGAAAAGAAACGGCGTTTATTAGTAGATCGTCGATTGATTAATTGATCTTGCAGAAATCGCGCGACTATCAGTTCATTTATAAATTTTGGTAAGTTTTGGTAAATTTTGGTAAATTTCGCTCAGCAAACTCGAAATTGAGTTATCGGTTTTTTTTTTTTTTTTTACTACTGGATGGATTTTCGGCAAAATATATTGCGTCGTATTACATTAATATGATGTAATAAAGTTAATATAAAATATAGAGCAATTGACAATTATTTTAATGTAATTTTTTAATGTAAAATAATTAAATATGATATAAAATGTTAAAAAATTGACGCTTTTAAAATAATTAGATCAAAAATACCTTTGGAAGAGTTCGACACAATTACCTGCGAAAAGTAGACTCTAAATCAACCATTTCCATTTTGAAACAAATAGCTATATATATATATATATATATAAAATTATATTTGTATATATAATTCCATTTTAAACAAAATTTAATATAGCAAAGGCTTATCATTATGAGAAAAAGAAGGATCACAATAATGGTTCAAAGACGTGTTCCTTTTCTCGTCTCGACGATTCTGAACATTTTGTCGCGCACACGGAGACATTCTCGAAATTTAAAGAGCGATGCAAAGCATTTCTCCGATGGAACGATGCGTTTTTCGATTTTCGCAAAACGAGCGGATTCGCGCAAATGTTTCAATCATCTGCAAACCGTAATAAACTGGAAGATCAATCGTCTCGATAGCCGGCGATGGTTTCACGTCGGCTTGAAAAACGAACGTGGGACAACAATCGCCGAGAACAAAAGGACCAAACATCGATTCGTCTACAAATCGCGGCTTCTGCCTCGAAACGCGCGAATCGAGACTGGATCGCGTCGCGAAATTGGGAAATCCGGTTAATTTCCAGCCGCTATCTACTTGTTTAATTTTGCTCTTGCGACTCGTCGTTTAAATAAAACAGATGGACAGCGCTATTTATGTATGATATGCGCGAATGTTTAATTCAAAATGAAGCTGAGATGTAACGAAATTTATGGATCATTGGAATTTTCGACGAGTTTCGAAATTTTTTATTTATTTCGAATTGGTTGTTAATCAGTAATTACTGGCCAGATCAGAGTCGTTCGATTTGCATTTACTTTTGCACGATGATTTTTGTGAAATTGTTAAATTTAATTCTTTCGACTCCTTTTGATTGAACAAGAAAATGATAAATTAATTGAGCAATAATATGTGGATAATATTTCATTTGTTTTTCTTTTGTCGAATATTGCATTAATAAATACACATTTACGGTTTAATTACTCTGTACTAGAATAACTTCGAAATGTTCGATAAAAGAAAAGTCTAGGATCAAGCACAAACTAAACTTTCACTCTGTTAAATGAAATTCTATTTTTCATTTCTCTTCGTACAAAGAGGTGTTCGTACATTCCTGATTTTCCATTTCAAACGATTGACGATAGAATTTCCAAAATTCTTCTCCAATAATGGTGCACGATATGCTGAAACAATTAGCGTTCTTACCATAAAAAAAAAAAAATACAAAACTTCCAGAAATAGTCAATTGCAATAACTTGATAATTGTCATTCGCGTTGCAAATGATCCGGAATTTTCAAATAAATTTCGTCGGATTCGTTCGCCACGGGTTTCTTAGTTTTATCGGCAATTTCCCGATCCAATTTATCGATCGTGGTCAGAAAAACAGAGAGAGAGAGAAAACAGAGCGAAAGAGGGAGGGGAATTTGGAGAACCGATAACGGAATTAAAAAATTTTCGAACGAGCCGCGTCGATTTATTTCCGATTCAGCGAATCGTTTTCCGTGGTTTTTCGAAAAACTCGACGCCGCGAAAGACCGGCGCGAAAAGAGGCGACGTTATTAATAGGAATATCGTTTTCCCAGCCGGTCATCCATCGTCGATTACAACACACCACCACCATACGTGGACGACGATAATGGCGCGCGACCGCTCGAAAAAACATCCCCTCGAGCGTCCACGAATCGTTTCGCCTACGGTCTGCCACGTGTTTCCCTCTGTGTTCTCTCTGTCGACGAGCTGGTTCAATCTGCGGTTCATTCGTGAAAGTCCGTAATGGCTCCCATTAATATTCTGACGCTAGATATTGAAACTGCTATAATTTGTCCAAAAAAGAAAAAAAATTGCACAACAATAAACGTGGACTTTAAATAACTCGAAGCTTGAAGCCTCTACTTTCAAAACGCGTCGTTCACTTTGTTCGAATACGTTTGTAGACTATGTAGCAGATGATAAAGTGAAAACATTTTTTTTTCGAAAGTATATATATGTATATAATGTATTACATTATAAATTATATATATATTATATTATAAAATTATGTATATATAAAATTGGAAAATTATTTTCACGACTAAGTGTCTACAACATTGCCGTGATATTTTAAAATTAGCTCGTCAAAATTATCGATTCTTTTTTTCCCCTATGTGTTTCAATATAGTTTTAATGAACCAATCAAGATCCTTTGCAATATACAAAAGTAGCACTTTCTATTTTTAATATTTAGATATTGATATTTTACACGATTGTTGCAGAAATATTTAATTTTCGACAATGTCGAAAGAAATACAGTAGTTTTTGAGTTTACTTGAGGAACTTGCACGACTGTTTCCGAAACTGTTATCATCGATGCCGGAAAACGGTAGTCGGTGATGTTTCATTTGATTTGATTTGATTTTTTTCTCCTTTTCTCTCGTTTGTTTTGTAACTTTCGATTTCTCTCTTTCAATGGGGATAGCTTGGGCTTGACGGAGGGTGAATTTCGAATTGAATCGAGAGATTTCCGTGGTAATCGAATTTGGGATTCTACGGCGAGTGGTTTTTTGGTTTGTCCGCCGGTAGATTTTCGTGTTTGTTTCATCGTTTGCGAGCTTTTGGCACGTTGATGGATATGACGTGTGTAATTGTACCGTAGCACCGCGTTTATTTGAATTCATGGGGGTGAAACAGTTGAAATAACTGGAGTCGATATAATGCGCACGATGATCCTTTTTTTTGCGACCTTTCTATTTTCTTTCTTTTTTCTTTTTGTTTACGTAATAGGATTTCACGTTCGTAAATTAAAATTGAGGAAAACACAGATGAAAGTTTGGAGAGACTGTACTACATTGTAGACGAGACAGGACCATAGTAATTGCGTTGGTAAAGTTTGAAGACAATTTGGAGGTTGCAAAATATTTATTGTAAAGATGAATACTCATCTTACGTATGCACATAACGAATGTTGAAGATGGTTTTCAGTAAATATCGAGATTTATTAATGTAACGGATAATTGAGTTTCACTGGTGCCTGTGAAATGTGTATTAAATATCTTGCAAATTCCCATACATGTTCATCTTTCATTTCCTTTAATTCAGTTCGTTAATTAAATTGTTCACAACCGGTCTACTAGTATTAAACGTCTTGTTCGACCGTCGTATCTTCAGCTCCGTTTAATTCTCTTTGTCAGTGCGACGAACAATTAGCCGTTGAGATTCATATACCTTTGCAAGTACCTGTAAAATATCTCGCAATTTCTACACGCGTGTACTACCTCGAGACTTGACTAACGCGATCGTAATAGTCTCCTCGTCGTCAAAATATTTTCCACGACACGCATAATGTACTCACGGGGAACTTTCGCGAGCAACTGCATAACCGGCGGAGTGCCTCCGAGGCAACCACATCCGGCGGTTGGAGGCAGACGTTCTTCGAAACTAAACGCAGCCTGAAAACTCTTCCATTATCACCTACTCAAAATTCACACGAAGAACCCTCGAATTACTTTCTCTCTCTCTCTTGCCAGATTCGGTGTATTGTTCCATCCGTCCAAGCGTCAAACTACGTTTAAGGGGAAATTTTCAAAAAATCGATTTTTTTATTTTAAATGATAGCTCGAAGTCTTAGAAATAAGATCACAGAAGGTCCTGGCTCTCGAAACGACCTATTTTCGGGCATAATAATAAATCCACGGATACAGAATAATTGAATTTGTATCACCGTTTACAACTTTCAGCCGTATTATAAAGTGTAAGTCGTGTGATTCAAATGTTACTTTCGGTGAATCGTATATTAGGGGACTGGTATTCAATTTAGTTGTGAATTGTAAGAAAAAAAAGTAAGTAAAGGACACGCATGAAAAATGACGTTCTGAAACGTCAAACGCGTTTTTCTCGAAACTAGGTTTCTAGAAACGGTATGCAAGATATCTCGGAATCGAACCAATTGATCACTGTGAAACTTGGCGCGTACCTTTAGTGCAACATTTACTAGGGATTGACGATGGAACATTTTTCAATTTTTAACAATTTCGAAAAATAAGAGCAAAGAACGTAGAAATTTTTGGCATAAATTCGATACATCGAAAGCAAATAGCTGCTATTTTTCATAATTTTCATTGGATCGTCAATCCCTAGAGAATATTGTTCACTTCAGAACTTCTCTTGCCTTTTTGTCCACGACTAATCCTATTTGGCTGGAATCACGCACACCGATGGGCAATGTAAAAAAAGAAAATTATGCAATACCGTTAAAAATAAGGGCCCTCGTTTTTTTTCTCTCTTTCAATGTTGCTTTTTATAGTGTTAAAACAAGCCACAAAAGCTCGTGTCAATCAAATATGTCGTTTCTTTCTTTTACTAGCCCTCCAAAGTGTACGTAATTTTTAGGCCCAGTCACACTGTCCCCTTGATCAATGGGGTTCCTCCTCGCGTGTGGTGTTCTTGAAATCTCGACTAGGGGGCGAGAACCGCCCCAGTGGACGCTGGGCGAAGGGGTTCGCGTTGTCCCCGACGTTTTGTCCTGATTACAGGATGAGAGGAGGGGCGTTTGCGTGGTCAAGCGGCGGGGGTCCTGGAAGACGGGAGGAGGGTGAGACGTTGAGGATATTGGACGAAGGGCGAGGGTGGCGAACAAAGGAGCAGCCACTGGCAGCTAGAACTTGGCCGATTCTTCCTCGTTCTACTCGCGACGTAATAAGTTTGTTGCTAGCTCTGGGGAGAGGTAGGAGTGACGATGCTGCTGCTGCTGCAGGGTCGATCGATCGACTCGTAAGAGGTGGTGGGCCCTGCCACTCGCTTAATTCTTGCGTTTCTTCCGTTTGCTTTTTAGTGGTTTTGGTGGCCGGTGGTTCGTCTCTAAATAGCGTTGTATGCTTGTAAATTTTTCGTCTCTAAATAGCGTTGCACACTTGTAAATTTTTCGTCTCTAAACGGCGTTGCATACGTGTAGATTTTTCGTCTTTAGGACTACAGACGCGCGAGGTTTCCCTTTTCAAAGAGAGAAGGAGAGAGTGTGTGTGAGAGCGCGAGACAAAGGATACAATGCCGCGTGGAAAAGCGCAACGTTGAGAACTCACGATGGAAACTGCGGCAGAAGGTGGCCTGGCAAGAAACGGCCGCAAAGCGGCTTATCATCGCGTTATCGATTTTGGCGGAGACGCTGCCAGCTGGAGCTCCACTGGCTTAACTTGTTTTTTTTTTTTTTTTTTTCAACTGTGAAACTTACCTCTCCCTTTTTCTTTCTTTCTTTCTTTCTTTCTTTCTTTCTTTTTTGGTGATAAATAGTTGGGACGAGTGAACGAACTAGCTTCGAACTTCGATTTTCGCTCTGTTATTGTCCGTGGCGGCTCCTCGAAATTTTTGGAACTTTCGTTTCATTCTGGAGACGAAATGTTGTTATCATTGTGCCAAATGAGATGATTTCTTCTTCTTTTCAATTTTGGAATTGCTTTTTCCCATCCTGGAGATAAAATGGGATCTGCTTGGAAATATTTGGAAAGCAATTGAATCTTTAAACGTTTCCTTCACCCTTTTCTCTCTTCAAGCGAGATTCGAATAAATTTTCAGCTACAGTGTGCACTACAAATCTGACGTTTTAAATTTCATTAGTCATTGCAAATCATCAATATTTTTAACAGAAAGTACATTTTGTATATTCGGTAGCAAGAACACTCGAAATTACATTCATTTTATTCCTTCTAGCATCAGTTCGAATAGTTTTGAAATGATCTTTCAACTTTTCTGTAAAGAAAATCTAATCTTTATTCCATAAAAAAGAAAATTAAAATTCAGTCATACGTAAAGAAGATTTATTACTAGATTTTGTCAAAAACATGAATGATTAAAGTGAATAATCTACCAAATAAATATAATTTCAGTAATTTCTAGTAGAGAAGATAAAAACTGAGCTGGCGTTATATTCTTTTCTTATATATAAAAAATAAAAGTTTCAAATATTTCCGTCTGGCGAATCGACAATTCCTTGTCGCAATAAATTTCACACCGAGGAAATCTTCCCAGAACTTTCGGTGTAGATACTATCAGTGCTTCCATCAATTACATTAAATCCAGTACAAAGTGTCACACTCCTAATCTAATCTTTCTCGTCTGCGTCTCGAGGCAAGTCCCTCTTCAATCCCGAGAATATTCCAACAGAAACAGAGCGCGTTCAATTGATCGATTCAATCACCATCGATTATGTACTGTGTATATATAGTGGCTCGTGAAAGTATTTCAACACTCGCCATAAGAGAATGTTTAGTCACATAACTGCACGTTACTCGCGTTATATGGAATGAAATTTTTCGAATTTCATTGATATTTTAACATTAATCTGAATAATTGTAATTTGTAACACAATTATATCATTGTTAATATATAATTGATAATACTGAGATTTGTCAACATAAAAGTGTTTAAACGCGATACATACGAACAAAATAATTGCAAATATCGACGATTCTCTTCGTCATGTTCGAATTATATTTTCTTTCTCACTTTTACGAATGTTTCCATCTCTCATTGTAAATCTGTTCCATCCTTCTTCCTCGACAATGCACGGCAAAGTACAAAAGTAATTTTTGTAAAATAGAAACGTTGAACACATCGACGATATATCAAACCTTACCAAACAAAATATCCTCAATCTTCTTTGACATTACGAAATATCGGTATTTTACATATATAATAAAATATGCAAAATTATAAATAAACGATATAAATAATATTATACTAGTATATTAGTATAATATTAATTGATATAATATTAATATTGTACAAGTTAACATTGTTAAATGTTGATAACAAAAAAAGAAGCAATAACAATTTCGACGAAACGAAAAATTTGCAGAGACAGAGGAGATGTATTACGCGCGCGAGAAGTATCGACACAAAACGAGCGTGAACGTTGCCAGAATACGATCGAAGGCAATTGTCTCCGGCTATATCGGCGGTAATAGGATTTTAGCGATCAAACACATCGGGACACGTCCAAGCTGGATCGAGCATCTTGTCACCACTGTTCCTCCCTTGAACGCTCCGTAGTCGAATGTTATCGACAGCTCGAAGGGACGACGCGGGGGCATGCTTGATCGTTGGATGACCTTGCTTGCAGTCTCCGACCTGTCGGATTCGTCCTAACCACTTCAACGACGATGAAAGACTCGTCAACCACCATCTTTTGTCGTCTGACGTCCATCTTCCTTTCCACTTTGTATTTCGTGTTCCTCTGTTCTGCGCTCGCTACCTATTTTGCGTTCTCGAAGAAATTTCTCTGCAGTTTAGGCGTTTAACGAGAGGGCATTCGTTTGTTAGAAATAACAAACATGTTATATTGATTCTTTGTATATTTTTTTTTTCTTTTTTGTTTCGAGTATTCATTGGTGGTTCACTGCAGAAATAACAAACCAATGATACTGTGAAAATATTCGAGCGACTGATGTTTCAGTTCGTCGAAGAACTGCTGGCAATGTAGCAAAATCGATGTTGATGATACAACGAGACGCTTCGTAATCTGATGCTCCTCTTGGAAAGTTTTGAAAATTTCAATTCCGTACTTTTCGTACGAAGAATCACAGAGTGATTTCTCGTTTTGTGTCAAAATTATTGTTACTGAAGCATAGTCAAACATCGAACTGCAAAACCCGAATTATAAAAGTTCAATGTTTTCCAAGAAAAAGGAAAGAACGACTCATTCCGAGTCGTTCGAGTTCGAATTTTCAATTACCGAAATTCACTGACCGCTATTCACTGACCACGATTATTTTCTCGCCCCCTTATCTTCCATCACCGAAACATATTTCTACAATACAACCTTCTTCGAGCAGCGCCGAACAAGCGGCAGCCGATCCAATCACCAGCCATCCTAGCCATTCAAAATCTCCATTTACAACTCGTCCTCCCCTCAAAATCATGTTCCACCCCCCCCAACCACCACCTATTATACCATTTCCCTAGTTCTCCGGCTGCGTACCAACTCGCCATTGTTCCCGTCGCACGAATCTTTCACAATCGGCGCTGACGATCGAGCGAGAGAGGGAGAGGGAGAGAGACGACGTGCAACAATGTGCGTTCTCTCCTTCGTGGATACCAAAAACGGTATCGTCGCGTGATCACGTTGTACCGTAGAATTCGATACGACGACTAGCTGGCTCCTTTTCGCGAAACTCCGCTCATAAATCATCGTCAACCTCGCGCTGACAAGTTTGTACAAGCCTTATACGCGAAAGAGGGTGGGGGTGGGTGGGACCGGTTGTTTATCGTCTGTGTATGCCCAGTGCAAACTCCCCTTTGGACGAAGCTTGGACTGTGCTGCATTCACTGGAAACCGACGCACGAACAACTACCCTTCGCGCGCACACCCTCTCCCCTTATCCTCCTCCTCCTCCTCCTCCGGGTTCGTCGTTACGCTGCCTAATGGCGACGCTGTCCCCGCCGTTGTCGCCGACGCGTATCGCGTGTGTAACCGTTAATTGGAACCTTTATACCGGTTACTGATACGAGCGCGCACGCAGACCGATCCGTTTCTCTCTGTCACCCTTGTTTCGCCATCGGCGTGTTCTGCCTCACGGCGCTTATGATCCACCGATTACCGCTTGCTTCCGTCCGCGTAATTGGATAGCCGACGGTTCCTTCCGTCCTCGATCCCGATTTTCGTGCACGCACATTTCCAATTTGGCGACGTTTTCCAATCGGTTCTGGTTTACGATGCGTTGCATCTCGACGCGACGCTCGTTGGAAGACGATTGAGTGTTTTTTTTTTTTTTTTTTAATCGGTTGCTTTCGAGAGCGGAGTTGAAGGTTTTGGATTAGTGTCATTGACGACGATGGTTGGTTCAACATTGTTCAGGTTTCTGGGTGATTTCGCCCGATGGTTTTCACTCGAACGATCGATCCTTATTATTTGATTGATCGAGTAATTGCCTATCCCGGCTGATTTTCTAGGTTTTCTGTCATTGACAGTGTTTAGTTTTCTGTCTCCTTTTGAACGATTCAGAGTGACACGTGTTATTTGGCTTGCGACAAATTTAATCTAACACTAACAGTCGACAAAAAAAAAAAAAAAAAAAACATCTTTCGCTAGCTTCAATTCAACGAACCAGTCGTCATCGATCATCCGATCACGCTGAAATACGAAAATTTCCAACGTCAATCCCCTTTCCAGTATATCAATTCCTCATCGATTTAACCTCTCGACCTAACATCGAGAAGATTGTTGCCCTCAAAATTGCAATATTTTCTCAGTTTTAAGTGTATCTAAGTATCAGCCCAGGTAGTAAGTAAATAATAAATTTGTTGCTTCTCGACAATTTCTATCTCAGTGATATCGTATCGGCGAGTTCAAACGGGAAAGAAAGCGACGAATCGTTGTGTATATACGGTTCGGTCACTCGTTACGGTCCGCAGTCGGTTGCCAGCGCAAGCGGTTGATCGATCGACTTGCCAATCGTTCAACTTATCGCGACACGTGACACGCCGCATAATGTTAAACAACGTTTGTAACGACCGCTCGCGCGCAAATTTGCCAAATTGTACGCGCTAAATATTTACACGCGGCCCGATCTCGGGTGCGAGAGAGCACGTTCTTCCACATCTCCGTGCGTTTCACTTCCATCAGGCCAGTCTGACGGCGAACGAAACGGGCACGTTGGAATAATGTTTCCTTTGAAACACCTTGGCGAATCCTCTCGGTGACGAGAGACAGAGATCCGGTGTCTGGAACGAAGAATGAGAGAGAGAGAGAGAGAGAAAGAGAGAAGTTCCACCGGGGAAACCGGCAGACCTTCGTTCTTCCAGCCTGCTGGATCCGCGAGCTACGAGCCAGCCAGACTGCGCTGGCACACGAGCTTGAAATTCCCCTAGCGGGGGAGAAAGACCCGTGCAATACCGCTTCTGAACGCTTCGGCTGGTTCCACGACGGGTTTCGCCTCTCTCTTTCTCTGTCTCTGTTCTGTGCTCTACCACCGAATTTCCGTTCCTAATCAGTGGAATTGACTGGCAAGTGGAACGAATTTCGAAATTGTTCCCTCTTCTTGACGACAGTTTCTGGCTCGTTCGTCCGCGGTTTTTGTGCAACGATTAGTTTAGGTAATTATTGCAGTTGAATTTCGTCGGAGATTCATTGTCTGTCATTTTTATAACTCGAGTGTACTCGTGCCTGGGGAGGGTTGACTCGTTCTAGATCGTGTGATAATTTATCGTATCGCGATTTTTTTTTTTTTTTTTTTGCGTTTTCAAACTTTGCCTATCAACGTTCTATATTGCAATAAACGTTCACGTTTGGTATTTTTAAAAATTTGTGCATAAAAGTTTAAGCAATTTAATCGTAATGTGTTTTAAATTTCGTGAGATTATAGAAGATCAAAGTATTTATTATTGTGTCAAGTCGCAATGTGAAAAGATAAAATTTGATAGTACAAATTAGCGAAAAAGGGAGAATAGCGAATAAAATGTCAACATCTTTAATATCTTGGAAAATAGGGAATGTTAATTTTTTTTTTTAAATTAATTAGCTGATAGCATTTGGCCACTTTGCAGCTGCAAAAATTCATGGTTAAATCTCAGTCGGAGGTCAATCGAATAACAACTCTCTTCAAATTTCAATAATATTTTCCTACACTACATTTTCTACAGAATCGTCGTAATCTGAATTCCGAAATAAATACCAAAGTTTCGTTAGTTCTTTTCATTTCAACGAGTTTTAACCTCGACGTGAATGAAGCTTCACAGTAACTTCTCCTTGTTTAAAATAATTGTAAATTCACACAAGAATGACAATACTTACCAATAACGTGTACAATTTTCAATAGTAAATGACCAGAATAATTGTTCGAAGCCTTTCTGATTCATAGACTTTCGTTTCAAAAATGTTTTACATCAGAAATGAAGGGAACACTTGGAGGTTGAATTCGCTTCGTTAAAAATTAGTGTCGAAGTGATTCGATGATCGATTTCAAAGTGAATCGATGCCGCGACGACAACGTGTATCGTGACGATTCTCTCTGAGACGTCAGCCATAATTTCCATTTAGTGGTCTGTCTTATGCAACGTTGATACACCGTTGCTTTGTCATCGAATCTGCGACAAAGCTGATCGAAATACCGGCAAACCTCGGGAAACATCGGCATGTGTGCTACGTATGTACGTACGTATGTATATATCTACAGACGATATCTACGTAGCGCGAAGAGCAGAGAGTGCTATCAACCGTTGTTGCGTAGGCTACAATAATCTGTGCGTTACACGCTAAATTGATCTCACGCATGTGTGTTTTGCGCGTGTGTTTGTTTGTTTGTTTGTTTGTGTATGTGTACGTTTGTGGTACATTGGGCGTGTCCAGGTGGGTTTCCAAGCTAATTACATCAAGGTATAACATGTTGCAATCACCGTTGCTCCTGTAAACTGATTAATTTACAACTTCGTCCAGTTCTCTGATTAACGAGACCTCCCTTTATTTCTCTCTCTCTCTCTCTCTTTCACTGTTTCTCTGTCTCTCTTTCAACGATCATTCCGTTGCGAGTTAATCAGTTATCCATTCAGGTGAATAATAACTTACGACTATACAGAAATTTCGGGATTCAGGGAGAGTCAGAGTTCCGGGAATGTTATTGCAACATTGAGCGTATGTACAGTGTATGACGTAATTTTGACACGAAATAATTTTTCAAAACGTGTACACTAATAGAACTATTTTCTTTTTATTTTTTTTTTTCTTCTTGTATCAACTCAAGACTCAAAAATGGCAAACGGATGTACGACAGATTTCTGGAAGTGATACTGAAACCTCTCGAACGCATTACATTCTATATATGCATTCACCGCATATGGTAATTCGTATTTTCAAATTTCACATATTTTCAAAGCTCACTCGCTCACGTGTTGGTAAAATTTAAAAGTCTAATTCAAGTGTTGTTACGAAACACAACTTGAAGACACAACGCGGACGAAAGTCACTCGTAAGAGAAGTTTCATCGAAACTTTATTACTGGCACATTCAAATGCTGCGGTACACAAGAGATACAAAAGTACAGGCTCTGAAACAGAGAGAGAGTTTACCAATTAAACCGCCAAGTTTTCTAAACAAAAGTGCGCGTGCAGCTTGAAAGAAAAGAGAAACCAAAAAAAAAAAAGAAGAAGAAAATACCAAAAGAAAGAAATGAAAGAGGAAATCTGGAGATGCGAGTCGCGGGCGGAAAAGCCGCGGCCCGCAGGCGAACTCTCGAAAGCACTAAAAATCCACGCAACAGGTCGTTCTGTTTAGCGGAGGATCGCGACTGTGCGTGTGTGTCTTCGCCACGCACGTGTGTTCTCCACCTCCTCCCACCCCCACGTGTGTTCCTTCGTACGCACGTGGACGCGCGCGCAATCGCGTGCGCTCACTCTCGCGAGGGTTTAATCACTTTAGTAAGTATCTGAAATCGGAAATTTGACGCGGTCCCATCGAGATGTATTTCGAGCGTAACGAAAAGTGTTGTGCTTGTTATAAATACGAATTACAATCATAATTATAAAATTGCAAACTCATTGTTGTGAGGTTGATTTGTACACGGAGGATTTTTTGCGGTGATTTTTGCGATTTTGTTTGATATATATATACAGTTTGAGTAGAATGGCGTGTACTTGGTACTCGAGTAGCGGGGAAGGTGAAGATTTTTGTATGGTCATCGTTAGAAGGTTGTGTAATGCTTTTGTGCAAGATTTTCATGAGAATGCGTGTTCCGACTCGCGATGGTTTATCAACACGTTTAATAGAATGTGTCTTTACACAAAGAGAAATATTTCGTGGAATAACTGTCGAATCGTGGAACAATTATAAAATTAATCACGGACTGTAAGATTAAAGATCGTTAGTTTGAAAGTTTTCCCAATTATCATATATGTATAAATAAAATTGTCGAAATCAAATCATTCAGAAAATTGAACATTAATCGTGCGCTTGCATACAATTGAAATTGAGAAATTAGCCAATACCAAATGTTTTTCCATCATCGAAATCTCTCTTTTCTCTCTTACAAAAAAAAAAAAAAAAAAAAAAAAAGAACAGTTCTTTGACAAGCAACAAAGAAAATTCTCTCAGCCATCTTCGCCATCTTTCTCGAGAGTTGAAGGAATCGTTTTATCGGCGAAGCATCGGCGTTCAGAACGCGTTTATCGTCGAAGGCGTTTTTCGAGGCAGTGGCGTTTTCGTTTTCGAGAAATTGGCGGGAGGTCGAGGCGAGGAAGACCGTAAAAGCGAGCCACTAAAAAGTTGGAGGCGTAGGAATCTCGCTCGCTTTCATAAAACGAGTTTTAAGGCCCTCTCTTCTCCCCTTTCTCTCTTTCTCCTCGTGATCGTAACTCGGAGAGGAGGGGATGTTTTCGACTGCGACTAATGAACTTCATCCCCTTCCTGGCAAAGACCAAGCGGCTCCCCCATCGAGAAATCGTGCGGCGAATTTCCCTCCCCTTTTGCACTGCCCACTCGTTAAAGTTCAGTTTTATGGAATTGTTGCAGTCGGCTGTAATTTTGGAGAGAGGATTTCTGTATTTTTCTTTTTTTTTTTCTTTTTTGACGGATTTATTCACACACGTGAAGTATCTTCAATTTTGGAAAGGGATGTATTCTCTTTTTGGAAACAGTGATTCTCATTGGTGTGGTTTGGTCAAAATTCCCATTAAAATGGAAAGACAAATAGCTTGCCAGTAACTTGCAACACGATCGCCAGTAAATAAAATCCTAAAACATTTGTTTCTATGAATTTTTAATTTATTTTTCCTTCCATTTTCGAAGACGCCGCAAAATTTCCAAATGTTTCATAGAGATTGAGAACTTCCGCTAGAAATTGATCAACTTTCGTACAGATTTCTGAAGCTTTTCTTCAAAAAATGAACGAACGCGCGCATCATGATGATAGTTGCAAGCAATCGATACATTTGATGATGTTTCCTTTCGTTGTTCCTTGTTTGACTCTTTTGGATTTGTGTCGAGATGAAGATTTTTCGAACGAAGATTCAGAGAGGACGAGAGAATGTTTACGAGAGAATTTCGTTGCAAAAGAAACGTAGCTTGTCTGTGTTACGAGCTGCTACTCGGGAGAAGACTGGCGGTTATTTTTGGAGAATCGTTCGCCGCTTTTTATTCGGGTTGGTGAAAGATGCGCGTGGGTGAGCACACTCGTTTCACAGCGTTTCAGACTTCGAACTTTCATACGCGGCTGTTTTAAAACTCGAGATAAACGTTCCTTATCCCCGCACAGTTCGTCTACTATCCGTTAACTACGGTTTAAAAAGATTGAGCCGCGCAAAATTATGCTTGATGTTGCATGAAAGTACAGAGGAAATTGCAAACCTCCGTTAGCGGAAATTACTTGATCGTGCTAATTTGCAATATTAATAATTCCACGTTATCAATCCTAAATGTACCATCGATCCTTTTGTGACTTTTGATCAAATGATCCAATTTTGAACACGTTGGAGAACCCTAGCTTTTACAATGTATTGCAACGTTTGATTCCTAAAAAAAGTAGAGAGTAGATTTTCTTTGAAAAATACTCGAGTGAAAGCGACAATCGTTTGACAAGGATTAACGTTATTGCAACGTGTCGTCCCCTATAATTTTATTATCAAAAGTTCCACTTAAAAATTCTGCTGCGTCAAACTTCGTCAAACATTCTCGACCTTCTCGCTCGAAAAACCTCGAGAGAGAGAGAGAGAGAGAAAGGGGGAGAATGAAACATCTTCGGTTCGAGCTCATGCAAGACGAAAGGGGATGAAAGTTTAATTACTGGGAAAAAAACGGATTTTCGAACGCGTGGCATTAACCCTTTGATCGTTGATACATTCGACGAGAGGAGAGCCACTCGGTGTTCCTTGTTCTTCGGCGCAACTTTGCGAGTCTACTTTGATCGGGTGAAGGGCCCATGGATGCACTTCAAATGTTCTCTCTCTCTCTCTCTCTCTCACTCTATCTTTGGCGGCTCTCGTTATTTCTGCATCGTTTCAACGATTTCCAACGGCGTGTGCCCTCGAGTTTGAAAAAGAACCAGCCGTCCAACCAAGACGGTGCCGCGATCTAATTAAGACAACCCTCGCGGTTTCGAGATCGCTCGTTAATTCTCGCTTTCGAAACCGGCTACTTTAAAGCAGGAGATTCGGAACGTTTTTACTCCTTTTATTTTCGTTTCCCTTCTTTCTTCCTTTCTTCTTTCTTGTTTTTTTTTTTTTTTTTTGTTTGATAAACGATTTAGCGGAATGGACGTGGATCGAGTACAGTAAAACTTCACTGTGCATTCCCGTTTGAATGTTTACAAAGGCACTCTTACCAGATATTTCTGATTCCCGAATTTTCGATATTTTTCACATTCTGTTCAAGAAACAAAGCTCTTGGAAATTTATTTATTCAGCTCGTTAAATCGTTATTGTGCAATAGTGTTTGTTGATCCAGCAGTGCATACGTCGAGATTTAAGAAATTCTAATACACGAAGTCGCACAGTAAGTTTCAAAAAGTAAACGACAAAACCATGGATCCTCAAAACCATGATGAGTTTAGTCATGACAAAACAGAAATTTTCACTTTCTCTACAGGCATTTATACAATTTTCAAGTGCCTCTACTTTCCCATTCGTTGCGTAATGTTCAGAAAAAGGAAACGAACCCAAGACTGTCAAAAATCAGGGCTTCGCGCTTCGAAACGGGTCCGAGTAAACTTATAACTCAACTTTCATCCGACAAGTCCTCATCCGAACACTTTCGCGGATCAGCGTAGGTTTCTCGAGCAAGCGATTTGTATTTGCGTTGAGAAGAGATTCGGATTAAATCGTTTTAATATTGTTAGGTATTATTCGAGAGTCTGTTGGGGCCAGATCTCGGATAGGCTTAGGCGAAACTTTATGAGGTCGTATCCCGGCGTGGCTGTAAAACGTAGATAAGGTTCAGCGTGGTTTAGTTTTACGTTGGCTTAGGATTACGTTGCTCCGAGAATTTAGACGCCTAAAGCGTGCTCTGCTCGTCCGATAGTTTACGCTCGCCCTGAGTTTTAGCGACGAGTTACTGCTAAGCAGCGCGTTTCCCTAATCTTTCAATTCCCGATCTCTCGATAGTGCGCGGAATTTCTTTTCCCCTCCTTTCGTGTACTGACGTACTTTGTTTCACTGGATGTATCGTTATATTTATACATTGTATTATAACAGCGTAACGTTAAGACAGTCTCTTTCAAGTACGAGGATCTGTGAAAGTGTGAGAGTTCAATAAAATATGAAAAATCAGAAAAATCTATCGGGATTTTTAGTATTATTTCATATTTTATTTATATGTAATATTCGATTTTATTTCAATTAATCCGATTAATGATTATTAAACTAAAGCACATTTTCATGCGTTTGTTTCCTTTTTTTCTAAAAATCTTACAAAAATATCTATACTTGATAGGTTACAGATAGGTATAGAAATTTAGTTTATTTGCTAAATATTTTTATTTACCAATATTTAATTACAATTATATTTACTAAATACTTTTCATCGTAGATATCAATTCTTTTTTATTTCCCTCTGTCAATTTCACACCGAGAAACAAATTGAATTGGGAAGAAAACGAGAAAATGAAACACGAAAGGTGCGTGGAATGATTTCAAACACAGTGTCGCGGCAACAATGCCGTTTCTTAAAATACGTTCTTAAAAAAAAAATTCGCGTGGAAATCGAAATCGCAACGTAGAAAATCCCCCCCAAAAAACAGTTCCATCCGACGCGAAGCTCACGATAGGAATTTATCCGCCAGGCTTGTCTAATATCCTCAGCCTCCAGTGGAAACGTTAAATATTTCCGCGCAGAAGGTGGCGCGCGCGTGGAAACCGCGGCGAGATTAAACTTGGGAAACCATCGAGCGTCCGTTCGACCACTCTTGGGCTTTTCTGAACCGTGTGTGTTTCCATTGTCTTTCACACACACACACACACACACACACACGCACGCACGCACGCACGCACGCACGCACGCATGCAGCTGTGTCGCGTACCGGTGTAATATCGGGTGTGCGTGCCAGCCCGCGGTTATTGTGCGTACGTGCGCCCGTATTGCGTGCTAAAGCTTCCTGTCGTGGCGTTGCCGCAGTGCCGGACGTTCCAGACTTTATATATTTTACCACGGACACGCGAGCGATAAAAGAGCAAGAGGAAAAACCGAGTAAGAGCGATAAACGCGAGGCCCGGGCGCGTGGAAATGCCTCGAGCCCTCGGGAGCTCTTCGGGGCTTTGGAATTGTTCAAAGTTGAAGTTCACCTTGAAGTTCGTGACTTTGCTCCACGGTGAGTCGAATTTTGGTCTTGTCGGAGGTTAGAGTTCGTTCAGTTTTCGTTCCGGTTTTGCAGTGATGGTCGATCCGGAGTGCTGGAGCAATGTTAATCAATCCACTCGCGCTGGCAGCTGATTGCGGACCGTAACGAGTGACCGGGCCGTATATGCAGTAATTCGTCGCTTTCTTTTTGAACTCGTAACGTGAAATAAACGTAGAATCGTGGCGAACGTAGGATTTGTTAAAATTCGGAATTATTTGAAGTCAGTCAGGATTACGTTGTATTTTTCGGTCGTATGTTGTTATTCTGACGATACGTGGACAAAGTGAAAGCTACAATGGAATGTTAGAACGGCGTGGGAATCGTGATAAATTCTGGATCTGCTGAATTGGTTGGAATCATTTCGTATTTTCGGCGATACTGGCCAATTGTATATCATATAAACTAATGTATTTATAAATTTATTACTTGACAATGTTAAATCTTTCGATAAAAACAACCCCAAAATATCATAAACTTAATTATCCATACTAATATTTCATATAAAATTTGATATAAACAATTTTATTTTATTGTATAAATTGATATTACAAATTTATTACCTACAGTATTGACAATATATATATATATATATATATATATATATATATATATATATATTTATCGATTATTTCAACGACACTACAGACGGAATCCCAATTGCTCGATCGGAGCTTGGGAATTAAACACCAGCGTGTGTAAAATCATAGTAATAGGGATACCCACGAGTAATTTCGTCTTTTGAATACTGTACAAAATGTATTATTGTCACTAGATGGCAATATTTATTAAATATGAAAAAAAAAAGGAGAAACGATATTACTCACTCGATATTATTTGTACCAATGTAAGTAACGATATTACTCACGCCAGTATAAATATTGGTTTCGAGAAAGGTTCGAGTTGTTGAACATTTTCAACGACGTATGCCGAGACGTTATGTACATATACGTAATCTTTTGTACATTCTATTAATCTATTGAGGATCAACGCAACGTTTGTATGTAATTTTCCTCGAGCGGTGGGGGTTTTGGTCGCGTAATTATCCCGTGGCACGTTTAAATTCGTAATGACGCGTTCGAAAAGGGGACACGGGCGTCCTTTGTGCGTTATCAATGCGATACAACATCGTATCGTATGCGAATCGACAAAGGAGAGGACGCGGTTCTTGACCAGACAAAAGCCAGTCTAGACGAGCGACACGGGATTAAAGTCGAGCCTCGGCGCTCTCTTTTTCTCCTTCTTTCGCGCGGCAGAGGCACAGCCGGAGTTTCAAACGATTTCTGGACGATTCAGGAACTTCGACCTCCAACAAGTTATTAAATCGCGTGTTTCTTCTTTTTTTTTCTTCTGTGTTTCTCTTTAATTCGATCTTTCGTAGAACTCGGTGTGAAACTGTGAGTTTGGTTATTAACCACCAGACGAGATATATTTATATCGTTTTATGGGAAATAATAGGACGAGTTGCCACTAAAGTATATATATATTTTTTATGTTTGTAGAAAATCATAACGAACGTGATAAAAATATCGAGATAATTTTGGATTTTTTACGTAGGAAGGAAACACGTGTAATAATGAACGTGTAACAAATTTTCAGAATGGATTTGAAGTATATTGAAATAATATACGTTTTCATATTTAAGAAATAGAAGTTTGGACAGAAAGAAATTGTTTCATCTGCTAGAACACGTTCGATAATCGTTATCCTTATTTTTACGACAAATGGCGATAAATTATTGAAACGACATTAGTGTTATACAATAAATTATCAAATACTCAATACTGCTTTAACAGATCGTTCAAACATTTTCACGTATTTCTGGAAGCGCGATTAAACGAAACTTCGGAACGTGGAAAATCAATTTCTTTTTCTTCTTTGACGAATAAAAAAAAATTGCGCAAATTTAAGAAAGAGACCAACGACAAATCGCGTGTCATTTCCTCGAAAAAAAAAAAAAAAAAAAAAACGTTCCTCGAGAAGGAGGAAAATGAAAAGAAAAGAAACCGCGGCCGTGTCGCCGCGACTTAATAATCCGCGAGGCTCGCGAATAAATTTATTCAGCGACTTCTCGCGTGCCATTCGACACGACCGTGCACTTTCGTGCTCTCGTATCTCGTAAATAGAAATATCGCGGTTCGAAAATTAATAAGCTGCGAACGCCTTGAAGAATTACCGATTCACTGGAGACCGGTTGATTCTCCTGGACACGCGTGCGACAAATATCTCTTGTCATTTGCATTTGTTGATTTTCAGCGACGATTGGACGTGGCTGTTTAAAATTATTCCAATTTATTCGTCGGTTCCGACAGCGTCCAATGAAATTCGGTGTATTTAAATTTCTTTCTCGGAGACTCGAGTCATTTTTGTGTAGCGTTTTTTCATCTTCTTTCTTTCTTTCTTTTTTTTTTTTTTAACGTTTTGATCTCTTTTGATCTCTTTTCAAGTTCGCGAGATCCCTCGAATTACGGAATACTAGTGTCTCTCGCCAGGAATTTGTTCCACGTCAGCAAATACGTTTATCGAAACATTCTTTGCCCAATCAATATTTTATCGTTTCTGCAACGCCCGTATTTTATTTGCTCGTCACCTTATTGTTCCGTTGCGGTGCAATTCGCTTCAATGTTTGATCAATTTCGCAAGTTCGACGTTTCCGTCTGTTTCATTTTCATTTTGTTTTCGCCAGCCCTAGTATGCACGGCTTCGCGATCCGCGTTGCGTTATTATCCATTGGAACTTTAATTTGAATTTCATTCATCCAATCTCGCGTTCTATTAGTACGTTTTATACAATTTGTATTACTTTATTGTCCAGTGGAATTAACGAGCCGATTTTCCCAAAAGACTTTATACTCTCGATTTATAACTCTCTGCTCGGTTATTAAACTCTTCCTCTATTTATCCAAATAGATTCTTCGCTCGACCAATATTTTCCTCTCGTCTATCTATTTACGTTCGTATTCTTCTTTTCTTTTTTCTCAATTTCACTTCAACATAGTCTTGCGAGAACACGCTTGAACGCCTGATTAATTAACCCCGCACGTTATTCATTAGGATTGCACTGATTGCCAATTTTCGCAGATATTAACGAACGACTTTCGTTTTACACTCAGTCCGAGCTGGCTCGATTACACCGAACCGAGGAAAGAAAGGAAGAGAGAGAGGTTCGGGTCGCGTGGTTGAGTTTCGATCGTTCCGATGAAATATGGATTTCGTGGCCGCGAGTCGTTGACCCCTTCCCCCGGACACACGTAGCCGGATCGTGATTGACGTGTCGGCAGCTCGACGACGACCATGCGCGAGCAAGAGAGAGAGAGAGAGGGGGGGGAGGAAGGATTCCATTAGCAAAGGTTATCAGGTCGACCTCGAATCGTATCGATTGGCTCGCTTTAAAACGTCCTCGAACGTCGCTAGCGCCAGCAACAGGCGTCCTTCTTTTTCGGCGCGTCACGCATCACCACCCCCCACCTCCCGTGGAAGGGGGTTGGAATCACAACTGGCGACTGTCGGAGGGTGAAAGGACGTTGACCTCCACGGAAGGACTGCGGAGACAATTTCGTCGCTCGGTCGAGGATGGTTCGTTGTCGATGTTATTCCCGGGCATCGTTGGCGTGCTATTACTTTTTCTATTCTCTTTCGTGAAGTACGTAGAGTATTTTCCTTTTTCAAGGAAAGGAGGAGGGGAGGAGTTTGACAAATGGGGACGAGCGGCGACGATTTAAATTTTGGAAAAGTGTTCAATGTTTCTTTTTGGTTTTTTGATTCTTGTTTTGAATCTTTATGGATACGAAGTTAAAAAAATCGAATTCGTTTTATCTACATATCGTACTCTGTTACATTATGTATAATTAATAACTATTAATTATTATACTGTAATATAATATCATATAACGTTATTACGTGATATTATATTGCAATACAAATTATTATCCGTTTTTCGAATCTTTATGGATATTAAATGAAAGAAATCGAATTCTGAATAGGAATTCGTTTCACCTACACATCGTACCTTGTATAACTATTAATTATTCTATTATTGTAATATAACATCATACAACATTATACGCATTCTTGTAACTTCCGATTTCCCATAAGTGTACAATAGATCGGCAATCTAGTGATAATGGTATTTTTTGAATTTTATCTTGATAATAATTTGCTTTTTGTTCAATTAAGATTACAAACCGCCGTAATTGAGCAATGAAATCGTGGAACATGTAAAGTTTGGTCTTTGAAAGGTACTCTTAATTTTCTACGAAGCATTGTTTCATCAGGTTTCGTTTTTATAAATTTTTTATAAATTTTTTATAAATTTTTGCAGTTACGAGAAAATTTGATATTTACTCATTCCCGCGAAAATCACACAGAACGTTCCATGTTTCTTTATTAAACGATTAAACAACCGATAGTAATAATTCAAACTATCTGTTTTACGATAAGTGATTACTAATTCTCATTTCTCTTCGTTTTTTTTTCCAGGTAAGAACCACGCATTACAGCCACTAATACTACCCACGATGCATTTAATTGGTAAGAAATTCCCGATCGCGATTTCCAACAATTCGTTTCGAAATGCTTTGTATTTTCACGAGTGTCATCCTTCGGTATCGAAAGCAAAGATCGATCGTCACTGCCTCGCGAGTCCAATTTCCAAGAGCAACAGTTTTTTCCGCATGTTCGTGTCCGTCGCGTGTGCAGAGATACGATAGAGAGAGAGAGAGAGAGAGAGAGAGAGAGAGAGAGAGAGAGAGAGAGAGAGAGAGAGAAAGAAACACATCGATTCGTGCCCGTTGATATGGATTTCGTTTTGTCGTTATTGATTCCTCGTTAAACTCAATCGGCGCTGTTGATACAACGTTCGGTTTCGACGCGTATGCACTCGGTATTGTCGAACATTTCTCCTACCAAACCGCGCGTTCTCTGTACTGTGTTGAGAGTGCGTGCGTGCGTGTGTGTGTATATGTGTGTGTGTGTGTGTGTGTGTGTGTGCGTGCGCGCGCGCGCGCGTCTCGAAGCGTCTCTTTCATATTGAAAAATTGGCTCGCGACGATTGAAAGAATATTGCATTTTTTTTTATTTTTCTCCTTTTGGAGCGAAATTTTTTTTAAACGACAGAGACACTCTTTGTGTGTGTATGCGTGTGTGGTTTTTTTTTTGTACTTTTAAATTGCCTGTAAATGCATAAAAATCTGCAGTCTAGAATTTCGTTTGCCGTGAATTTCGTCGAGTTTGCGAGCGCGAGAATTTTTGGAACAAAATAGAAACTACAGTGCGAAATGGTTGAAGCACGTTGATGTGTGATGTTTAAAAAGTCCCATGCTTTTTGTTTGTTACTTTATGCGAGGAATTCATTTAATTGGGATGATTCGTTTGATTCGAACAGTTCGATTTTCAGAATTGACGTAACGAAGTAGACGCGAACATTATTCGGTGTTTGTTCCAGTTTCGTTTAAAAGAAAATTTGTTCAAACATTCTGAATCGTAGAATCCTGGAATCTATTCAAACTTTGTCTGTTTAGCTAGGATAAAATATTCGAGATGATCGTTGATCTTAATTTTAGTGTAATTTTAAAATTATACATTATTAAATTTAATATATTAAATTAATTTTAAAGGCGAATACGTTCTGTAATCGTTGGAGGATTCCAAGTTTTAATTCAACAATTGACAAGTTCATAATATTAATATAACATTGTATATTATCAATTAATATAATATTACACAATATTGTAATTGATTCCTCGTAATAACGTGTCGCAATCTCGAAACATTTGTGAAAAACGTTACTTTCACGACACAGTTCTGCAAAATACTTTGTCGAGGAGAAATTATGGTTAGAAATTGTCTCGTTTCGCTAGGAAATAATTTTCTACTCGGAAACTACGAGCGTAATTCATAATTTCTCTCACCGAAAATTTTCCAGGCACACAGATTCAACGACTTTGCAGATATCAATGACTTCCCATGAAACAAAAGCTTCTGCTCTTCATTGTTTTATAAATTTCTCCCTCTTCCTTGCACTTTCATTCCTTTTTTCACCTCAGTTCGCTTTCATTCCACCTTTCGTTCACTTGTGAATTCTATTATTATAAATGTTTTCCACTGCGAACTTGTGAATTTTATATTCCTTCTTACTTGTAAATTTCTGAACTCTATGCCTCGCTCGAACTTTTCGACAAAAATTCAAGCATCAAGAGGATATCCGTCACCAAAAATTTCTACACCGTAGGAGCACCATAACGTGCGTGCACGATGAGGGTGGAATCCCTTAATTTTCCATCGAATTTAACTTGAAACTCCGTCACGGTGTGGGGAAAGCTTCTTTTCACGCGGCACGAGCTACATCGTGGATCCTCGCGATCGATCGCGATGAATATCCCTTTCGCCGGCCTCTCGAAGCTTGTTACGCGTCGCGAGTTTTCCTCGAGAATCGTCGCCGTCGCGTTTCGCGTTTATAACGGTTCGCGGCTCGCGAAAGCGGATTTCGCAGGCGACGTGAAAATTCGCTGTTATTAAAGGCCTGCCACGGACGTCTTATTAAAAAGTTCGACGCCACGCGACGAAGAAACGAAGAACCGCGAGTTTGTCGAAGTTTGACGAAAATCGCTACTGGACTCTCTTCATCCTTCGAGTTTAGGGGAGGGAGATGAGTTTGTAAATCCGTGGAATCCCAGAGATATAAATATAATGACAATGGTGGATATACAGTTCATCCAGTTCCTGGTGTTTGACAGTTAATTTTGTTTCGAGGGAATTTTGATTTAATTTCGTTTCGAATGGAAAAAGGTTGTGAAAAGAAACACAGGGGGTTGAGAGTGTAGTTTGAAGTTTGATTTAAATTTTATTTGTGTTACGTTTAATTGATGAAGCACACTGTTTATCCTCAGACTGTCTAATAGACTTTACTTAAAGATGTAATTGTGTTTTCAAAATTAAATTTATTGAGACGGATGAACAGACCGTGTTCACGAGAATTTCACGAGCTAGCAATAGGTTGGCTGTCGAATTATATTTCAGAGGAATTATATTTAGAGTCTATCGATTAATTACATTTTACGCTACGAAAATTTTACGCTACGGGGAACAATTTTCAGTGAATTTATTTCTATAATCTGTTTAATAATTAAAGGATCATTCGAAAACGAAAATTTTAATGTCAAATTGTTAAAGCTCAGCACAGATGCACAGCCAACCAACCACTCGCAATTAAAATTCCTCCACCGGTGCAAATGTTTCCCGATGCAAACAAACAAACAAAACAAATATCGCAAAAGTGCGAGGTAAAATGAACGACGGTTGAATCCTGACGTGTTGGATCGATCGTGCAAACAGCTGAAAAACGAAAATCGTCGTAACGTCAGGACTGCGCCCGCAGACTCTGCAATCTCTGGGGTTGGTTAGCTAACTCCAGGATGTAGTTTCAAAACGTGGCGGATCTAATCTCCGATAGTTTTCGGATATTCTAGCTGCTGGGTCATGAGAGACCAGCGAAATCCTAGGCACTGGAACGTGTAGAGCCAGAAACGTACGCGGCTTGTTTTATCTCAAGTAGTAGCGGCGCGGGTAGAAGTGTAAACTGGCGGGGAGACTCTGTTTGAGAAATGGCGAGCGTGGAATGTTGCGAAGTCGAAAGTAATTGGGTCCTGGTCTAACACCACGGTGTATCAGAGACTGTGTGTTGGGCGAGTGGAACGTTTCGTTTGATATTCGTTGATTTCGCTCGCGAAATGAAATCGCATTGTAACTTCCTTAGGCAGATAAGGAAGGCCTTCGTTTTTGAAAAATCAATCAATTGATTTTAATCGGTGGAAGGAAATTTCTTTTTTTCTCTTCGAGGAAAAATGAAAATCACAAGAACAAATAGCGTTCGCAAACAAATAATTTTCATACAAGAAAATCATAATAAAAAATAAAAGGACAATATAAAATATTGTTGCGAATCGGTATTTAATATTATGTATAATTCGTTTTAATGTAATACGTAAAACAAAATTACTAGGTCAGGTAATTGTTTAATAGTCGATGAAAAAGTAAAGATCAGATTAGATTAGTAGATAAAAATTCAAAAATTATCGGTAAAATATACATAGATGGAAAATGTGAATGAAATCATCACACACGGCAGAATTTTAAGAGTTGAAGGAAACTCTGAAAATCTTGCTTCTGAAATTCTGAAATGAGGTTTCCCAATCTTGATGCGTTCAAACTTTACCAGAAGCACGAGAGAAATTCTTAAATTTTATTATTATAATAAATTCATTCATAATCTTAATATTATTATAATATTTATATATTATAATAATAATAAATATTATAATATTTATTATTTATTATTATAATAAATTCATTCATAATCTTAATATTTTTAATAAATTTGTTATCTAAAATTTCTTTTAATCCATTAAATCAATCAATTAATTTTATCTTTTTTATTATTTTCATATCAATTAATATTTATGTAATTAAACCATCATCATTATTATTTATTTAAGATTCATTCAGACTGGTTACTAAAATTACTAAAGGTTCACGAATATCGAGTTAATATAATGTCAAAAGAAACTGCAAAAAGTTCGATTTCATTCAATGTCTCGTCACTCTCGAAACGAGATCGAGATTCACTTCGAGACTCGCTCAAGAGTCACTCGAATCGCGAGTAATTCGAATTTACCGCGAAAATCCATCGTACCACAATTTCAGTAGAGAGAGAGAGAGAGAGAAAGAGAGAGCACCGATCGTGCTCGTCCAAAAAACAGACCATCGACGACACTGACGATGTCACTGACTGATAGCACGGTTATCTAGAGCTGATATCTCCAGCGGAAACACGTCTCTCTAATTAATATTCATCCATATTATTCTAGTACACGATCCAGCCGGCTCGTCACCGTCGATTATTAATCTCTATCTCTCTGGTAGTCGTGTAATCGACGTGCACGCGAGAGGGGCCCGTTCGATCGCGAAAATACAAGATTTCATTTCGAAGTCGATCGATCGATTAATCGTCGAGAGGAGGTGGGGGAGGTGGAGGGGGAGAGACAGCTTGATCCGTCGGTGACTGAATTACCGCAGCTGGCTCGTCCTCTTATGGGACACCGAGGAAGCACGCGGATAGCGCGAGAGAAAGAGGGGGCGAGAGAGGGAGAGCCAGCCCCCACCAGGATGAAAAACCGGATCGATTTCAGAACTTTATTATCGCTTCGTCGTTATCGCCGCCTCTAATTGCGCTCATAATTAATCAGTGGATTTTTTTTTTACGCGGCCACCGCGCGGCCTCGGTAATTAAATTGAGAGCGCGTCGTTGATCCTATCGCGGTAATAACGTCGCGGAAAATACCCGGACGCGATCACAGGGCACAGAAGACCGGCGTTTTAACGCTTGTTTTAACGAGAAAAAGTAAACACCGAAGTCTGTTCCTCTTCTCGCTTTTTTTTCGGGAGTTTCCTTTTTTTCTTTTTCTTTCTTTTTTTTCGGCCGTCGTTTCGTAAGAGTTCGTCACCTACGATCCCGAAAATTTTCTTTTTTTCTTTTCTTTCAGTGGTAGTAGTCCTGAGTAGTGATTCGGAGCTTTTAAGCGTTAGGGGATATTCGTTTGTTTATTTGTAGATTACAAATTTGGAAAAATTGGAATGCGGTTGTGTCGTGTTCAATTTCGTAACACTGCATCGATCGAAAAGAAAATTCCCTTGCTCGAATTGAAGTGAATATTAGTTGAATATTCATTTCAAGGGAAAGTGATGTTATTACGAGTATTAAAAACATTAGGATGTGAAATTGTTAGATCGTTAGATTAATTGCGAATTCGAATGAAGATGTAAATATGGAGAATTGAAACATAAAAAAAAAAAAAAAAAAAAGAATTGAAACATGAGATACAATCCAATGTAAAATTACATTTAATATTAAGTTTAACGACGTAATTTAATATAAATAATAGCCATCATCTATAATGACGATGGATCACTAAATTCAGGAAAGGGTTGATTCTTAATGAAAGTAATAGAAACGTCATTATGGATATCAAGAAGTAATTTCGCACGTGACGACACGTGCAAAAATCCAGGGAGAAAATTATACAGAGTAGAAGATATAAAATTCCGCGAAGTAAATTCACAATTTCTCAAAATGAAAGGGATTTTGTATAGTCAGTCTGGTTATCGATCGCGTTGGGGGATTAACGTCGGTGTAAGTGGCGGGTGTATTTACACGAGTAAGCTGCCGCTTAACTTTCCTCTAACTAGTTTGAACTTAACGCGCGGAGGAACTGCCGCGACTTTTGGTCAGACGGCGAGTCGAGCTTCTTGAAATGGTTACGGCGATAATAGAACTGTAAACGTTGTGTCTCGGAGAAAGAGAGAGAGAGAGAGAGAGAGAGAAAGGAGAAAGTGAGATGTTCTGCTTGGGAAAAACCTCTTTATCGCTATTGATAACGTGCCGTGTTAATCTCTTGCGCTGGGATTGCGGTGCCACGCACGTCGAGAATTTTTTGTCCCAAAATTGCAATATCTTGCAATTCTCAGTTTGTCAAGTATGTTTATGTAAAGCAAAGTAGTCAAAGCAAATAATAAATTCATTATTTCTCAATCATTTCTATCCAGTGATATCGCACCGACGAGTTTAAAAAGAAAGCGACGATTTATTGTATACGGCTCGGTCGCTCGTTACGGTCCGCAATCAGTTGCCAGCGCAAGTGGTTAAATATACATTCGAACTCGTAATTTCTTTTCACTGTGTACTGATGAAAATAACATTTTCCCACTTATGGTTTCGTTCCTAAGACAACCCTTCCTGCCTTTTTAAGAAATTTGAAGCAAATTCTCTCTGTTTTTCTTTGAAAAACCTTTTAAAAAGTTAGACTCCGAGTTTAAACTGATATACTGAATAATTCGAAATCTTTTTAAATTCGTGTGGAAAGGCTGAAACAGAACTCGGAGTATCAATGCATCGAGCGATAATATCATTTCGTTAGTTTTTACTGCGGAATGGTTCATAATTTCACACGAACAGGCAGCTCTGACTAATTAATCGTTTCGCTGAATGTTGCGATGAATTAATTATCATAATCTGCACGAGAGCGGAAAAGTATTGTATTATTTAACAAGCAAACTTGCTGCAATTTCTTTTCTTTTTTTCTTAAAAGGATACTGGCGTTTTTTGTCAAAATTAACATCGCGCGATACGCAATTGTACAAATCTACTCTTATTTTAATTATCATTCAAATTACAATGGTTCACATGTAGGCCAACAATTGTGCAAAATTGATATTGATTTCTGTCACGTAACGTAATCACGAAAAATTCATTTCAATTCGAATTTCAATGATTAAAATATTCTAAATGATACGCCTGATAGATCAGCGATATTAACAAAAATTCGTCGATTCTTTTTCACTGTTGAATTTTAAATTGATCGTGAGAGACTGTAAAACCGCCTTAATCGCTGTGTTTGGTAACTTTGTTCGTCCCTTCTCTCTCTCTCTCGTTGTCGATCGATCGACATCAGGAATGAAACGGTTGATGAACCAGTCTAATTGTTCCTCCGTGCTCGTAGAATAGAATGATTCAGGAAGAAAGTGGGCTTTCCTCCTGTTCCCCCCATGGTGGGAAGAAAATGTGTGCCAGTCCAGATCGCGTGGACGAGTCAGGTTTTGTTCGCCGGCGGAAAGAGCGGTTCTGAAAAGTGAATCGCCTCGAGAATCACCATGACACCGCTGCACGTTCTCCAGGAAAGTTCTCCTCTACGGTTGTCATCGCACGCGGAAGCACGCGTAGGAAAAAGTTAATCAAGTGGGAATCTTAAGCGTCATTCCGCTCGATCATCCGAGATTCATTTCGTTCGAATGAATTTCACAGAGAGAAATTTTTGCATTTTTGCATCTTACCCGGTAGATGTAACTACAATTACGATAATTTTGAGAATGGGTTTGAAAAATTTGACAATACAAAATTCACTCGATTTCGCATAATTCTTTTTAGCTGCAAATTCCTTTTTAGTTTTACAGCAATCTATAATAATCTTGCAGTATAATAGTTCCAGAATAATTTTAATAACGGTAAAAAAGAAAAAAAAAAGAAAATGAGAAAAAAATAGAGATATTTTTGTAATACACGGAAAATTTGGTAAACGATTATACTTCACGACACAATGTGTACAATGTGCTGAATAACTATACTTTATGTAGGATCAGCGTATGTAAAATGATTCGTGATTGGGTTGTTTCAGTAACACAGATACAGTGTGTGTGTATAGTCTGTTTTCTGTAATAGAGTTTCTGTTTTTTATAACACAGATACAGCGTGTGTATGCTTGTACACTTTGTTTGAAATGCTCTCACTGAATACATTTAAAAGTTTTTAAAACTTCCCGATCATCGTACCGTAACCAAATTTCCACGTGGCGTCGTTGGGATCTTATTATTAGTCGATCTGCTAGCAGAATTCAATCTTCTACGAATATCGTAGTACAAACATGTTCAAACAATCTGAATCAATCACCGTTCCACGGTAGCAGTTTTCATTCTTCAAACTCGAGTTCAAACAGCGTGAGGATAAAACAAACGGACGTCAGTTTCGTTCGAATTCCCGCGATATTGTCGTAGGTGGGAGAAAAATATACCGGTGAATTATACTCCGCGAATTTTCTCCGTTCGTTGTTTCAATCGTTCAATGGTTGTTCCAGTGTTCAACTGTTTTGCTCGTGAGTCGGTTAACTCTGATTCTCTGATGATTCTCTTTTAAATATAAAAATAATATAAATTAAATAATATTATATTAATTGTATATAATATAATTAATAATATAAATATAAAAATATCACGATAGAGCGTGAAATACTATAAAGAAACATAATGTAAAAAAAACATAACATAAAAATACAACGTGTGAATGTAAAAATTTGCCAAGACAAACTTGTAAAAATATAAATAAATATCACGTCTCAATCGTGCTCAGCAGTGTCAATTTCTCCAACCAAAATCGCGAGTAAATCGAGCAAATGAAGGGAAAATGAACGAAAAAGGTGAGAAGGGGCGTGACCTCGATGAAGTTGAATATTTTATTGGCGACGAGGATTATGTGGCAAGGTTACGTGTGCGAGGCTCTCTCTCTCTCTCTCTCTCTCTCTCTCTCTTTCTCCTGTCCAAGTTGTTCAGAACCAGTGGAAAAAGTTGTAACGACCGCGGAGAACGATTCTCTAAAAACACCACGCCACTGATTGCAAGATTATAACAGGTCAGCGCATCTCTGAAAGAACCGTTTCACCGCTTCGAAGCAGCAAGAAACGCCTAACGCAAACACGAATCTGCCGGTTTCTTGTACGCAGGATCGGATCTTCCCACTTCCTATGGTCGTCTACCGGAATGTTGCGATTTTTTTCCGGCGGGTCACCGATCATACCGCGTGTCTTTGCGACGAAAACCGTGCTAGCTATTATTTCACTGTTTCTATCACAATTTTTTAATAATAACGATAATATTCTTGCTATCGTCATTATAATTTTAGTAACATTGTTATTTATTTATTTTAACAACCGTATCATTTTACTCTTTGTATTATAATTTTTACTTTTCCTTTTTATCTCTCTTTATTTTATTTTTTTCTTTTATTTGTTGCAGTTACGATCATGTTCTCTCCGTGTGTGTGTGTGTTTTTTTTACAGAGAGGAGAATTTTAGAGTGAAAGGATTCAATGTTTTTTTTTAAATTAATACAATATGTCGATTTTAATAATTGACCATTCATTTTTCTCTTTACACGTTGTTTGCCATTTTTATTACTTCCTGGTCACTCTTTCTCTAAAATATTTGTCTGGGTGATTTCCAAACTACAATTGGGAAAGTAGATCAAACTATCTATTGTCTAATTTAAATATTTTTTCTTTTTATAAATAAATCTTCGAATACCACTCGGAGCAACGGGTAGACTTGAATTCGGTCAGACGTTGAAAGGTTAACGACCGCCGAGACGTTTTTTTTATAGCAAAGGTATAACTAGCTATACCATTTATTAACACTAGAACCACCGATGCTTATACTATAGAACTTGCACCGTAGCATAATCGAGATCACTTATGCACGAACAACTACGTAATACAGACTTTGAAAAATTCACCCTGGAAAATGTATAATATTTCCATAGAAACTTGCGAGTTTCCCAGCAGTGACCATTTCTTTCATTTCATCGAATATAATTCTTTGATTGAACGATAATTACACGGGGAAGAATTTTTATATATTCATGAAGAATAATACACAATATCTAAAGTACCTAAAAATACCTAAAATACTGTAACAACTAGCTTGTAATTTAACTTTTCTTTATTAATTTTCATATTAATTTTGCAATTTTAATACAAACTATGTCCAAATGAGAGTGATACACCTGAAACCGTGAATTTTTCTGCATTTTAGAGTTTTTCTAAAAAACAGTCGGACCCAAACAGAAATTTGTTCGAACGTAAAAATTTATATACCTTCATATATAGTCTATGGATTTTCGTGGATTTTTGGATATTTCCTCAATTTCTCAATTGCAATTTATGATTCCCCAAAGTTATCGATTACGATTCGAATTATGCTAAATTCCCGTCTCACTTTAACACTCTGAATACTTGAACATTTCCTCACCGACGCCTTGTGTTTCGCAAAATGTGTTTACATTTTGAGAAATACCGAGATCTTTCAACATTCCGTTTTATTTATAGTTCTGAACGACATACGTGCAGGAAAATTGCAGAAAAAAAAAAAAAAGAAAAAGAGAATTGAGAACTCGGGGCGATTTCTAACAGCCCCTGTGAATTGCCCGTTCGATTTGAGTGGAATTGGCGAGGAGTTGGTCCACGTACGGGATTGGCCAGACCGGTCGAAAGCCCTGCGCCGGCCTCCCACCATTTCGCACAGCAATGCGGAAGCCGTACCCGTTAGCCTCAAGGTCACTGGTACACCTCAAGGTCACGAGCTTTTTGCTCCCGTGCCAATCCATCTCCGAACCTTGCCAATTTCCGCGACGCATTGATCATCGTAATTGCGCCAGGCCTGCGGGCTTCACTTTCTTTCGCTTTTCTCTCATTCTGTTTTTTTTTTTTTTTCTTTTTTCAACCCTGCTGTACGGTCCTCGAAATTTTTCTATCTTCGAGGAAGGATTTACAGTTCGAAGCTAAATCGATGGGGAATTTTTTACATCTCGCTTGAACTTGAGACAATTTTCAGTCGTAGAGACATTCGTCGGAGAAGATGGAAACAACTTACTTGTTGGTAGTTTTTATTTTAGTATATTTAGTATAGTATAGTATTATTTAGTTTAGTTTAGTATAGTATAGTATTATTTAGTTTAGTTTAATATAGTATAGTATTATTTAGTTTAGTTTAGTTTAGTATAGTATTATTTAGTTTAGTTTAGTATAGTATTATTTAGTTTAGTTTAGTTTAGTATAGTGTTATTTAGTATATTTTAGTATATTTTTGGTCATTTGTGCTCGTTCTTTATTTTGTCGATTCGATGAAACAGATCGAATTCGTATTGGTATCGTCAGAGCTAGCTAGAGTCTGTGTTTGCTTTTTTTTTTTTTTTTTTTTTGCAGAGCGAAGAGAAAGTGTTCGATGCTTCGAATTATTTTCAGAAGCGATAGATCGACGTTGCCTTTTAAAAAAGTGAAAGAGAATATTCCGGTGGTTGGTTATCGAGGGAAAAGAGTATATATATTTATCTTTCAAGAAGTGAAAAGAAAATGTTACAAAATATATCGGAAATATTCTTGCCTTCTCAACGATAAAGAGAAAGCAAAATATTTACTTATCGGAGAAAATACATTTGGAAACGAAATACTTTCACCCTCTGAACGGTAAGATAAAGATATTTAATATCTGATAATCAAGAAAAATATTTTTTTATCCTCTAAAAAGGAAGAAAGAGAACGATATTTAATGTTTCGTAATCTCGAAAAACAATTTTGGCGTTTGAAAGCAATGTTCCTACTCTCCAAGAGGAAATTATTTGATACTCAATCGTCGAAAAAGAGGGACTTTGAAAAATCTAGATACGAGAGCAATATTTGTATTCTGATCGGTTATCGAAACTCGAATGTTCAATGGTTCTAAAAAAAAGTGAGCTGCGTGTTAATTAATCTTCTGATTTAACACGTTGGCGCGTGTATATTTGATTTTATTTTGACATTATACGATCTTTCTTTTTTTTTTCATTTTTGCAACGGCTGGTCAGGGACCCGGTCGCGTGTAGACAGTGACTGGCATGCGTGCGAGAGATCGATAACTTTTTCCCCACCTTCCGCCATTCCTGCTGGCACCACGCGCCGCTGTTTCCAGGTTTCAACAATAACGAACCCGTGCCGGCAAATTAAACGCAAAATTAACGCGAAACAAATAAATCTATCTGTTAATGACGAAATCGTTTAAATAATGAAGTCGTACATCTCCATCCTCGGACTGGAAATTTCCATTCTTGGAATAATCGAATACTGTGATTTTAATGTTCATAGCCAATAACTAGTGTGATTATATATTACAAGTGTGATTATATATTATGAGAAATATATCTTCCGTAAAATCACACATTAATGAAATATATACTGTCTCATAATGAAAATGTTAAAATTTTTTCATGGGACAATAAGACCCCCTATAGAATTTTACATTAATTTAATTTTGTAATTAATATAAAACTTGATTTAATATTCAACTGGGAGAATTATTAAATTTAATAAATTTTAATTAAAACTTTAGTTTTATAAATTTTAATAAAAACTTTAATTTAAGAAAACATTTTGATTTTCAATTTATAACTATTAGATTAAATTACCTTGGGGATAACAGCGTTATATTTTTTTTATAGACCCTATAGAAAAAAATGATTGCGACCTCGATGTTGAATTAAGATAAAATCACGCGAAGTTAGAAATTTCTTCCACTTTAATCGATCAAGTTTCTGTCTAAGTTTGACTTACAAAAATTATTACAAATATTTTTAAAAATCTTTCAACAAGATATAAATACTTTTATAATTCGTTTATAATTAATTTAAATAAATTACAAATATCTTTGCAATTTAATAAATATTTTCAAAAATCGTTTGAGAATATACCAAACCAGAAACCATGATCTGACCTAACCAAATAATTAACAATCGTCCTCCTTGTCCGGAGTAATTGAACGATCAAACTTTCACCTCAGCTTGCAAGTCGATCAGAAGCAGAAATCGCGTTGGACAAAACTGTCAGTTCAATCAAAAATGTCAGTAGAGCCTCCGGAGGCTCTAATTTTCCATCGTTTTCTTCATTTGCTGATACGTAGCCAGTAAACTACGTCGCTGAAACCGATGCCGATCGGTAGCCTCCCTCGGTTTTCCAGCGTTAACAATTCATCGGCCCGTTTGAAATTTATGCCTGTCTAGACGAGAGACATGCACAATGCTCGTCCACGTGGCACAGACGATAATGCTTCTCCCCCTCGCCAATAGTTCCTCCGCAATAACGCACCACCCTGCGGCGTCTTGTTTTATCGGAAGAGAGAGAGAGACGAAAGGCCTCCGCCGAGGAATTTTCCCGTGTTCCACGAAAAATGCTGCTCCGCGAAGGATTGTTTTTCTGAATGAATGGAATCTCTGAGACTTTGTGAATCGATCGTCTGTCGCGCCGGTTCAAACCCGGGTCGAAGATAACGTCGTTGAACAAGAGTGATTCAGTTGTGAAGTCCTGATCTTTGAATCGAGTCTTTTGTCGACTTTTAGGCTGTAGACTTTTCTTTTCTTTTCTTTTTTTTTAACAAGTTCAACGCGCAACGAGAAACGAGAAGTTTCACGAGCGTTTGAATTTTGAATTAAACGCATCAATTACGCGTTGATGACTGTACATAATTGTTGCGAGGATACATAATTAAACCTTTGCGCTGCGTGTATTAATTACGTGGAAATTAATCCGACAAACTCGCCATTGGAATTATCAACCTTTGGAATCATCCTGATAGAAAATAAACTCCTCTCGCATCTTTCGTTCACGCTCTCTCGAATGTTTAGTAAAATTAATAAAATTACTTTCAAAGAAATAAAAACGATCATATCACTCCCTGCACTTTAGAATTCAATATAAAAGCATCGAATTAATTTCTAATTAATTAAGTTTAACGTTTGTTCATCTAGTCGAGCAAACTTGTCGTCGTTGAAGATTAAAAGGGAGAAACGGTTCACCATATACTCGTATTTTCGTCTATTATTAACAGAATTTATCGCGACTCGCGATATCAGATCGCCCGGTTAAAAATTCACCAGCAAATTCACACATACACACTCATTCACACACGCGCGCGCACATACATCCCGAGCGAAATCGTTTCGTTTCCAAACTGAATGAATCATTGACCAGTGATACTCGTGATATATTCAACGAAACAATACGATCCTGTTTGTTCGGGAGATTATTACGACAACGTCTGGATAAACAGATAAAACCGTAAGTCATCGTGCAACGAATTAACATGACTGGGTTCGTTTAATTAAACCGTACGATATTCGCGATAACACGTTCGACTTTTCGTCTTTTATTTTCATAATAACCAGAGCACACTGGAAAATAGAAAGTAACAATTTTGCCTCGACGAATTCTATTATTGTTAATTATTATTTTAGAATCATTCGTATGATTCTAACGATCGGATTACCTATTGACGACACGTTGATGTCGAATGATCAGAGTATGTTTGAGAAAATTGTTCGAGCGAAAATTTGTTCAGGCAAAATAAAAAATTTGTTGCAAAATAAAAGATTCGTTTGACAATCAAAATGATGGAACAATTTTGTGAAACGACATTTCTCGTGTTCAAACGCAGCTTACTTCAAATACAATTCATTCGGTGTGCTTTAGAATCAGTGATCAAGATCGATAATTATTTCAACTAACACGAGACATTGAAACAACTCTAGACAAGTGAGATAGCACGTTATACAAATTCATTGTCGTTGAAACATAGTGATATCTTGTTGATATTCAGACACCGCGATACATTAAACACAAACCAGATTTATACTTCTGCAAATGTAATTTATAAATATCGTTACTTTAACCACTTGCGCTGGCGACTGATCGCGGACCGTAACGAGTGACCGAACGTCATTCCAGCGCAAGAGGTTAATAGTCTAATTAATAGTATCACAGTAGATAAATATCGTTACTTTAACAGTATAGTTAGTACGTATTATGTATAATACATAATACATAATATAACGATGCAATTGATATCGAATAACAATTAATATTAACAATAAATATATCAAAAAAGAATTAATTCAATGACACGGTTATTAACAAACATATATTTGATGTAATGTAATCTTCTGAATAAACTTCTAGAAATTAGTATACGTCGTTTGATGACAGTCCAGGCCCGCGTTAGTAAGGGAGGAAACCACCCCTCGGCGTTCTCGTTGTTGATTTTTCTTTGTTCGCCGGATGGAAACCTTTATCGGGCGCGATGTTTAATTAGACGATAATTAAATGCAAACTGGACGCGATAACGTTTACAAATTATGTCTATTTCTATTTCGTTTCGCGGGGTGTGGAGATTATTTTGTTAGGCAGAGTGTATCGCGGCGTGTAATTGCGGCCGGGATTATTCGTTTCATTCGGTTATTCGGCTTTCCGAGTTAATTGAATCGAACTGGGCGTGGTTTAATTACTTTATTTTATTGTTCCCGCGCTTTTTGTGTAAATGGCCGATTACTGTTGAACAGTTACATCGTTAAGTGGATTGAACTGCACGCTATTGCGTTTATTACATTCTTCTTTCTCTCTCTCTCTCTCTCTTTTCTCTCCTTTTTCTTATATCGTTCTTGGAGCGAAGCTCTGAAACTTTGTAAAATGATACGAAACTGTGTAGTCGCGATTGTGTTAGAAATTGGGATTGAAATTGCATGGTGTGAATTGGTTTTCATGTGAATTTTCACTTTGTCACGTTTAAGGATGGTTTTAGAAATATTTGGGAATTCTGTGGAGGGAACAGATAGATGAAATGGAGAAATCTGGAAATCAATAAATTCCAATTCTTCTCCTCACTAACGGGTTACTCATAAGTAATGTTCGTTTTTGCATACTGTACAAAATTTTATTTCATTCAAAAGTTAATACAGCAGTTTCAATCTATAATATAAAACTTCCTAGTCCCTTTTTGCAAAACGAGGGTGATTTTGGAGTAAAGAAAATTTAAATTCGAAAAAAAATGACCCGTAATAAATGTTGGAAACAGTATAAACCACATCAAGAAAAATATAATGATGAAAGGTGATGTATTAAAGACGCCCATCAGTTTTTCCATTTTACCAACCGAACTGGTGAAAATTGACGAGCGTAATTGCTCGGTGTGGACGAGAATCACCGCTTCCTAAGAACACGATCAGACACCGTTGAACGTTCAAGCCGCCACCGGCGAGCAGTATGGTTGCTCGCTGAACTATTTAACGTCATCAGACTTTCGACGCGACAAAATCGTGCTCGGCTCTCCGTGCTGGCTCCTTTCACCTACACGAGTGACGATGAACGACCAACGAGAACGACGACGACGACGACGACGACACACAAAAAAGAACGAGAACCAAGGGAGCCACGAGGAAACGAGTTTTTCCCCTCCCCAGCGTGTGTTCGAATTATTATTATTTTTGGTCTTGCAAAAATGTGGCGTTGTAATGAAACAAACAGCGAACAATGATATTTCAACGCGGAGAAGAGTGTTTCTCTCTGTGTCCCTCTCTTTTTTTAACTGGTCACTTTGGTTGATTGAGGGCGATTCGTAAGGAATAGGGGGTATTGGGAATTTGAGAAAGGGGAAAATTAGGGTTAAAGATTTTGAAATTTAAAGAGTCGAAGATTTCGATTGTTGGAAAATTGACGAATTATTTTAAGAGTCGAAAATGTGAGAACTTGGAAATTTGGAGGCTCGACAACTTGAGAATTTGGAGATTTGAAAAAGTGAAAAGTTTGGTAATTCGAGGATCTGGGACAGCACGAAGAAACTTTGAAAATTTAGAAACTTGAGAATCCGAGAACCGCTGAATTTGGAAATTTGGGAATTCCAAGTATCGAATTGTGCAGAAATTTGAAAACTCGACCTTGAAACTTGCGAAATTTGCAAGCTCGAAGATTTCGTAATTTGAAATTAAATTCAAAGACTTTGAAGGCTTGAAACGCCGAGAGCTCGACTCAGAAGATGAATCGAAAATGAAATCATTCTCCAAAAAAACACGTCGAACTTTTTCTTGACTGATGCGGCAGTCTATTCCTCGCTTTCACATTTGTTTTTACTTTCTGCTGTACTGATCAACGCCGATTTGATCGGTCGAAAATCTAAAAACGACCGAGAAAACGCGTGAAAGATAAATGGACAAAAATCCCCCCGTTGCGCGTATCGAATAGAAAATATCGATAATAGCGTAGGTAGCCGATCGATTTGTTCTCTGTTTCTCTGTCGGAAACGTATCACGGAGGGGGGGGGAGGGATTAATTCGGCAGTTTCCCCCGTATAAAGAAAATCGATAGCAAAATAGAGGCGAAACGAGTTCCATTAGCGGCGCAGTGTTCGGTTTAATCAGCGTTTAATGAATTATTCCGCGACGATCGTGTTAGAACGATGAATTTCGAATCGCGAAAAGAAATCCTCGACGAGATAAAATAAACCGCGCGGGGGGGGGGGGGTTTGATAAATATGTATATATCGCGGCCACGTTCTCTCTCGGCTTTGTTCACCGAAATTACCGATTAATTAGATACTCCCCGCGATAATGACTCTAATTCTATTCGAAAATCCATTACAATAGCCGCGATAACAAAATACAGAGATGAAATGGATTTTCTACCTAACGGCGTCGGAATCGTTCGACACGCGCCGGCGGGTTGCGCGTTATTGAACCCTCTTTGATTGCAATTAGCGCGACGACGATACGCTCGGAGGCCGATATAATCGAAATTGAAAAATCGTCGCGAGGATTTGGAAGGATGTTGAAAGCTGTGCAACAACAACTGTTGGAAAGAGCATGGCTTGTTCTAAAATTGACGAGTCTTGTTCGAATCTTTTCGAAATCTCTGTAGAAGTGTTGCACAAATATTGTATTTTATATTGTCCGCGATAGAAATTAAATTACAGTTAAAAATTTCGAAATTGAGTACGTTTAACGTGATCGAGAATCTTGTAATTTTTGTACACTGTGATGTTAATGAAGTGTTTCATCGAGGGTGCAAAGGAGGGGATTAAAATCTCCAAACGCGTGTCGAAACAGTCGAAACGACCAATTCATAATTTTTCTTAGATATTTTATAGAAGCAGTTTAGCTTAGAAAAGATTTAAATAACTTCCCGCAAAATATACAAATAGAAGCTTGTACAGTCCACTCTGTATGTATCACAAGGTTTCCCAATTTTTTTCACTTCAATGTTTCTGACGAAAATTTTATGTTTAATGGGAAAATTATCGAGGACTATAAAAACCGAGTCAAAGAAATTGGAATGCAAGAAATAGCAAAAATAAAAACTTTATAATTCGACAATGAACGAAAATTTGCAAAAGTTTGTTCGAATTTCAAAAAGTATCCAAGTCAAGTTATTCCGAATAATTAGAAATTTAGGGAGTTTATAATTTTTTTCTAAATTTAATTTTGGTCGTTTCGGCCACTCTGACGTTAATTTTGAATCGAAAGCAAGGCCACGCGAACTCGCGGCGTTCTGCTATGAAATGCGGACGAGCTCTGCGCGAAAAGTGCGCGGAAACGGGTAATGGGCATTGTTCGTCGTCAAACGACCGGCTAAACGATCCCTATAAATACCGCGCGCGTTGCTTACGTTCAGTTTTTTCAAATTTTCCTACTAAATATAGCGTTTCGAGTAGCCGCGGCACGGCCCATTGTTCTCGCGCCTGTCAATCGTGTCTTTGTTACTATTTCTTTTTTCTTCTCGAAATTACCGCGTCCGTTCCGCGTTATTTCGGGATAAATGGGAAATTTAAATAAGTGGCTGCACGTGAAGGGAGGATGAAAGGGGGGACTTGTTCGGAATAAATAGAATTACACCGTCGCCGATTCGTTTTAACGAAGCCTCGATAAGACCGAGCGATTCTTCCGTTCCGTTTGAAGATGAATGACGCTGTTTGAGCGATAATACGGCTTGGTTTTTCTTTTACGCGCAATATGCGCATTGTTCGACGAACATTGCAAGCGTTTTGTTGGGAGAACGATGGTCACGGTGATATTTTGGTATTCGGGATAGTTTGATTGTGTTTGAAGAGACGGATGCGGTGTTGTGTCGCGAATAGAGATTGCGATTGTTGGCGATGGAATAGTTAACGATGAAATTAAATAATTAACCGTAGCGTGGCAATGGATTTGCAATAATTGGTCGATGTCGTGGTTGAATGCGAAATACATTCGAAACGTATGCTGAATCTTGAAACAGTGTGTTTCGTATTGGTGTCGATCAAAACATCGAATACTTGTTTCAAGTACATTGAAGTAATGAAAATTCTCCACTGGTCACTGGATAGTTTCAATCAATGCAGTTTCTAAAAAGAAAAAAAAATACAAATTCCCACGAATTGAAAAACTCAATAAATTAGCTGCCCCTAAACTGCAGCTAGTAAAAAAAAAAACAAAAAACGAATGAAACAACCACGAAGGAAATTATTTAACATCCATTCCACCGCAAAAAGCCTCGTCTCTCTCGTTTGACCTCAAGGCTCAACCCCCGATTCATGCAGTGACATAAATTATCAGCTCTATCTGTACGCGGTTACACTCTCCGCTGGAAACGTCCCCGACGTGTATTTTCCACAAGAGGTGGAAAACTCCACTCTCCTCCCCCGGTCAGCGGCTAGAGGGAATCTCGATTTAAAAATCCTTCCTCTGAAAACAAAATCCCCGCGCGGCCGAGCAGAAGCGAACCCGAAAGCTTTATCGGGGCGAGAGTTAGGCAAACGCGGAGCGGAGAAGGGAGGACGGAGAAAGAGAAAGTCGTAACTTTTGCGGAAAATTGCGATTGCCCGGTTAAATTGCGCGTCCTTTATTCGCTTTATTTCTCCGCCACTGTTTTTTTTTCTCTCTCTTTTCTCTTTTTTCTATTTTTCTGTTTCTTTTTTTCTTTCTTTTTTTTTTTTCCTTTCTCGTCGCGCGTCGCAATTCATGCGCGCCACCATGCTTGATAACAGCGTCGCGGTGTATAGTACAGCCGTGGTAGGAGGGCGGTGTGTCGCGTGGTCGAATGGAAAACACGTTCGTGGAATTTCCAAGCGTTTCAGCGAGACTTCAACGCGAGATCCGCGTCATCCGTCCAGGGTTCGCGTGTTAATTATACGTCCGGTTGGAATTAATGTTTCGCAAGGGAAAGAAAGGGATATACTTGTTGCTTTGAGGAGCAAGTTTTCTTTTTTATTAGTGACGGAGGGCAGAGTGTTGCTTTGAGAGATCGTTTCATCTGGTGCGAGACTCGCGAGATTGTAGTTAAATTTTGCTCGAAAGATTGCAAAATTGAAGAACCTTGGGTTTTGTTGGACGTCTGACATTCGAATTTCTAAGTATTTGAGTTTTCAGAGCTTCGAGTTTTGAATTTCGAGGTTCTTTCAATTATCCGAAGCTTGCAATTTTAATTTTCAAACGTTCCAATTTTCCAATATCTAGCTCTCCAAATTTTCCAATTTCTGGCTCTTCGTACCTCTGAATCTTCAGTCAACGAAATTCCCGAATCTTCGGAATTTCCAAATACACAAACCTTCGAATCTTTGGTTCTTCAAATCATTTAGCTCTTCGAATTTTCGAATTTTTCAATTCTTTAACTTCTCAAATTTCAAATTTTTAAACCCTTGAATCTTCGGCTTTTTGCTTTCGTAAATCTTCAAATTTCTCTCTCTCTCTCAAAAAAAGAAGAAGATAAAACAGTGAAAAAAAATGTAGAAGCAACGAAAGATACATGCAGGAAAGAAACTTTTCCTCCGCGATTAAATTCAGAAGCGGTGGATTATCTTATCGAGAGTGGTAAGAGCTCCCCTCCCCGTTTTAAAACGGAGCACATAGTCACGGGCTCGAGGTTAAGCTCTCGATTCGCAAAGGCGAGTCACGAAGGAAGAAAGGGTACGACGACCTTCGAAAAAGGTCATCGCACTTGGCCTGCCAAGCATAACGGAAGTGAGGCCGCTGATTTCGAGTAGAACGACCCTGAAAGAGCGCGGGCGACTCGCATCGCGGACTTGCCTCGACTAATTTGCTTTTCGACGTTAATGCTAAGCGATTCGCCGCGACTTTTTATCAACCTTTACTTCCTTCTTGTAATTCCCCCCTCCCCTCCCTTTTTTTTTTTTACATTGCATTCTTGCTCGTTTGGTATGAATTCTTCTACCATGTTTCGTCGTATGAATTGTGGAACGTTTAAATTTGTCGGATCGCGTTTGTCATCTTTCTAATTATTATTATTATTTCGTTTTGTACGTATAATTTTAACAGTTACGTGGTTTCTTTTCATTCGTGTATATTTGTATTATTTATAGTATTTTTTATCGTGTAATAACGTTTAAATTTGTTCCGTCACTTGTCGCATAGTTTTTAACTACTGTATCGTGTTACGTGCTAAATTGCAATAGTCTCATTTTTTTTTTTATTTAAAATTGTAGTAGGACTTCCACATTTTATTATAATTAGATGGATTGTCATTGAAACCAATCTGGATAGAAAAATATGTAGAAGTTGGAAGATATTTACTGCACGCCTGTATTTAATACGAACAGCCATATCAAGCGTAATTAAAAGATGATCCTACCGAATACCGAAGCTCGTTGATCTCTTGGAAATATACTATATCTAGTTTTTGAACATCTTGCAATTTCCATATAAATTTTCGAATTTGTTTCAACCTTGATTGAATGCAATTATGATAGTTAGATAGATAGAGTCTCGCTGAAATTTGAATCCTTCCGTGAACTTTATTAAGAACAATTTATAGTCTATACGATTCTGAAAATTGAAGTTCCCTGTCCAAATGTTTCTCCCGCCGACTAATTTCAAAATCAAGAAAACAAAAAGTAAACACTGATCAAAGACAGTAGGAAGTAAAGCAACGTCAGTCCATTTCTGTCTGTAAAACAGAAACAACAACAACAACAACAGCAAAAAAGAAAGAACGCGGAAAAATCGGTTTATCGCGGCGCGTCGGGACGCGTATGGCGTCGTTCAGGGTTCCGAGCGTCCGTCGGACGAGATTGACTGTCGAATGAAAACGAGGGATTGGAATCGTTGGTTTGCGGTGCCGTCCGGCTGACAATGAAATCGAGCCACCGTAAACGAACTAATTGCAGGCACAATAATTATTCCACGGATCCTGTGGACCCTGTGCGGCCTCGTCGTCTGCTCGCGGATTACGAATCGATCGTGCCCGCCGCCGCCGACGCCGCTCTCTCTGTTATTAACCCACCCACCCACTCTCTCCCACCCTCTGTATTCCACGGTGTACTCGTGTTCGCGGATCGACGGCCAACGCCGAAATTTATCGTCCCGTTCGCTTTCTCTCTCTCTCTCTCTCTCTCTCTCTCTATCTCGATATTGACTCTTTGGGGACTTCGATTGTTCCGCGCTCTCTCGGTATCGTGAATTTTGATTCCGCCGGATTTTTCGGCCAAGGGTGATTTATGTCGATTCTTTTTCGAAGGAGGGGTTTCGTTGATTCGTTTGACTCGTACTTTTTTTTTGGAAAACATTTACGTTTTGGGATAGAATCGTGGAAACGTTATGTTTAATCAACTCTTTAGTGAACTTTGAGTGTAGCAAATGTTTTGAAAAGTGACGATGTCATATTTGGTATATTTTTCATGTCAATGAACTTCATCGTTGTGAAATATTTCTAAGTGAGTGATTTGACTTTAGTAGATTTCATTGGACGAGTAGTCATGTCGATTATTAACTCGTGTTTTGGAGTATTTCTGAGTGTGGATAGAATTGGAACGATTTACAAAGTGGAAATGTTACTTGAAACGCGAATGAGTTTCGATTCTGTAGATTCTTAGATTTTTAGGGAAGTGACGTCCATTTACAGAATATTTGTTTGGCTAAGTTTGACCGTGTTTTAAATATAATTACTAAGTTTGACTATCTTTTAAATACATAATCAGACATATTCAGATTCTTAGATTTTTAGGGAAGTGGCGGCATTCATATTCAGAATACTTGTTTGGCTAAGTTTGACCGTGTTTTAAATATAATTACTAAGTTTGACTATCTTTTAAATACATAATCGGACGTGTTCGGATTCTTTGATTTTTAGAGAAGCGACGACATCTATTTTCAGAATATTTGTTTGGTTAAGTTTGACCGTGTTTTAAATATAATTACTAAGTTTGACTATCTTTTAAATACATAATCGGACGTGTTCAGATTTTTAGATTTTTTAGAGAAGTGACGACATCTATTTTTAGAATATTTGTTTGGCTAAGTTTGACCGTGTTTTAAATATAATTACTAAGTTTGACTGTCTTTCAAATACACAATCGGACGTATTCAGATTCTTAGATTTTTAGGGAAGTAACGACATCTATTTTCAGAATACGTGTTTGGCTAAGTTTGACCGCGTTTTAAATATAATTACTAAGTTTGATTGCGTTTGAAATACATAATCGGACGTAAATTGAACGCAGGCGAGAAATTAACGAGGCAAAATTACTAAAAATTGACACGAAAATTTCCCTTTAATTAACAAAGTTCAAATAAATGCACTTCTGTTGTGCCTGCTGTAATAAAACTACGAGCTTTGCTACCAAATCTAATTCCTCTGATTTCAACTGATTTATAGTTAGACATTATATATTTTCTTGTAATCATTTTAATTCCAGTTTCGAGTCTGTTGATAATCTTTTTTTCTTTTTGTGCTTGACAGGGCAGTGACGGATCCGAGGGACGGTAGAAGAGTGGCCTTGAAAAAACTGCCGAACGTCTTTCAGAGCCTCGTGAGTAGCAAACGGGTCTTCAGGGAGCTGAAGATGCTCTGCTTCTTCAAACACGAAAACGTGAGTAATATCACCTCTTTGGAAATTGAAGTGTTCTAGTAGCTATGAAACACAGTCGTTAAATATTGAAGCTCATTTTTTGGTAAAACGATCGATAAATAAATAAATAACTTAATAAATAAATATATATTATTAATTTATTATTTAATTTATATATTATTATATAACATATATTTGTATAATAATAAATATAAATAAATTGGAAGATCTCTGTGCTCGGGAGATCGATCTGTGCACTTGTGATTATTATGGTTCGTGAAACAAAATGCCGGAAAAATGGAAAATCCAAAAAGGGGAGAAGGATCATCGATTTTCGATTTAGACCGATTTTCGGCTCTTTGAAGCTTCTGCTCATCTGCTCATTTCGTTCGATTTCGTCTTATATTATTTGTGAACTTTAATGGGAAATCGAATACAAATTGCACTTTGAATTGAAGAACAGATCTATTACATTTAATTAATTTGTTAAACTTAAGCTCGGAAGAAAATCGAAACAGTAGCGAAACTCCGCTTGTGCGAATTCCGTTTATTTTAATCGATACTCGAATTAAGCGGACCCCTGCCGATCTTGAATTCACTTATCCGAACTTTACGCTCCCGTTATGTGAACTATTCGTTCGTTACGAACTATTAAACTATTATTACCAGTTTGAACTATTTGCTCAATAATAAACTACTTATCCTTCGACAAGTTCGTATAAGCGAAGTTCTACGGTAATTGTAGGCGTCGTACCGATACTCGATGACGAAGTTTCTGATTAAAGATAACAAATTCTTGCAACGAGCTCGTTTAAACAAAGTTCCAAATTGAAACGCTTCGTTTCTGATTTAAAGGAACTCTTTCAACTCTTTCAATGTTCAACGTTAGAAATCCTGGGAATTAGTGGGCTGATGATCGCAATGGGATTTAAAAACTGAACAATGAACGTGCTTGGTCAAATCACGACTGCATTCGTTTCGTTTCTTTTTATTTTATCACAAAGAAAGTGTGAGGATATACAAATTTTCCCTCCTATTATCTAATTGTCAAACGGAGCGGGTTAACTGGCGGCTTTCCCCCTACTTTCTTGATCTCTAGCGCTATCCCCTCCACTAAGAGATCGATGCAGTGGAGGGGATGGCGCTAGCGATCAGGAAGGGAGGGGCAAGAGCCGCCAGTTAGCCGACTCGGATCTAAAACTCATTTCGTTCACTGTATTCCTAAATTAAATTAACGATTTCCTTTACTATTTTCTTAAAAGTTTTATTTCGCAATCAGTCATTTTGATCGGCTACGAAATTAGGAACAGGAAGATTCATCGAGAGTATTTAAATTTAATTAATTCTAAACCCGACAGGGAAGATTATCCTGCGTGAAAAAAATGTTATTTATAATAATAATTTATCACATTCATTTATCATATATATAATTTATGATAAATGAATTTTGAACGTGTTGCCTTGGTATTATACACGTTCACTTGACAAATTCTTAAACTCGACTCTCTCGGGAACGAGAATATTTTATTTTTCATTTTATTATATTCTACCTTTTATTTTTATTTTAGCGTCATACCTTGTACTTTAATTTTTCCTTTCGACTTACTTTTGCACGTACAGTTATATCCACGATTTCGCAACATCTTGTACAAAGTATCGATAAGAAAAAGTTCAATGTTTTAAAAAAAAAGAAAACGAAGAAACTTGAATTCAAGTTCGAAATTCCCCCGTTTTTGCAACCGATTCTAAATCCGTCGTATAATTCGTGTTTTTCAGGTCCTCTCGGCCCTGGACATCCTTCAGCCACCGCACCTGGATTTCTTCCAAGAAATGTATCCTTTTCTATAGCCAGACAACGCGGCCAAAACTGGTTTGCCTTTCGGGGAAGTCTGAAAACGCTGATTCTTTCACGGCGACCCGCGTTTCCGGGACATTGTACCGCTTCCCTCTGGCGAGTAAGTTTCAACATTGAAATACCCCGAGGAATTCCTCTCCGCGTGGAGGGACCGCGATTTTCAAGAACGTCGTTCGACCTCGCCATTTGCCTTCCTTTCATTTTTCCACTTTTCTGCCACTTTTCTGAAAATTCAGAGATCTCGTCGTACAAAAAGTTTGGAAAAATTTGGGATTTTTACGGGTTGAAAGTAGAAAGAATTTGAAGCGATATGTAGGAATTGCGAGGCAATGACAATGGCGTATGCGGATGGGTAAGATTTCTACTTTCTTTTTCTCTTTTTTTCTGTTATAAGCGTAATCTTTCGGTATCATCCCTCCCAACGGTGAATTTACAAATTGTCACAAGTATAAGCTGAGTATATCCTTCTTTTTTTATTTTTATCACTGAACTGAACGTCGATTAAATGTCTACGAAGTGACAAAGTTTGGTCGCAGAATGCGTCCGCAGAATTGCTCGATCGTTTTATATTCAATCGTGGGAAATATTTATGAGGGCAATGTTATCTCGCCAGTGTAAACACGCTCGTTATCGTTTCACTTAAAATATTGCCAAGTTTGGAGATACACACGTACGTGTTACTTTTCGAAAATGTTCTCCGAATTTTCGTTCGTTTTAAATTAATACAAAATGCAACGTAGTTAAAAAAAAATCAAAAATGTTGAAAAAGATAGGAAGAACGACACCGTTTAAAATTCAACTGTTAAAATCCATACTTTCGCCGTGCGTTCTCAAATTTTATCCCCGTCATCGAGCCTCGATCCTCTGTCAATCATTTTAATAATTTTTACATTTGCTCGCGAAAGAGAAAAATTAGCCATTTTAACTTACGGTAAACCAGGGATCGTTAGTTCGATCGAACTTGGAGTCTCGGAACTGATAAATCACTCGTGGACAGATTTTTATACATTTCGAAATTTTTACGAACTTTGTAGAAAGAAACAGATATTTTCCAATGGAAACTTTAATTCCGGTTGGACTTGCGCTTCGTATCAATATCATTACACGTCGCGTGTATCTGCTAATAATAAACTACGTACGCGTATGTGAAAAAGTGAAATTTTTGAAAATATATAAGCACACAGAGAAGCAGAGAATCTAGATGATACAGAGGAAGGGGAACGAGCGAGAAATTCAAAGTGGAGTGCAAAGAGCAAGTTGGCGAGTAGAATCACACGAAGTCGGGGGGGATTCCATCGAACGTTTATCCAGGGATCTTCCACCACTTAACCCGTGTTGCTCGTCGATTTTTCAATCGGCCCGGAAGCCAAGCGCGCACGCAACGCTCGTCCGAAGCGACGCGGGAACTTTTAATCCGAGCCAGCCGTGTCCGTGTCAGCTGGCAATTAAAGCGTAGGAAAAAGGAGAATCACCTTTGATCGAGAAGGCGAGGATCCTTTGTGCCCGACCATCTCGCGAAAAATCTTTCTCGCGAACGATCGTCGTTTAAGCTTCCCCTTCTTTCTCTTCTTATTGTTTTATCTTTCAGAGATCCGTTGCTACGATATTTCCCCGAATGTCCTTTCGATTTATAAATATACGTACAGAATATACGTTCAATTTCAATTCATCCGCCAATGAGATTGTTCGTCATTCGTAAAAGTGAAATAAAAAAATTTCAAACGTTCCGTTCCCGTGAGATCCTGCGATGGTTGTTAAATTTGTCTAGGGATCTCAAGGTCACACCTGCATCGACACAGCAACAGGATAAATTTTATTTCGATCATTTTTTTTTTTTTTTTTTTTTCGAACGATGAATTATTGAGACGTCTTTGTATGTACGTGTATATAATTTTGAGACTTGTTATTTTGGAATATATTATTATCGTGAAAAATTCGCTTTCGAACCTAATTCTTCGTGTGAATAATATTATTATTATATTATTAATTATTTTATATTATATTATTATTATATTATTATATTATTACATTATTAATATTATTGTACAAGGACTGTAAGCAATTGTATCACATTTGCAATGCAGTTGTATCATCATGCAACGTATTAACAGTAACGTATTATTGCGCAAGGGATGTAACATCGCGAGCATTGTTACACAATTTTCCCAATTTTGTTAGAATCCGGCTCCAAGTCCCTTTTTTTATAGAACGCCAACGCTGACCGGATTTTAATTTAGAAACGGAGGAGGAAAAAGTGTCGAAAGGATCCCGAAGCAAAGTCTCGGTTTCTCAGATATCGCGTAACAGCAATAGGAACGTGTCGCCGCGTTCGTGACCTCCGCGGTTTCGTAACGATCTCGTAACGAAAAGTGACGCGCACAGTGTCGAGAACAAACGATGTCGTCCCCGACGTAACACACAGCGAGAGCAATCTGCACGTAACCTCCGACTGGTCGCTTATGCAACACTCGCTTACGTTGGCCCACCGGAGGGAAGTCTCTTCTCTTCGCTTCTCCTCTCCCGGGAAAAAAGATTTGAAACGCGGACGTGCCGGAGAATTCATTCATTCGGTTTGAGGGATCGACTGAGTCGCGCAAAATTCTCCTTTTACTTACTTTGCAGATTTGTATCATTTGCCAGATTTGTCTCCATGCACACTTGCTAAACTTCAGATACATAGTGGTCACCGAAAGACCGAACGATATAAAAATGACTTTTGCAAACACAGTTTTTCATTATTTTATTTGGAAGTGAATGAATTTTTCTTCAGTTTATTAAGCTTATTATTGTTATTTTCTGAAATCCTGCGAATTTCGATTTCGACTGAAGAAGAGTCGCCGCTAAAGTTGATCGTTGAAGAAAAAGAAAAAAATCTAGATCCCGATCGAGGATCACTCTCAGAAAATCTGGTTAGTCACGAGCGGGACTGGGTGGCAGGGAGGTCGTGTCTCGCCTCTTTCGAAAACGAAATTAAGCTGGAACTTGCGTCCGCGCGCAGCCGGTGTGGGACGGACACGTGTAGACGGGAGGAGGTAACCCAATAAATCTCGAGGCTCCGTTCTCGCGTTACGAACGCCCGGAAGATCAATAACGCCGTGGCGTGCTCCGTCACGTTCCACGCCGGGCAAGAAGCTTAATTTCAAGGTGAAAACCCACCCCCGTCTGGCTCCACCCCGAGAGTCCGATCGACCCCACGTGTGCAAACATCGCGGCAATCCCCGCTCCGAGATCCAAATTTCCAGAGATACCGATTTTCGACTTTCGAAGGTTTAACCTCTCGCGCTGGAGTAACGCGCCGCGCAAATCTTTCCAAACTGCTTCCAAAACTGTGATATTTTCTCAGTTTTAAGTATATTTAAGTAAGACAAAATAGACAGAAACAAATAATAAATTTATCGCTTCTCAAATAATTTCTATCCAGTGATATCATATAGTAATACGGTTTGGTCACTCGTGGTCCGCGATCCAGTTGCCAGCGCCAAGTGGTTAACAAAAGCGGAATTATACATATTATATATAATAAATTACACGACGAGTCTCGAGGATTGCGAAGAGGAAATTTCAGTCTTCAGGGGCACGGTGGAAAACAATTTTTTTAACGCTTGAATCTCTCGATGAACGAGTATTTCTGTGAAATCATCTTTGAAAGAAACGAACTAGAGACAGAGTGGATATCCTTTCACGAGGTTGTACCACTTGATGTTTTATTAACAATTTTTCATCGTCATTGGTTCAACTGTTTCATTGGCTGAATCACGCGTTGTGCCGTAAGTCGTCGAAAGCTAGAACGCAACAATTTTCGCGAAACTCGCCGATCGAGCTGATCGGTATCCTCTGGAGTATGAAAGCGATCGAATGATCGATCGATCGATTAACGCGAAAGCGATAGTCGATGGCTCCTTAAGTGAACGGGATCGTAGCACGAACGAGCTACGAGAGTAGGCGAATCTCGACGAAGGCAGCTCAATAAATCTCTCTCTCTTTCTCTTCCATTTAATTTACCATTTATAAAGTTAGAAATATAAAAATATACCATAATATTGAAAAGTTTTCGTTTAGTCGTCTGAGATTATATTATTAAAGATACACTGATATTCATTTATAAACTATTGTTTGCGTAATATCTGTGATTTAAATTGCACAAGATATTTGTGTATCTGTAATTTTTTAAAATTAATCGTTGCTCTAAAAAGCTCGTTATTTTATTTTATATCACTAACGATACTGACACTCATTTACAAATTATTACTTACACCCATGATTTAAATCGTACAGGATTTACATATCTCTTTACATTTTGAAATTGACGAGTGCACCTAAATTCATTATAAAATAGAATACTCGTTACTCTATTATATTCACACTTCGTGATTCATACGACACAGGATTTATGTACCTGTTTATTGTTCGAAATGAACGGATGCTCCGAAATAGAATTACTCCTTACTTTATTCTATTACATCGACCGTGTTATTACAGATACTGACACTCGTTTGTTATTTGTCTATGATTCATTGAACAGGATTTTGTGTACCTGTTTATTCTTCGAAATTGAACACTTCGTGATTGCTTCGAATTTTAATATAAAACAGAATACTCTCAATATTCTCTCCGAGATAGATACACAATAGATACAGATATTCTCTAATTTCTCTTACAGAGTATTCTTAATATTCTCCAATTTCTCTTCTTTAGCTACATTTTAGTTTCCACTTCCATTCGCGTGAGGATACGCTCGATCTGATTCATCGCCTTCTCGGGGAATTATGTCGCGTGGTACACGAGCCACGGGTCCACCGGTGCATTGCACCGTTGCGAGGCTGATGAGACAAGACGCGATCGCACGATTTACTGCCTACCAAGCTCGGTGAATCCCCGTCTCGACACGGACCACCTGTTTCACGCTGGCCGCGCCTGATCGATTCGCGCGCGGATTACGTTTTTATCGGCGGATTCTTCCCTTCTCGTTCGCTTGTTACGCGCCTCCTGCTTTCCCCTCTTTTCTTTTTTTTTCTTTCTTTTTTTTTTCTTTTTTTTTGGAGATTTTCGTTGGGAATTTAGCGAGGTGTGCACGTGTCTCGAAAAGAGACGTACACACGTTCGTTGATGTTGGACGTTTCGAGGGATGCTGGTAGGGGATGAGGCGTGATGCACAGTCGCTTTAACTCTTTGTGAAAGGTGAACAGGCCGAGTTTTTCGATCGCGAGTCTATTCTCGTTCGAAAACGAGGCTGCATATTTTGGGACTGGGGAGAATGTTTCGGCAGTTTCTGAAAATCTACAGAAATTATATTTTTATTCTTCTTGCACGTTATTTCACTGGCCACCGTATTCCATTGGCTTCGTTTATTCAAATTTCGTTTTCTTAATTGTCACTCGCAAATATATTGCATTTATAACATATATTGGTAACGCGTAGTTGTAAAAATTAATATACACGGATTATTTCTGTTTTACGAAAATCTTATTGGACGCGGTGTTTGTCAAAATTTAATGTTTCTTTTCTGAAAATTTACATTGTTCAACCGTGCTTCAATTATATTCGTAAAAATATAAATCTACTCGCAGCATTCACTTCGTTCCCCGAATTTCGTTTCCCAAAATTCTACTCACAAAGATATTGCATTTATAACACGTAGTCGTAGAAATCATTGTAGACAGATTATTCACTTCGTGGTAATATTGAAAGAAACATCATTCGCTTAAAGATTCGTATCCGCTCCGCTAAGTCAGCAAACACTCGATCGATTAAGTGTTTATGACGAACCAAAGGGGTCATAAACACGGTCAAATCGGTTGCGGGAGGGGGCCGCTTGCGTGAAATCACTAATTCATATTTGTCTTTCGCAAACGACGGTCTCCCCCGATATGTATTCATCCAATCAGGCCCGTCCTTAATCAGAAATTAGGCGGCGTCTTCGTGGAGCGGAGTTACGTCCCTGGCGAGTGGCGCGCTATCGAATTTTCGATTTATGCAAATGGGATCGAGCCGCGCGCAATAAGGCGATCTGGAACCGCGATTATTCTCAACTACCGCCGTCGTCAAATCGTTTCTCTAATTTACTGTCTGCACGAGCGTTTCCACGTTTTGATAGTCTCGTGTATCATACGTAGTATGATACCGCAGGAAAAGGCGATAATTTTCACCTGAAAAGTAATTATAGTGTCTCCTTTGTTCATTGAATTTTCAATAGTTCGCTGTTATTTCGAGGAAACTTTTATTTTCTTAAACCGTATACATTGCAGTCAAATTTTATATTTAGCAAAACAAGTGTTTGATAAGTAAATTATTTATTTATCAAATACTTATATACTTGTTTATCCTAATTTTTTTTAATTTATCTTAATTAATTATCAACGTAATTTATGTTATGACAGGAATTGGATTTTTAGGATTTATTGCTTGAGTTTTGTTACACGTATATTCACTGTTGAATTAGATGTTGATACACGTGCATATTTTACATCAGCAACACAATAATTATTTCTGCAGGGATTAAATTTTTTAAATGATTAGCTACTTCTCGTGGATCAAAGTTAATTTTACTTGATATTTCACTTTTATGATCAATTGGATTTATTTTAATATTTACATTTGGCGGATTAACTGGAATTATATTATCAAATTCATTAACTGATATTATTTTGCGCGATATGTATTATGTCGTAGATCGTTTTCATTATGTATCATTTATAGGAGCTGTATTTTCAATTATCGCAAGATTTGTTCATTGATTTCCTCTAATTTCCTCTAAAATTATTGATAATTCAAACATGATTGAAATTTCAGTTTTTTAAAGTATTTATTGGTGTAAATTTAACATTTTTTTTTTTTTTTTTTAGGATTAATGAGAATTAATGGAAATTTTTATCAGTGATTTCAATAAATATTATTAAAATAGATCGTTACTTTTGAGAGATTAATGCCATCTTTCCATGGAAAATTCAGCTACGATCCTCTCGATCGGCCAAGGGAGCCCGAAGTTCGGTGAAAGCGACTGTCTAATTCTAATTCTAATTAAAGAGCCCGACTAACCACTGCGCACCCTGTAGACGATACGCTAACGAGATTACCGGTTGATACGGTGGCTCGACTGTCGAAATTCTTCGTTGCTTCAATCACATCGGACGGAAACGGCGTGAACCGGCGTGGCAAAGTTTAGCTGCAAACGTCGTTAGCTTCGCTTTAACGCCCTGAAGCCTTTGACGCTCGTTGCTTGAGAAAATGGGCGATCATTCGCGACGGATGCCAATTTCGATTCGGACAATATCGCTGGCTCGTTGCACTAAGTTTTTTCAACATTCGAAACAATTCGAGTATTTTATTCTTTAGCGTTCGATCGTTTTGAGAAGTGTGTAAAGATGATGACAAGTACGTGAAACGTTACGTTTCAGTTTCAAACAATGTCTCTGTGGAGATTGTATAAAATATCATCAAGTGTCTTTCATTTAAAAGAAACTTCGCCTGTGGTTAGTCGAAAAGTCATCGTGTTTTTGAGAATTTGTATCACGTAGAGACATCTATCACACATTATGATACTTGATCGTTTTAGGAAATATTACGTTCAGTGAAATTCTAGACAGAATTCGATAAAGCACGGCATCTTAAGAAATTTTCGAGAAGAACGTACAGTCGTAGTAAATATAATGATAATTATTATTCGCGGTATATTTTGTCCTCGAAGGTGTCGGAAATACACGTTAAAAACATGCATCGAATTTTACAACTGTCTAATAAAAATCGTCTAATATTCTTAAAAGTACATGTCGCGTAGAAAATTTATTTCTATTCCACCGGACGCTATCCTGGATCATTCCAGATGTTACGTGAAACTGACACAAGGGACGGACGAGAGTTAAAAGCAGCAAACGATCTAAATCCAACTCGTGGATTCCACACGAGGATGGGTCCTTGAAAACCTGAAAAACCATTCCCGTCACCTCGAATCCCCCGGGAGGAACCTTCTGCGTGAAACCTTCTGCCCAATCAAAATGCCAATCTCCACCCTCTCCCCCTTCAATTACCGAAACGTCATCAGTTCTTCGTCCATCCACCCCCCCCTCCCTCCCTCCCTCCCAATTCTCACCAACCTCGATACCAACCAGCGGTATATATATACCACGGTTGCCTCGCGAGGGCAGTCAGCAGGGGGTGTCGCGATTCCGCTGTAAACCGCCGTCTAATTCCTAATTAAGGATTCCGCTCGATTAGCTCGCTTTCACCGGCGTTGCCCTGCGGCAACGTTGTCCCAACGCCACCCCCGCCTGGCTTGGCCAGACGTCCTGCGGACGGGGGACCCTTGGCTCGCCATGAATACAGCATGGCGGCCGGGGCCGCAGCTCCAGTTGCTCGATGGCAATCATGGATTATTAATGCGCGCACCGCGCCGCTATTGATAGCTCGATAGCGTGCCATTACGATCCTCTGCCAACCCTCTCTCTCTATCTCTCTCTCTCTCCCTCTATCAACCGGCTCTGGTTTGCTCGAGTCCGTTTACACTGTTGCACGGCTGATAATATAACTTCCTCTTCGGGGAGAGAGAGAGAGAGAGAGAGATGCTGGATCGATAGATCGATTTTCCATGGACGAGGAGGGAGGATTCGCTGGTCACGAGGGGGTGAATTCAAGCCGATGGTTGATACAGGTCTGATCATAAGGCGAGGGTGGTTCGGTTTTGGCTTTTAGAAAAATTTCTGGTGTGTCTGGTGTGTTGGTAGTTGTGGATTATTGTTTCGATTCTGTCGATTGTCTTTGAGGAATCGAGCGTGGATTTAAGAGCGATTGCAAGAGTAAGTGGAACAACACTCGTGTGTCATACGAAGTTATAAATTTATTTAAATTTGAGACTTTCGAGTTCTATCTTTCAAGTTCTATCGTCATGTTCACTTTTGCGTCATCGTGTTAACTTGACACCGGTTACGTGTCGACTGTTCTCGATAGAATTAGAACAACCCTTCTGTATTACATGAAGTGTAAATTATAAATTTGTTCAAAAACTTTCGACTTTTATTCCATCGTGTCCAGTTTGATACCAAGAGGCAAGTTGGGTTGAAGAAACAAGGGTTGAATTTGTATTTTTTCCATATAGAAACATAAGATTCATTTATCATTAAATGAAAAATCCACAGCAGTATTTTCTTCTCTTGTAAATTTCTTTTACTTTTTCAGTAAAATTTTTTCGCAAATATTCACGAATATCTCCTCTGTTACAATTGTGTTACAATTGTGTCCAATCCAAATTTATGCAGTTCAAGCTTCTACAGATCGATTTTATAGATCGAATGAATTTTCGATGTCTCGTAGTTGTTAATTTCGACTGTTCTCTTCAGTAGATACAAGATTCGAGTGGTTGTTGGTGTTTGTCTGATGTTTTGTGTAATTGAGACGCAGGATACGGGGGATCTTTCTTTGGGCGGTGATATTGGATAGCTTCTTGAGGAACCCGCATATGGGAGTTGTGTTGCGTCTACCTCTATCATCGGTGGATATTGATGTCCATTAAAGAAGTGGTTTTGCTTTATTATCTTGTTGTTGTTTAAAGGTTGTGTGATGGGTTTAAGGGGTAAGTGCACTTTGTACGAGCGAAGATCGTGTGCTCTGTCAAATATAATTCACGTCGTCCTCGACGTAACCTTCTTTCAGTATCAAACTTCCAAAAACCATTAGTATATTAAAATCATCCTGACTATCGTTTACGTCATCTCTAATGTTATTTTCACTGTTGCAATTTTTTTGAGGATAATATGCAACGATACGGATAACGCGTGATACTTGTTCGATTACGACTGATCACTCGAAATTGATCAAATGAAATTCAACACGTCAAATACATCAAATCCATTTACGAAAATAATACTTTTGAAATACTAATAGTAATACTTTTAAAATTCTTGTTGCCTTCAGTTAAACGATTTACCAAAATATTTAGAAACTATCAAGAAACTACCCCTCTACAGAATACTGCCTGCCTTATCTTCCACTCCGAGACTGATAAAAGTATAAAGATCCAGCCTTTGAAAAAAAAACCAATATTTTTATACAAAAAATATATACATATTATTATTGTACTATATTGTTACTATATACACATTATTATTATACTGTATTATTACCATATACGCATTATCACTATTATACTATGTACACTATAATAATATATTTAAAACTGAGAAAATATTAAAATAACAGCGCAAGAGGTTAATTCGTACACGAAGGGGTTAAGGAGCCACTTTTCTCACCCCCCCGCGGAATAGAAAATATCGCGACCAGAGACCGAGAATCCAGCGCACGCGGAAACTCGTCGCGTCGCGAAACAGCCTCTCTATAAATAAATCCAGGATCGATGATGACAGAGAGAAAGACGAGCGCGCGCGGCGATACATCGAGGCATCTCGCGCCGACGAGGGACAAAGATAGAAACTGATTTTCCACATCGCACATTCGAGATTCGCCGGCTTCGCCAAGGTGTTCACCCGTTCACGCGACCTCTCCCGCGCCGATATTATAATTGGAACACGGAAATCGCGCGTATCTGGCCCGGTGTATTAGGCTTCGCGTATCGCACGCCCACGAGTTTCGCGCGTCTATATGCCCCATTGTTTCGCTCTCTCCCTTTCTCTCTTCCCCTGGCGATTTCCAGCGATTGAACAGCACAGCTCGAGACAGAGCTCTCCTAGACTAGGGAGGACTTTGACTCTCTCGCCGTCTTGTTCTCTGCGGTTGGTTTGCTCTTGCGTTCGTTCGGTCGTTTCACAGCGTGCGTTACGTTTCGCTGGAGGCGAAATCCATGGGGAGAGAGAGAGAGAGAGAGAGAGAGAGAGGTTTGTACGGTTTCGAGACGAAGTCCAGGTCAGCCAGGTGGAAAGCGTTTCGCTGGATTCGACTCGATGGGAATGAATATATGGGAGACACTGTACTTTGGTGTGAGTACGATCGTGTTCGATTAGTCACGATAGATTCTCTATGGGAGAGAAGGGCCGAGGGATAATCCCTGTTAAGAGAGTCGTGGCTCGTTGTGATTTTTAACAGTCTCCTTCTCGAACGAATTGAATTTTCTCCTCGAAGAGAAAACTTGCTCCTCGAACGTAATGTGTAGTGTGTATGCTTTGGCAGAGAGTAGATATATTGGAGCGAGAGTCTCGTAATTCATTCGAGTGGAAAACTTAAGATTTAAATTTGACAATTGAAAAATCATTTTTATGTCTGTTTCTTGGGGTGGAGATTAAATTGTTCTTCTGAAAAAGAGTATATTGAGAATTATACTTGTCTAGAGGAATACAAAGTTTCTCGAAGATTTGAACAGTGTTGAAATTTGTATTTATATATTTTGGAATTTTCTTTAGCGTAGAAACTTTAGGAATGGAGTTTTGGAGATAAATTTAAGAAGAAGTTAATTGAGAAGTGTTTGTATCTTGAGTAATGTGAACTGAAAAATAAATTATTTTCCTAAAAAGAAAAATATATATAGAAGACTCTGCATCGTGTAGTTTATTGCCACGATGAATTTTCTAGGGGTGAGGAATAATTATGAGAAAAACAGGATGAAATAAATTTTCTTCTAGAAGAAATATACACATAGTTCTTCGAGGGTTCAAGCATTTGTCGAAATTTATGCATTTTTGGAATTTCGGCGTGGAAATGGGATTTTCAAAGAGAAATTTAGGAAGGAGTTCACTTTTAATATACACCATTGTTGTGTATTAGATAATTTTCTTGAAACGAAAAATAAATTATTTTTCCGAAGGAATATGCATAGATCCCAGTCTATCAGTCCGCTGCTATAAATTTGGAATCGTACAACCGAGAAAATAGCCCTCCCTTTCTCTTTACTTTTTCCCAACCTTCGTTCTCGTAATTGTGTTAGGTTGCATCACTTTGCGTCATCGGTTGACACCCACACGTGCTGGTGGAGCACGATTGCACCAGTAGATGTGTATTGTATTATTCAAACAAATTCGAAAATACAAATTTTTAAAAGGCGTTCACTATTGAACTCAGTTACACATTTGTTAAAAATTAATAACAGTATAAATTAAGCTCAAACCATGCTTGAGGGACCTTTCTTTATTTTTAATAAAATATTATCACAAATCACATGTGTATTTTATAACATAATAGTTATCAATGTATTACAGAGTTATTTCATTTTTCCAATTTCAGATACTCACTCTAGTATCTTTGCGTAGGAGTATCTCTTTTTAATTGCACTTTAACAAACTATTAATCGTTATACATGTTTCGTCTGTTTACAACTTTGTAAACGTAACAACTGATTGTTCCTTTTTATTCATCGTGTCAAATCAAATCGAGAGAAACAATTATCTACATTTCTGATAAAATAATCAAGTACTATTCTTTCTGATAAACTAAGTCGACGCTTGTTGATACAATGAACAAGGTACTACTTTCTTTACATGTACGTTTGCAAATTCTTTTCAATTTCCGATCACCGTTGTTGTCAGTCGAACGAAATTTTTTAAACGATTTCGCGAGTAACTCGTTGCCAGTGTAATAACAAAGTAATTAGTATAATTATAGTTGTATCAATATAACACTCCAGTCACAAGAACAAACGAGAGATGAAGGTGATTCGCTCTCCGCAAATTTCTCCGCGCCACGATTTTCGCCGATGAGCTCATCGTTCGTCGATGCCGGAAGAATTTTAATTGCCATTGTTAACGCGCGAACATAATTTGTTTATCGCGCTCGCATCGAACACGGGACGTTCCGTACATTGTTTTTCGTTTCTCGGCGCTTTGGACTTTAACGACGATGATAATCGCGGCGAGCAACGATTCGCGGACGTTTGGAATAGCGTTAATTAATATCGGTAATTAATACCCCCCTCTGTTGATTGCTAATATCGCGTCTGAGGTGTTGCATTAAACCCGCGGCCGATCCTCGTGACCGCATTAAATTTTAATTGATATCGATATTGCAACGATTGCGCGTGTCTCTCACTCTCTTCTTTCGATCCCCGGATCATTTTCATCAATTTTCCACGCCGGTATTGTCGCAATCGATGCGTCATCCGATCGTCCCACGTTTACAAATTTCTGCCACGGCCAGGTCCATAAAATGCGATTTGCACAACTCTCGCGTTTCGCGAGGATTTACACTGCACGTACCTCGGTGCAGGACTGTCAACTTTGTATTCATTTTTTTATATATTTAATTTTTACAACTGTAACATTATTAGAACACTCTCTGAATATATATTGTACAGGATGAGGCGTCTAAATATCTGTGTGGTTGTCGGTAGATTGCGAATTTTCATGCAGTTGTACGAGAATTTTAAAATTTTGAGAAAATTTAATAACTTCACCGAATATTCGTGATATGTAATAAAATATCTAAGGTAGTATAACGCTTTCTGCTTTCGAGTAAGTCCTGTGGAGTCCGTCCATTAAATCAATAGACATTCTAACTTTAATTCTTTGAAAAAAATCTATCGTACGAGAGCAAGTAGACGTGATTTTATGTTGTTCTTAACTATTGGACGTTCAGGTGACCTATTTTAGATACCTCACCCTGTATATATAGATGATTGTGACGGGAATATAATTGCGCAGCGGCGGATGAGAGAAAGTTTCAACAGACAAGTGGCTGGAAAAGATAGGATTAATTTATTAAGAATAACGAAGAGATTCAGGATTTTTGTATATTTATAGAAACTGCAGAAAATGCGTATGATACACATTTTCAAAATGCAATATTTTGTTGTTCCTTTTTTTTTTCAATTCTATATTTTAATCTTTTATATTTTCTCTAATATTCTATAATCTTTTATACATTTAATTCTATATTTTTTATATTATTTGTATTATTATAATATTATTATATATTATTTTATATTATTATATATATTATCATAATATTATTATATTATTTATATTTTTTATATTATTTAATATTCTATGATTTTTATAATATTTGTGTTATTATGATATTATTATAAATATAATAATATCATTTTATATTATTTAATATTCTATGATTTTTTATAATATTTAAAAATGGAATATTTTATATTCTATAATAATTAATTCTATATTTTTTATATTGTTTCATTGTTACTATGGTCTCAAGACTTTAATTACATTGTTAAAAATTTTGTAACGTGTGTGAGTAATCCGCAGTCTAGTAATTAATTGGCATTTTTAACCTTCCCGTGTTCGGGAAATCCCTCTTTATGATATTAAATTAAGTGAGGTACGTTCGAGTCACGTGTCTGACTAGATATTCCAGACATATGTATTCTACTTCGTACGATTCTCTCCAATCTCAACAGACAAAGTATGCTCGCTCGTTTCAAAAATCTGAAATAACGTTTCGTTGGATGGATCTGGCACGTTTCACAGATTATTAACAGAATGAATTTCAAATGTGGCGTTGGGCCTGCAAGATCGTTTGATAAAATTTATAATTTAACGTATATAAATGGTTGGATCATCACAAACCGTACAACTAACAAGAACATGAATCGAATAATTAATAAATCGCGAATGTCTACGCGTTTGCGTAAAATTTAAAGAGAATGCAAGACGCACACGTCTCGTTGGTAATAAAATACCAAAGGTAAAGTTATCCCATCTAAAAAGACGAAACGAAAGTTCAAATTCTCTGTTGAAATTTTGCTGAATTCTACTTCAATTCTATTCGCTGTCTGATCCAAAATTTCCGCACGAGGCTCGAGTTGTTTTGCCGAGAGAAAAAAATGATCGTGAGGGGAAAAGTCGAAAGACTGGGAAATAGAAATGGAAGAGGGGAAAGGGCAAGAAGATTCTGGTATCGCGTAGGTGACCACGGTTGGGGTTCCCACGCGGCCGAGCAAAACCGGTGCTTACGAAAGACGAGACGCCTTGTCGTATTCTCGGATTGCGGATTAGCCAGCAAGTTCCACGCTGGTAAATGCACGCGCAGGTGGCCACGTTAAATGCATCGGCGTCCAGCACCGGTTTCCGGTCAGAATCGTATTTGTTCGATTGTTTCTCAAATGTTGACGAACGTTGGAGAAAAATTTGAGAAAAAAATTCCCCGAACGTTCAAAAATTACATAGATACTTGTATGCTTCTTATAAGAAACGGAAATTGTTTGCAAGGATTGTTTGTAGTTTCAAAATCGTGTTAGAATTAATTGGATATTTTAATTTGGGTAGTTCTTATTATTTAGAATTGATACAAAGATCATTGCCTCCGAAATGCGTACATTCTTAATTATTAATTTATCAATTTCTATGTGAGCATATATATGGATGTGTGTGAAAGATTGGCAAAGGTTAACGTTGGTTTTTTAAATTAAATATACATTGAATGTACGTATCATTTATTATACTAATAAAGTATTATATTTATTATACTATACTATTGCTTTAAACTTGGACGACAGAAAAATATATAATCGACAGAATTTTGTGCCAAATGCCATTTTACAACAGGATGATCATTTCCAATCCTACGTCATTTTATTCGAAGTATTCGACTTACTGCTTCTCGGAAAAGAAAAATTCCAGAGGGAAAACGGTTCAACTCTATTCAAATTCCAAAGGACCAAATCATTAACTTCTATATTTATCACACCTGATTGCTTTAAACTTGAACGACAGAAGAACGTACAACTGACAGAACTTTGTGCCAAATGCCATCTCACAACAGGATGATCATTTCCAATCCTACGTCATTTTACTTGAAGTGTTATTTGACTCACTGCTTCTCGGAAAGAAAAGAAATTTCAGAGAGAGAAAAGGGTTAAATTCTACGAAAATTCTAAAAGTTAATTTTAAAAGTTGTTACTCTCGTCGCATCCCCAACAATTAACAGCTAGAATCATCGTCACCTGCGCGCGACTGGTCGCTGGCTTCGTTTTCACTCGTCACGGTTGAAAATCAAAGGATCGAGGGTTGTGCAGGTTGTTGAATGGCTGAACGCGGTGAACGATTCACCTGTGTGCAGAAGCTCTCTGCCCGACACGGACGACGAAACGCAAACGAGAGGAAAAGGAGGACGCGCTCGCGCGATAGAGCCGCTCGTTACTGGGCCTAAGCACGCGAGCGAGCGAGCGGAGCGCGTATCGGTCTGCCGCGTGCGTGCACACGCCTATCGATAATCGCATAATAAGCCCCGGCGAGAACGGGCCCGGGGAACGCGGACACACGAGATGTGTTGTGCTCCTCTCGTCGTTTAATGAGTGCCCTAATGAACACGCGCTCCATCGTATTGCCGATGTCGCCGATCAATTAATAGACCACTAACGGTTATCGCGAATTTACCGACGTATCCCGGTATATTCCTCTCGATCGTTGCCTCGCCCGATCATCGCCTCTTTCCCTGCAATCGCTCTTTCTCACGCGAACACACGCAACACACTCGGCGTGTCTTTCTTCGTTTCCTTATTTGGTTCTTTTTCTTTCGCGAGACCACTCGAATATGCTCCAGTGGCGAGTGACTGGAAATTTATGGAGAGAGGTTTGACATTATGAAAATCGTCGATCTCGCAAGGAACGGCTTCTGTTTCAACCTCTATTTTCTTTCTTTCTTTTTTCATTGCAACACAGTGAGTGGGAAAGTAAAGGTACTTTCATTCTGGATCGTCGTAGGATAATTCAGAAACGTCGAGAACATCTCCCCCCCCCCCCCTCCCCCCGGTTAAATTCATCGTATCGGAGATTGAAGATTTCTCGAAATTCGGTTGTGCTATATTTTTTTTTCTTTTCTTCCAACTTTGGAGATTAGGCTTGATATGGATAAAAGTCCAAGAAACCTTCAATACTTCGTCGTAGGAATCATCGTACTCATTATTTGTTTTCTTTAATTCTCTTTTGCAAACGTGCCTGTCTTGCAAGATATTTACGTTCCTTTTCAATTAAAAATTAGAATAAAAATACGAAACATTTTACATTATTTTTCAATTAAGAATTAGAGTGAAAGTGCGAAATAGTACTGATCAATCTTGGGCCAATCATGCAGTAATTACTCTCCCATCTTCTTCCCGAAACGCTGATCCAGGCGGACAGACGGAACGTTATCAAACAGACAGACGGGAAATCTGTTTATCCCTGTTCGAAGCGTCGGTAAAATCGCGTTATATCGTCCGCCATCCCCGAAGATTAATTCGACGACCCCGGAACGAGCGTTTTCCCCCGGACGAGGAGAGGGAGAACAATCGAACGATTGGGAACGAAAACCGTTGCCGCGTATATCGGTGGCAGCTCGATGACAGCCAAAGTTTCACCCTCCCACCCCCGCCATTCGGAAAATTAATTTAGTCACTGATGAATTTCTATTACGGCCGTTACTGGCCTGATTCCGCCGGGAGAAAATTCGATTTGTCACGCAAGCATCCACGCACACCTGCTCGCGGCTGTTTCCCCGGCTGTGCGGTCGGAAGGTAGAACCTAGAAACTCTATAAATAATTTGGGGAACGGAAGACTCGCGGAACGGGATAGCTTCGGAGTGTCACAGCTACGAGTTTGGGTGTACAGGTGTTGAATTGAATCCTTTCGGCTGCCATTTCTTCTTGGAGGTGACATCGTCGGGACTTTAAATTCTGCCTCGGACTTGTTCTTTTTACAATTTGCCGACGAATTCTGACGAACGTGTACATTTGGTTGTTATGTGATGCGATAGTATAATATATAGTATAATAGTATAATAGTGTAATATAGCACATAGTATAACAGTATAATATACTATTATATGTTTATATCTTTATATTAGTTAATATAGTATATATAATATACTAATATATTTTTTATATAGAATAAAATATATATATATATAATAATATTATCTTTATATCTTTTTATATCTTAAAAGATATAATAGTATAATAATGTAATATAGCATATAGTATATAGTATATGATATATGGCATATTAAGTATACTATAATATAGTAGATAGCATATAATAGTATAATTTATAGTATAGTATAATATCTGAACTGAAATTTAGTAATCCTTTCTATGGATATAAAATCTTTTTAATAGTAATTATTTGCAAGATAACGATGATCTATCATTAAACTTTTGTTCCATATCTGTCTTTCACGTGTTTTCTAATCCAGTTGTTAATATATTGACACTATATCTATTTTTTTGTGTTTACTGCACGACGAATGTATGTAATTATTCCACTCTTCAAACAGATACACATAGTGTCTGTTCTGAGACTTTCGAAACATATATTTTAACATTATTACTCGCAACTTAAATGCTAATTATTCTATTAAAGAGAATTAAAAGAACTAAAAAAAAAAAAAAATACGAGAGAATTAAACTTTTAATTATTAAAAAAACAAATATTTTACAACAAAGCATCTCCATATCTGCGAATGTTTCACAGATATTTCGTCGAGTCTTGACAAAAATTCTTCAAATTTTCTTTTTGGAGGGGAAAACGCAAAACGTGAAAAACAAAAAAAAAAAGAAAAAAAAAGAGAAATACTGCAAGAGAAGCGCCGATTATTCATGGCCGATCAACGACGCCTGGATCACGTTTTAAGGATTCCTCGGATAGTCTGGAAGTGTCGTGAATCCCGTGGGAGACGCCTGCTTCTTAATAAAGCCTCGGATGACGTCACGCGACGCCGTGGAAGAAAGTCGATTGGGAATTCTGGCTTAATAAGGTGCGCGTCGAACGAGTCCTCCATTCGATCCCTTGAACTTTGCGGTCCAGTTCACCGGAGATGCTGATCGATTCTACAACTCCTGAACCCAAAGAGTATCGCGATAATTATTCTCATTAGGCTTTCAAAGTGAAATTATCGATGAATCGAGTCTCTTGGAAATTTTTCTCTCTTTTCTTTTTATATGTTTATCCCACTTATTGCACTTCACTTTATTTCATCCACTCTCTGTTGCACATTCTACACTCTTTATTAGAAATATTTGTTTCATCAGTCTGTTCTATCTTGGCAAAAATGCGAATAATTATATATCATCTGCGAAATTATGTGTCTCGTAATTGAGAGATGCTTCTTTTCTCATAAAGTTTAAGGGAATTTCTTTTCGTCTGTGAAGTTCTCCACGTGCAAATGTTTTTATTTGTATAACATTTCCTTTCTAGTGTATTATGTTTGCTGTACGTTTGTTCCACTTGTAGCAGCGAGCACACGTGTAAAACGTGTAAAAGTAAAACGCTCCCCTCGTAGTTACGAAAACCCGCCTAGTTTCCTTCCGTTATAAAATTTAAGTAGGGATTTCCTCTCTCTCCCCCCCCCTCCCTCCTCCCCCCGTAGTGCTTTTATTGCGAATATTTATAAACTTTCGCGGCAGGTATAAATACGCAGGAAAATGCAAAAATATGCAGAACACGTGAAGGTATGCAGTTCTCGCAATTATTCGAAATTATTTCCCGTATTTTATGTGCGTTACTTTATTTTCTTTCAGTCATAAAATTGTGAAACGGGGGGGTGGGGGTTCCCTTTGATTTGTTAAAAACTTTTCGCCAGTATTTTTTTTTTATTGCGAATATTCGTGCGAATTATTCGAAATATAATTATAAACATAATTATTCACTTATAGTTGTAATTGTGAACAAAATTATAAATATGATCATAATCAATTAATTAAATACAATGGTACAAATTTAAATCGCAACGGTGCCAAAGCAAAAGCAAAAATGTACGAAAATGTACAGTTCCCATAATTATTTGGAGTTATCCTTTCTAACTTATTCTGCTTCTACTATATCTTGAGAATTGTTCCTTTATTTTGTATTTCCATATTTTATATTGGCTATTTTCGACACACACACACACACACACATACACACACACATGAACCTTGTTGCAATTGCACGCAAGCATTGCTCGATCAGAAATTTTTTTTCACACGTTTCTCATGATTAAATTATTCACGCAATGTCCATTCAGCGTTTACGTCATTTGAATAATTACGAGCCACGCTGCTATATTTAGAAAATAAGACAATCTTTTATTCAAGTGAATTTCTTATCTTCGTCGAGACAAAGGATGAATTTACACAACCGTCCTCTTCTCGTCAATTGTTAATTCCACTGTTCTCGAATAAAATTCGGCAAGAGAGCAAAAGTCTGTGACAGCGATGCTTCGCGTCATCTCAGAAATTCTTCGTTGTTTCCAACAATCAAGTTCGATGATCTATTTCACGCTGGCTCTCATTCGTACAGCTGCGATCTCTCGATCGATAAAACAAAACCATTCCTCGCGCGATTTGCCGCGAAGCTACGTCGTGTTCAAGCCTCGAGCGTTCAAACAACGACACTTTGTCCCCTCGATGCTTCTCGCCGATGAGTCTCGCGACGAGAATAATAATTGAAACAGTTACTCCGGCTATATAAATACAATTGCTATTGAATTTAGCACGAAGCCTTTTTCATCAATTGTCAATGGCGCAACAGAAACTAATGGATTCCTCGAAGGGCTTTCTCAACCCCTCATGTCTTATTGTAATATCGCGTCACGTTCGTCGCGTGAATCGTTCGTGGCTGCGATTCGACGAAGGTAAATTACACTTGTAACTTCGAAACTTCAATTTTTCACCCCCCCCCCCCAAAGAGAACGCAAGCAATCTATTTATCACTTTACATTTCACCTTTCGTCTCTGAAATTTGATTTTCTCTACTTCGCCCTTTTGTTGTTTTTTTTAATTCTTGCTTTTGTTAAAAATTAATTAGATAGATTCTTTTTTATTCTAGAAAGAGTTACAAGAATTTTGAAAATTTCGATTCCTCAGAGAAAAATATTCCGGTAATTTCACATCTTCTCGATGATTGAAATTGTTTCGATACTTCACAGTGAACTTTTCAATGTCGCTTTAGTAATGAAACGAGAGATCGAAGATTGTACTCGAGGTGTCGAACAAGGCTTTCTGTTATTTTAAATTCGAAGAAATTGGAGTGTTCATAACGTTAATTTCTTTTACAATTATAATATAATATAACTTGTAAGATAATATAATTTTTATAATTTATAAAACAATGTAATTTCTTCTCGCAAATATTTTTTATACATCTCTGATTTACTCGGCATACTTGTCTCGAGACTTGCTTTGTTTAAATGTGTGTTTTATTTATTTGCATTTCTCAGTAATATTTATCAGTGTAACGTTCCACTGTTTTATCGTCAGTATCGCAGAGGTTGGTTGAACGAAAACACGCAAAGTAAGGTGAAAACTGCGAAGCTAACTGATAAAAAGCGAATTGATAAAAATTCCATCATCGGGACCGAAAATTGGATCGCAATAACCGAATGACAGCAGAAACGACGCCTCGTTCGCTTTATTCTAACAGAGGAAACGATGTTCTCAACGTGTACGTGCCTCGAACCGGAAACATCGATTGTAACTTCCTCCCCAGTAGCTTCTCCGCAATATATCGAGTATCGTGCCGCGTATCGATCGCTCTCTCGCAGTTTTTGGTTCGTGAGCCCATCCTTTGTTCCTCTTCTCTTTCTCTCTCTCTCTCTGTGTGTTTTTTTTTCTCACTCCACTCTCCAGTATTATTAAAAAAAGTAAAAGAAAAACGAACGCATTGCCGTGCCCGCTGAAACGGGATTTAGCGATCCATTTTTCTTTTCTCTCTTTCTTTTTTTCTTTTCTTTTTTTACTTTATTTTCAGTCGAGTTTTGATTCTTTCATGCGTGGCCCGTCGCGCCCAGTTGATTGCCGCTGCATTTTTCAGAAAACTCTTTAACTCTTTGATCGATCGTTGTGTTCCTTCGGTGGTTTTTTTTTTTTTTTTTTTGTACCGAGAGACGCGGAATTTTTTATTGTTGAAAAACTACTGTAATCTTTGACAAGAAGAGTTCGACGTCTATCGAGACTTCTTGTGGTTTTTGCTTATGTGCAAAGAGGCAATTGTAACCTTTGTGATTATCTTTGAGAATCTATTGAATATCGAACAATTGCAATTTTCGTATTTCTGTCACGTGACATTCTTACATAAATTGTCATATTTTTCACCATTTATGTCCCAACGTTACATTTTCACTGTAACCTAATGCAAATCTTCATGTTTGTACCTTGACTATAGATCCTTCCTTACGTTTACATGTAAATATCTTCATGTTTTGTTTATCATTCCGTTTTCACTTTCATTCGTCGTTTTCTCGTTATTTATCGATACCAATAATGAATATTGTTCGTTCTTTTGAAGTATTTTTAACATCAGTGGATAATGGGACGAACGAGAATGAAAATGACTCTCCGCGATTCGAGAGTCGCAAACAATTTTCGAAAGAGCAAAAAAAGGTTCGTTCGGAAACACCGGTTATATTTCAAGAAACTATGAACTATTAATTATTTGGTCATACGAAATATCGATTAATTCTCAAGTCGAAATTAAATGTAAAAATTGCTCGAAACTTCTTATCCTTAAATTGAATCCAGAACAGAGGCATTCCGTTGTTAATAAAATCATTCAATAGAATTTCAGTTTAACAAACCTCTCGCGCTGGAATGACGTGCCACGTCGAGGACATTTTGTTCCAAAATTGCAATATTTTCTCAGTTTCAAGTATATTTAAGTAAAAAAAAAGAAACAAAATTGCCTCTCAATAATTTCTATCCAATGATATCGTACCGACAAGTTCAAAAGGCGACGATTTATTGTATACGGTTTTGGTCACTCGTTACGGTCCGCAATCAGTTGCCAGCGAAAGTGGTTAACATCTGATTGTCATTTTCCAATTATTTGTCGTTTGTTACGCGTAAAAATTAATGTTATTTACAAACAGAGATTGACTAAAATTGCCTAAATAAACCACACCCCCGCAATTTCCCCCAAATTTCACTGTAAAACTCTGAGGAACGGCCAAAGGAGACCGAGCGTGTGAAATCCTCTGGATCCTGTGACTCGCTGTCAGTATCGGAAGATTGATGTTCGGTTTCCTTGAATAGTTAGAATTTGCACTTGCCTGCGTGGATCGGCGATTTTTTTTTCAGCGGGACGACAGGAGTCAGCCGCTGAAGAATCGCCGAGATTTCCGCCTGGTTCTCGTGGCTGTTTGCCAGCCGAGTTCGAACTCGGTTGACCGGTCGGACGAGCCGGATTGGCCTTGCTCGAACATCTCGCGCTCTAAGCCTTCATCATCGTCCTTAACTTTGCTTCTCCTCCTCCTCTTTCTTCTTTCTCTCCTTCCTCTTTGTTATCCTGCATCCGCGTGACACATCGACGAAGATTTTTTTTTTTTTTTTTTTGAAGGGGGGAGGAAATTGGGAAAATCGAGGGAATCGTGATTTATAGGAAATTTAAGTGTGCAAAATATTCCGTGATGTCTCGTACGTCAAACGAATTTTCTACTGTGGACGAGGGAAATTAATTAAAATTTTTAATTACATTTTTGGTAATTGGGATTCGTGTGAAAATCCGCGGTCGAATGGTTATTGTGGGATATTGGAAAGGAATTGATGATATATTTGTAAGGGGAAACATTGGCTAGGTTTTTCTAAGTGATCAGAACCGTGATCGTGATCGGTGATGGATCAGAGATCGCAATAAACCGAAGCTTCGTCTCACTGATCGTCGCTCTTCTTCATCGAGAGATCTTCGAGTATAATAATAACCTCCGTAATAGTGTCGGAAATCAATCTTCCAGTTCATCAAAATCGTTCAACATCTGAAGAAGCTTAAAAATTTTAATCTAAAAGAAATTTCGAAGCTTTGCCCACTTGCTCGATCTCTTCTGCATCGAGAGATCCTCGGGTATGAATATCGCTATCCCCCGTGTCAGAAATCGATCTTCCAAAATTTTCATCAAAATCGCCCGATGAAGTTTTGAAATTTTCAAAATTCTAACTTGAAAGAAATGTCGCGATCGAGAGATTTTCGTACGCAGATACCAATATCCCAAAATCGATCTTCCAGTCTGTCAAGATCGTTGGAAGAAAAGCTTCGAGGCGAGAGGGCTCGAAGGAGCGTCGACGAGCGAAGTCGAAACGAAGAATCCGAACTCCGACCGGTATCGCGGCGAAGAGAGGCGCGGAGACAGGAGAAACTGGCAGGATATATACTCGATTCCCCTTTCGCGCTGCGAGATGCTAGGGGCAAGTCGCTTTGTCCAGGAACCGGTCGACGTGCCTACCAGGAGGCAGACACGCATCGATCCTCCAATAGCTGCGCCCGGGAGCGCTCCAACGCGACCGCCGAACCTTCCTCGAGGAATCGTTTCCTTCAGCTGACGGAGAAATCGCGAACGCGGAAGTGAAAATTCGCGATCGACTCGTTAAAGCCTCGTCTCTCTCTCTCTCTCTCTTTCGCGTCTCTTCCTTGGTCGATCGTTAATCAGAGTCAGATCGTTAATCGTTAATCAGAGATTTTTAGGCTTTGGCTTTCTCTTGGTTTTTCTGGATTATTAGACTTGATTTTCAGGATTTTTTAAATTTTTCGGATTTTTAGGCTTTGGTTCTCCCTTGGTTCTTCTGGATTATTAGACTTGATATTCAGGACTTTTTGAATTTTTGGGATTTTTCTTTCAGATTCTGCGTCGTTCTTGGTTCCTTTAGATTAGATCTTTTTGGATTTTCGTTTGTTCTTTGGAAATTCGCGATCGACGAAAGCTTCGACGAGTCATCATTCCTCTCTCTCGTGTTTCTTCCTTGATCGATCGTCAATCAGAGTCAAAGATTTTTAGGCTTTGGCTTTCTCTTGGTTCTTCTGGATTATTAGGCTTGATATTCAGGACTTTTTGAATTTTTGGGATTTTTCTTTCAGATTCTGCGTCGTTCTTGGTTCCTCCAGATTAGATCTTTTTGGATTTTCGTTTGTTCTTTGGAAATTCGCGATCGACGAAAGCTTCGACGAGTCATCATTCCTCTCTCTCGTGTTTCTTCCTTGATCGATCGTCAATCAGAGTCAAAGATTTTTAGGCTTTGGCTTTCTCTTGGTTCTTCTGGATTATTAGGCTTGATATTCAGGACTTTTTGAATTTTTGGGATTTTTCTTTCAGATTCTGCGTCGTTCTTGGTTCCTCCAGATTAGATCTTTTTGGATTTTCGTTTGTTCTTTGGAAATTCGCGATCGACGAAAACTTCGACGAGTCATCATTCCTCTCTCTCGTGTTTCTTCCTTGATCGATCGTCAATCAGAGTCGAAGATTTTTAGGCTTTGGTTTTCTCTTGGTTCTTCTGGATTATTAGACTTGATATTCAGGACTTTTTGAATTTTTGGGATTTTTCTTTCAGATTCTGCGTCGTTCTTGGTTCCTTTAGATTAGATCTTTTTGGATTTTCGTTTGTTCTTTGGAAATTCGCGATCGACGAAAGCTTCGACGAGTCATCATTCCTCTCTCTCGTGTTTCTTCCTTGATCGATCGTCAATCAGAGTCGAAGATTTTTAGGCTTTGGTTTTCTCTTGGTTCTTCTGGATTATTAGACTTGATATTCAGGACTTTTTGAATTTTTGGGATTTTTCTTTCACATTCTGCGTCGTTCTTGGTTCCTTTAGATTAGATCTTTTTGGATTTTCGTTTGTTCTTTGGAAATTCGCGATCGACGAAAGCTTCGACGAGTCATCATTCCTCTCTCTCTCGTGTTTCTTCTTTGATTGTTCGTCAGCCGGAATCGAAGATTTCCTGTAACTTGTATCTTCTTCAAATGCTCACTTTAAAAAAGAAAAAAAAGCACCCTTACAACGATTAAAATCACAAGCACCAAATTAAAAAAGAAAATATTGCGCCGGTGTCGATTACAGTTTACAAATTACGGCCGTTTCCTTCTCGAAATAAAGTGAACATCGCACACACCTCCGGTTGAGAAAAACCTTTGCTCTAACGTCCTAACGTTCCGCTAAATTAAAACGAGACCAAGGGGTGGGAAACTTTTTTTTTTCAAAGATCCGGCTGAAAAGAGCGACTCGACCCGCGGCCAAAAGACTCTTTTCTCGAACTGTCGTGCGCGACACTTTTGTGTCGGTGGAAAAGGGAACTCTTAAAATTCCGGAGAACGCTTTCCCGAGGGGGGAGGGGGGAGGGGAGGGAGTTTCGATATCTGGGAAGCATTAATCGGAAGCGGAGCGAAGTCAAAGGTTCTTTTTTTCCAGGGATCGGCGAGTGAGACGTTGCTCGGAACGATAACCCCGGAGCTTTGAAACACGGCGCGCTCCAGACTTCTCGGTGAGAACCCTTTGACGAGCTGACCTTTTCAAAGCCGATGCACACACACACACACACACACACACATCTTGAGGGTTGATTCCTTAACTGGAAACCGCGGCGATTCAGCCGCGTTTCGCGCGATTTCCTTTTGCGAACGCGCGTGCCAGCCCCCCGGAATTTGTTCGACGAAATCTCGAATTCCGCACGTGTGATTACGTGTGCTCAATGAAAAGTGGAAATCACCGTTATCCATTAGTCCGATAAGCCCTCGATTTTAGGTTAGAAGATGAAAATTAGGATGATGAAAATAGGGAATTGAACTTAAACTTAGATTGTTCTTTCTTTCGAATCTGAGAAGTATAATTTTGGGGGAAGATTTGGCGAGGAAAGGTGGTTGCAGGTTCTTGGAAATTTTCAGGAAGGAAATATAAAGTTTTCTCCCGACCTATTTTTTTTTCCAATGAAATTTTAATAAAATGTGCGGATTAATTTTATTAATTTTTGTTATAATTACAACGGATGGGATATAATTTCTGGGTATTCGGAACTCACGGATCACACGTGTTATAGTTTCAGTCACTCAAAAGACAAGAGAGCAGCGACCGTCAGTTTATTCATCATCTAACGTACTAGGTGTTGCTAGTTGTGTTGTGCAAACGAGAAAAAAGTATAGAGCGGGAGATGTTAGATCTCTCCAACAATTTTGAATTAAATTTGAGTTCAGGCATGATCCTTCCATTGTGTCTTGAAAATTATTTCTTTCAATTGTTGACCACCTGAGACTCGGCAACTAATTCAGAGAGTTATGCAGAAAGAGAATCAATTTAAAATCAAAACGAATCTTTACTTTAGCAGAGATAAAGAAGAAGAAGAAATATCTCTCTCTCTCTCTCTCTCTCTCTCTTTCGCCGTGACATTCGACGCCGTTTGAAGAAAGACGGTGTAAGATAGAATAACAAATCAGTTAACTTTCGATTTTAACGCGAGATCAAACTTTTTCTTTCTCACTTTCTCTAAAAAACGTTGAGATTTCAAGCGACAAAATTCCTCGTAGCGACGCGAGACTGTGAAATGGTTCGACCCTCGCCGGCGGGGAAACAAACGTGAAAATACGCGAAGCATGTGAAATAAATAAATGTCGTAAGTGAGCTTTATTCATCGTGGCGTTGATGAAGGCCTGTGTGAACGCAAAGATGAAAAGACGGAAAAAAAGATACAGCGAGAAGGGAGGTGAATGATGGAGAAACGAAGTGAAAGAGCGAAAACTTTGATTGAAAGTTGCGAAATCAAAGGTTGGCGAGGAAAATCGGGACGGCGAGTGTGTGTGTGTGCGCGCGCATTGGTTTTAGGCAACGTGATTCAGAGAAATTCGTTCCATTGAGAGATACGCAGAGGGGAGAGATGGAAAGATGAAAGAGGGAATGGAACTTAATTGGTAATTATCAGAGATTATTGGAAGACGCGTTATGTCGGTGAAAAGAGGTACAGCGCTTTCTATGCAAATAGGGGAATTATGGTGGAAAGGAAAGGTGCGTTTTAAATTTGGCGCATCTGTTGTACGAAATGTTTAATCTGTTTTTTTAAAAGGTGGAACATTTCAGTCGACATTTCCAATACTTTTCATTTTTCCAAACAAGACAAGATACGCAACATTGGAAATTTATATTAATAGCCAACTTTTTCAATTATTTTCACGTTTCCGAATGAATCTGTGATTTTCTTATTATATTCACAGATGGCGAGCAAATACTTCGGTCGACTTTTCTAATGCTTTTCATTTTTCGAAACGAGCTAATCGTTTTTCGAGACAAGATTGACAGTTTGAATTGTATTTCTTCCCTTATCAAATTCACAGGTAGCGAGCAAATGTCTCAGTCAAATTTCCGAATTTTGCGAGAGCAAGAGTCACGGGAGATGGAAAACGCGAAATGTCTAGACTGTAGCCACACAGCGAGCCGAATTATTGCTTCAGATAATTATCTCATCTGGCAGTGCGATCTCTGGATAACGCAAATATTTGTCTAGTCTGATAATATTGATAATCTATGCTAATTGGACAACGCCAGCAGCCGCGTTGGGTTCGCGCTAGTTCATCGATTAACTAAGAGTCCCGTCTGTGTTAATAGAATAACGTCGTTTAGAGTATCGACACTCGTAGAACAAAAATTCGAAATTTTGTGAACGAAAATCCGTACCGATTGCCGTATTAATTAATTAAATTCGAGTTGACTTGATATTATGGCGATCATGATGAAAATGAAGGTAGTTTTAAATTTTAGGCCCCTTAAGTTACAGATTCAGATTATTCAGAATATTTTAAAATTGAAGGCTTCGAAGCGCTCAGATTTCGAGTTGTCAAGTTGGATGAATTTAAATTTAAAACTTGGAACTTAAAGACCACTAAAATTATTAAAGACGTTAAATTTCGCGAGTGGCGATAATTTCAGGTGACAAAAATTTAATAATTAGAAATAATCTCTAAAATCTGTAAGAATTGCGCGCCAATTTTTACTACAATTCTGATTCCCAAAACTTAAAATTTTCAAGGTCTGCATTCTGAAATTCAAGGATTCTCAATTCAAAATTTTAGAATTTTAGAACTATCGAGTCTTGAGAATTCCAAGACCGCGAAAATTATTAAATCCAAAGACATTAGTCAGAAATAATCTCTGAAATCTGTCAGAATCGCAAGTAAATTTTTACTACAATTGTAATTCAAATATTTAACGACGAAATTTAAAATTCGTAGCGAGAGTCGCTCGGTGGTACGCTCGGCGAAGCTTAAATCGTAGAAAGTTGAAATTGCCGCGGTAGCGCAGGAAATTAACCGGTTTATGCGTAAAGTTTATTCGACGAGAATTGATACAGCGAGCTTTCGTTTCGCCAACTAAAAGCTATTCTAGTTTACAGTCTTCGTTAATGTTTTTGCCGATTCTGTGATTTCTCATTGGCCGCGAATATAGGATTAGTCGAGAGCAATGGGGTTTGCGAGTTGGCAGTGCAGAGAAACGCTGTAAATTAGAAAAGAGCTTACGACTTGACATTAGTTTCACTCTGAATTGTTAATCTTCGGTCTTCAAACTTCACTCTTGATTTTCTTTCCGCTTTTACCGAAAAAGTTTCACTTACAAAAAGTTTCAAGAATGTAAAATTGACGGTGACATATCTATCCGGGAATATTCTTCAATTTTCCTGAAAACTTTTTTGCTTTTACTGGAAGTAAGTTCGTGGTAATGACTTTATTATCTATATATATATATATATATATATATATATATATAGAGAGAGAGAGAGAGAGAGACGTTGACAAGTTTCTCATTTTTTTTTTTTTTTTTTTTTTTGTGAAAGTTTAGAATATTAATTTTAAATATCAATCTTTTTTTCACTAACGTGGTCTGCTCTGCGTAGATTTTTTCTTTCTCCTCGTCTGATCGATTTCTTATTGTTCATACAAAAAAGAAATTCTTGCAGTCTCTGATTTAAAATAACAAGTCGAACTGTTTGCCAAACTTTTTGCAATAAAAGTAAAAATTCGTGAAACTGAACGATGAAATTTCCACCTGAAACTCGGCGAGCGAGTCGACAATTTTTAATACTAGAACCATCGAACTATCAAAGCATCGAATCTCCAAGGAAATTGCATTAAAGTGAAAACAATTGCGTAAAGAAAAACTTTATAACATTCACAAGCCCCTATTTGTACATTTTATGAAAAAAAAAAATCATTCAATCATCTTTAAAAAAAATTAATCACAGATACGATATAATACGTAAAATACAAAAAAAGCACACGTGTACAAGTTACAAACAAAAGTCATCCCCGTTCGGTTCGTTAGCGTTGAGAGACCACAGAAGAGAGTAGAAGATGGATTTTTTTTTTGGTCAAACGACTCGATACAATCGACGAGTGACGTTAATCGTCGCGTCGATCTCTACCGATCGTTCGACATCGGTTCCATCGATTACGATCTCGCCGGAGAGAGAATCTCGACGAAGAATTAACGCGTCACTGTCGATGCAAAAGACAGAAAGATTATCGGTCCCGCTACGATCGAGTTTGCTTTATCACAGTTAATAAAGCGATCCACCCGGTAATCATCCCCCTGGAAGAGAAACGCCCACGTAATAAATTGTTCGAACCGGGGCCAAAGTAAAAGGCTGTGGCAATGATCGATCACCCGTGGATCTCGATGGGTTTTTAACGCGTTCGACGGATATCTTTGGTGAAAGGTTCAGTCTCTCTCTTTCTCTCTCCCTCTGGTCACGTAGAATTTAAGAAGCACACTGCTGTGCTGTGTACGAAGGGCGGGGGAGGGGGAGGATTTGATCCGGATAAAAAGATTCTATTGTTCCAGTGGAAGTAATGAATTGCACGTTCGCTTGGTATTCGTTGTACGATCGACAGTGTCTAATGGGTGACACGTGTCGTGGAATTCTTGGGTCGTTGACAAAGCCTGTTGGTCGGACGGCTCGCTCGATTCGATTTGAGAAAGCTATTGACAGCGATTCGATTTCAAACGGTTGGATAATATATGTAAACAACGCGTCGGACGTTTACACGCGTGTAACATACGAAATTGTAAACATATAATTCATTATTTTTAATTATATTGCAAATATCCAAAGAATACATGTGTCAAAAGATTTAAAGGATGTTAAAATCTCAAATGAGATGATGTGACAATTTTTCGAGTGAATATTTAAATAGAAATAATGTTTATGTGCACGCAGGAACGTGAAACGCTATTTTTCGAAAATTTAGAGGATGATAAAATTTCAAAAGGGAGTAATGACTTCTTTGTGCAAGTGAATAGATAGGATTGGATATTTATGTGCGCGTAGGACAGAAGATTGTAATATAAAATATAAGAGAGTGCTGTTGTTTAAAAATTTAGAATCTCCAAAGAGATGACGAGTCTTTTCAGTAAATAAATATCCTAGTATTGTTCTTTTGCAGTATTGAAGCTTCAATTAATTATATTCGAAAGCTAAAGCTATAACTATAATATTGGCAATTGGTTGGTGTGAAATGTAAAGGTTGCTCCAATTTTTGAGCGTAGAGTATTCAGAAAGTAAAACGAGTCTCTGTACAAAGAGATTTATACAAAATTATGTACACTGAATTTATAAAATCAAAAATTTCTATACTGACATTTACAAACCTAGGAATTTGAAAAAACAAAAAAATCGCCGCAGTTTCAAAGTGTAACATAACGAACTGGAAAACATGATATTCGAAATGTGAAGTGTATTCATTATTTTTTTTTTTAAGAGAGATTTCTCCGTGTATTTAAACAAATTACAAATTATAATACGTTCGATATAATATCGTATGACGTGTCTGTCGTTAGATTCTTTTCGATACTTGATCGATGTGATCAGTTTCTTCCATCAGAGACGAAAACTTTCCAGTTAACTTTTAAATGAAGGAAAACGATAAATAAAATGAAAATAGTATCAAGACCCAGTGCCAAGGTTAAGGCGTGGAACGACGAGTGAAAATGATTTTTTGACGCACGGTGGCAGTGAAAATCCGTGGAAACGAAACAGAATTCCGGGGAGCTTTCATCGATCGCGGTCGAAGGGCCGGTCGGACGCTTTCAGCGTATTATTTAGAATTCGCGCCGAGATTTAATCGCGTTTGCGGCTCCATCCGTGATTTCACTGGCTCGCTTTTCACCGACGGCCGCGCGTCGATCGAGTGCCATCGAAACACTTTTAACCGCGTCGCTATCAATCTCTTCCGCGAACGATTCGAAATAAAAAAAAAAGGGAGAGAGAGAGAGAAAGGGAAAAAAAAGACGCGTGAAAAATAATCGTCATTTCTCTCTGAACAATCGGTCGGATCTCGATAGGCCTAACAACTTTCTCAACGAACCTCGATTTATCGATGAAACATCCGCGCTGCACGATCCGTCGAAGCGACGAGTCGATGAACGTTGAGTGTCTCAGAGAGTATTTAGTTAGTTAAAGAACAAAATTCTGTTCTAAGAAAGAAGTGAATTTCTAGAAATATATATATGTATAAAAAGGCAGGACTAATATTAACAGCAAATTAAATAAATTACTGATGGTAATGAAATAAAGGAAATTACCGATAATAAGGATACGTCAATGAAATGTCAATTGTACCCAAAAATACGCCCAGGAAATTTATTCTATCGATATGAAATTGTCTTCGAACGAAACAGTCGAGGAAGCAGACAGAAATAAAGGGATGGTAACTAAAATCAATAGAAGGGTTGTTTAGAAGCGGAGGGCGGGGAAAAAAAAAAAGGACGTTTGGTAATTGGAGGTAGGTCTGACGCGCGATTAGCTGCAGTCAGCGTGTTCGATCGCTTTTCTCTCTTGGTCGGCATTCGTTGACCGATGAAACGGAGTGAAAAGCGTCGAACGTTCCCAGGGTCGTGCAGTTTATTTTCACCTTTTGTCCCCTGTTTTATTTGCTTTTTCTTTCTTTTTCTCTTTCAAGCAACAGCGAGAGGAGACTGATTCAATTCCTCGCGATCGCGTTTGATCGCTGTCGTCGAGTTCCAAGTATCGCGTGGTTGATAGAGTGTTGGAGAGAAAGAGAGAGAGAGAGAGAGAAAGAGTCCGCTGTCCTCTCTGTCAAAATTCAAACGCCCGAAAGTAATTGGTCTTCGAGTTATCGCTGATATTTCTGGTACCGATCGATAATACAATTATCAATTTATAATATTTTAATAATAGTCTAACAATATTTAATAATATTCTATAATAATTATAATATTCTACAATATTTTAATAACATTCGCTGATATTTCTTCTACCAATTTTTATCAATAATACAATTATCAATTTATAATGTTTTAATAATATTCTTTTATACGTTCTTGCTGTAATACAACAGAAAAATTGTTCTGTATATAGATTTAATTTTTGTAGATAGTGTTGATAATTGTAATATCGTGTAATGTGACGATGATAATTGTAATTTGTGTAATATATAATTCAAATTTATTCAATTTAATTTCATTTAGTTTTGTAGGCATAGATCTAGTCTTATTTTCTAGCCTTTCTTTAAGATGGCTCAAAATTCTGATTTCATGCCACGTGTACTGAACTTTATTTTAGGTCAGAGCTTTGCTGTTCTTACATTCGAACAGAATACTACATTTCGGTAGCAAAGAGTCCTTCCACAGAATATGAAGGACTGCTACTCTTCCAAAAGCTGGGAATTCTTAATGGAACTTCGTGTCACACTGACGTTGAATGAACAAAAGCTTGACCAAATGATCCCTCGCGAGTAACCAATAATTATTACCATTTCGTGGCGAAACTAAGGAGAGGCCAGACTACGGATCTCGAAACTCCAACTGACAATAAGTCTCAACAACGACAAATTCCAATTACAACGTAAATCTAACGAAGAATAATATTTGAGAATTGGCGCGAGAAGTTTCGATTCTCATCGCCAATTCTCAAATCTGCCCGATCGATCGATCTCGAAGGATCCGCGATAACTGGCGGCCGCGCGATCCCGCGAACGCGAGAAACGTTGGAAAAGGCTGGCTGGTTCGCGAAGAACCGCGGCTCGGTAATGCCGGCGCAGGAAACGGGCCATCGATCGTATTTCAAAAGAGAGGCCAGGCCAGGCACTCGAAAGCTGGTGGAACGCCAGGCAAAGGTTGAACGCCGCGCTTAGGCGCTGCTCCATGCCCGAAGCCAGCCGGACCAGTCGACTTGCATACCACGCCGCGGGTTCGCAGCCAAGCAGCCTCTACCTGCATTCCAACCTACCAGTCGACCTCATTCCGCCATTACACTATTTCACTCTCCCTCGACCTTCTTCGTCGAGGCTCTTTCTCTCCTCTCCCTGGCTATTCTCTCCCTCTCTCGGCGTTTCGCGCCGGGTAAAAATGAATTTTCGAAGGACGCGCCCGGGTTCATCCAGAAGAGGGGGAGGGGGAGGGGGAGGATAGATGGATAGATCGCGCGCGCTCTCGCAAAAGGTCGATGGCGGACAAGCGGATCCAAGCTTCTGGACACTGGGAGTTTTAACCTCTTGCGCTGGAACGACGTGGAGAATTTTGAAAATCGAAAAATGTAATACTGCAGTATCGGTTGTTATAATTGATCTGTAGATATATATAATTTTAATTACGTTTAAATATAACAGATGGTCTGTTTGTTGAGCATAGAAAAATATGATGATAAAATATGAATATGAGAAGTCCAACGTAGGCACGGAGTACTTTAAAAAAACCATAGTCGTGAGAGTGGTGAGAGAGCGTCGAAAGACAACTGTCAAAAAGTGTCAATTGTGTTGTTAAAAGAGGTTGTCTGAGTTGTTTTAAAGTAATTTGTCTTGTTTAACTATTTGTTGTCCCATTATCATTATTTTCATGAAATAAACATCGCTTATGTTATATCTCTATAATATTTTCTCAGTTTCAAGGTACATTTAAGTAGAACAAGATAGGCAAAACAAATAATAAATTTATTACTTCTTAATAATTTCTATCCAATGATATCTTATCGACACGAGTTCAAAATGAAAGCGACGAATTATTGTATACGATGTTATCGCGTCGATTTAAAAAAAAAGGGAATTGATGTTGCAGTGACGTGACGCATAATTTTCAACTCGATGGTATAATATATGTTTAATACAACGGTATATATTTGATGTAATATGCACATATAAATATACACGTGTGTATTTAATGGAAAAGTTTCGTCTTCTTCGGTCAAAGACCTCGAACGGGTCAAATAAATGGAAAGAATAAAATAATTGGCTTCTTGAAATGGAATAATAGAAGGACGAGACCGTATCCGATGTCTTTTGATTAGACACGCTCTATATGTGAAAGGAATTTTAATACGTCGTACGAAACGACGAGGAAATAATACATAACTGGAGAGGAATTACGTTGTCGTTAAATGGCACGGAATAAACGTTGGTATAATATCCAATTATAAAATTGTATGAAATACCGTAGAAAGGCGGAACAGATGAACGATCCATAAGACATTATGCTTACATCTCTCTCGCTCTCTTTCTCATTCGTACACGTGCACGTTTATTTGTACTTTATTCTCGTGCCTTTCTATCAGGTTAATTCAATTCCCCTCGTTTAATTTTTCTCGTTTGAAAGTGGAAGTAAACTTTGGTGGAGCTGCGTATTCAATGAAGTTCCACGGACGGTTCTACCGCGATTTTTAAGCAACTATGGAATTATGGAGAATTATACAGAGAATTCGTAGTCCTTTAGAAAGATTAAGAAATTGAGAAAACGAGAATCAGATACTTTCAGGAAATAAGGAGTTCATTTTTTTGACGATGGGCAAGTCTTCTTCGTACGAAGTTTTCTTACGAAGAACGATCCGTGATCGATTGATCGTTAATCGTAGTGTAGGCAATTTGTAGACTGCGGATTGTTGTGCAATTTTCCCGTTGACGATTTAAAAAATGCAACGTGGACAGAAAGTTATTCAACAGAGAGCCTAACTGGCGGCCAGCGGGCTCTTGCCCCCACTTTCCTGATCGTTAGCGCTCCTACCCCCTCCACTGGGGGATCGATGCAGTGGAGGGGATAGCGCTAGACCGCCAGTTAGCCACCTCTGATTTATTAAATGTCGAGTATTTTATATATTTCTGCTCGCTACGCGTGTTGTTCATAATTTTTCACAAAATGCTCAAAATTGATCGAGGATTTGCGACAAACACATTTCAATAAAAACTTTCCAACATGATCATTTCCAGCAGTGACAACGAGAGGAAGCGATCACTTTCTAAACCGCTCGTTTCAATTTCTCAAAGTGTAAAAGAAAAACTGAACACACGTACACAAATTTACAAAACACTTTAAAATGTAGATCATTTTTGTAATATCGTGTTCAAGATGGAAGGCAAGGAAGTTTGTTCGTTCGAAATAAATAGAAACGTCGATGGAACGTGTTCGAAGCGAAAGTAGATGAAATCGAATCGTGTGTGTGGTCGTTGTAGGATTTCGATTTTGCAACGGAAACTAAGGAAGAAACGCGCCAGCGCAAGTCCAGCCCACTTTACTTCCGGCGTACGCCCTGCCATCGTTCGACTCGCGCAAAAACCTTCTCTCTCGAGTGCTTTTTATCGCTTCTGCCCTTTCTTCGCGGCGTGGCTTCTCGATCGCGCGGCCTTTTCTTTCTCCTACCATCGTGAAATTACCGCGGCGAGAAGTTAGGAGGGCAGGGGGTCGATAAGTTTCTTGCGAACAAGGGGTTGCTCGCGATTACCGTGGCTCTGGTACAATCGTCCGACTTCTTATCAGGGACCCGTGTTTTTTCATCTGGAATCTCGAGATTCCGGATTCTTCTTCTTCTTCTTTTGTTTTTTTCAGCGCGATTCGAGTTCACTTGCCACCAAGGGCCGAGCAAAGGGTTTACAAATTTCTTGGAATTTTGTAAAATTGCGATAACCTTTACAGCTATCCTATTATAGTAGTAGCTGGAAAATAGAATTCTTTCGCAGCGTGGAGTTGATTGAAGAAGATAAATTGTAAATTGATAAATTTGATATCGCGTCGATGACAGAGTTTTATCCTGTAAATGTAATAACCTTCAGTCATTTTTGCTTGATTAGGAAATTTCGAGGTTTCTTTAAGAGTCTGACTTTTGTTACCCTTTCGTAATGAAACGAGAATAAGTCCCGTAAATTGTTGGTGTCAATCCTGGAAAAGAAGCCGTTTAATCGCTCCTATCATTATTATATTAACAGGACTAGTGTTCTAATTAAAAATCGAATTAAAACGAACTGTGATAAATCATCCCTCAAAATATAATACCGAAACGAAATGATTCAGTCTTTCTTATCGTTTCTATCACGTTGAAAAATTAATATTTTAATGGACTCTTTGTTTGTGAATTTTGTTTTTGGAAATCCGTCGAGGTGATTGAAATCCGACGAACGCCGTTCGACGAAGTTTACCTAATTTTTGTTTTAATTAACTGACTAATGAATATTAGTGTAAATTTCTTACTAATCAATTAATTCGGATCAAACTGTAATAAAACGATAAACGTTGTTTTCTCTTTTTTATACTCGGTCAAATCAATATTTTGGAAATTTCAAACACAACTGAAAGTTCGCACGCTCTTAAAAAATCTCCGTCGCGATGTGAAAGCAAAGTCAGCTACTCTTCCCCTCTGGAGAAATATTCCACAAATACGATATTAATCGAATTACTAAACGTCTAAACAAGAACGAAGCGTGGCCGGCCGCTTTTATCCACAGTTCCATTAACAAAAGTGGATACTCTTGGTAACGCGAGCTTCCGTTCGCCATTGTCCGCGGACGGTCGCGGCTTAACTTTCTGAAGAAGTTTCACCCCCGTCGAGCCGGGGCCAAGCGCTGTAAATTACCCCGCCAGGTTTATTAAGGCCAGCTACTTTCGTCACGGCTCCACGTCATCGGGCTCGATTCTTTCTCCCTTTCTCTCTTCTATTTCGCTTCTTTTCTTCCCCATCTTGCAGCCCGTTTCCCTCCTTTTTTTCCCTTCATTTCGACGGATTAACTTGTTCGAGGCCGACGAAGGAATCCATTAAGTCGACAGATCGGCAACGAGGATCGCCTGATTGCCAAGGTTCCCGTCCTCTCGCTGACATTCTCGTCGATTCCGTAATCCCGATCAACGTTGATGTCATTGTTTTTTTTTAATAATGATCGGCTGTCGGTCTCCACCCGACTTTTTTCTCGGCGGTTGTGTTTCAGAGAGGGATGATTTCGCGAATCGTTTCATCTATCAAAACGTGATTTTTCTTTGATTGAAAATTTCAACTTTACGCGATTCTCATCCATTTTCCATGTTCAAGAACATCGGCCGCTATTCGAGCGTTGTTGAGGATGGTTTAGGAAAGATTGTAACGCGGAATTATCGAATATAAGAAACATTTAAAGTAATTAAGAGTGACTAAAGATACTGAGTATTATTAAAATGATATTACTCGATTGCATAAAAGTATATAATTTTCATCTACATAAAAATATATAATTCAAAGAGTTTAAAATCCCGTGACGTTAAAATGGGCAAAAGACGTATTTTTCTTTGACTCGATAATCCTTCGTCCAAAAAAAGACCACAGAGAAAACATTATTATACACGTATAGACATTGCTAAATTTCGTTCACTCGGATGTTGTCATTCAGAAATTGATCCTCAAACCACGGAATGAAATTTGTCTCGACGAGATGAATCTCCCCGATGAAATAAAAATATCTTTCGCAAGATCAATTTTCAGATGACGAAGAATATCCTTCCGGGACGAAAGATTCGTAAGAAACACACTTCCGAGAATTCCAACGCCCCGGTTCCAAATATTTTTCTCTCATTCTCGCCGATCTCTGTTCGTCTGTCTGCAAATTTCGTAACAATCCATTCCTCGTGGCAATCCACCTGCTCTTAACTACTTGCGCTGGCAACTGACTGCGGACCATAACGAGTGACCAAACCGTATGCAATAACTCGTCGGTACAATATCACTGGATAGAAATTATTTAGAAGTAGTAATAAATTTATTTGTTTAGCCTGGGTTACATACAAAATATATATAAAAAGTATCAATAATAAAAATAATAAATATTAATAATAATAATAATAATTTACTAAAAATAAATATATCTACTTAAAACTGAGAAAATATTGCAATTTTGGGACAAAAAATTCTCGACGTGCGTGACACGTCATTCCAGCGCAAGAGGTTTAACATAAATTCTCTCGCATTCCGTTTCACTGCTGTTATCAGCTCATCTTCCTTCCGACAAGTGCGCAACGAGGATTCCTCCTTCGGAAGAAGAGGGAGAGGACCGGTGAGAGGCGAGGCGAATCGCGCGATTAGCCCGATAGTTTCTCGACCCTGGTTTTATCGGGCCGCGTAATATAGAGGAGTTAATATTCGTCTTACTGGGGGGGGGAGGGGGGGGGGAGGTTTATATAGCCGTGTATAACGACGCCGCGCGAGAATCAGCGTGAGGGTAATCGAGAAGCTCGTTCGGTTCGTTCGCCCGATACGAATTTAATTTCAACGACGATTGTTCATAAATTCCTTAACGAGCACTGACTGGAACAGATACGTGATCACGGAACTGCTTCAGAGCGACCTGCACAAGATCATCGTCAGCCCTCAGCATCTCAGCCCCGACCACATCAAGGTCTTCCTGTACCAGATCCTCCGAGGTGAGTTCTTTCTTATCTTTTCTGTTTTTTTTCTTTTTTTACTTTGTTTAGATCAGAGTTATTCAGAGTTGTATTTACATTCAGAGTAGAGAGTCAAGTTTTTAAGATCTTTTTTGTCGTTTTGACGTTTTCAGGCGCCTTATAATTTTTGTAAATTTTAATTATAAAATTCGAAATTTTGTGAATTTAGATTATGATAGCTGTTCCGCGTTTCTTTCTCGAATTGTATAGACATCAAATAGCGCGTTCTTGTTTTTCACTTATATTTTGACAAGTCAAATTCTATCCAAGCCGGAATTGGTTGTGATTTAAGACTCGCGAAAAAATAAATTTTTCAATTGACGATCGAAACATTTGGCAGATTGTCCTTAGACAAATTTTAAAAAAGAAAAATGTTGTAAATTACATTGCATCGTATTATATATTTTACATGATTGTAAATTGCACTTAAGAATATTTTCTTTTTGTCCAATCAACCGTGAATTACTGGTTGATTGGACAAAATCCAGTAATTCACTGGAAATGTGAAAAATGTGAATTACTCTTCTCGGACTGGAGCCTTGGCGCAACTTTTTGCCAATTTTGCTCCAACAATCTCCTCCACTGCAATTTTGCAAGTCGTTTCTTTTGTCGTCTTCTTTCATTGAACTTGTCTTGTTACAATGAAACATTCGTAAGCCATTCGATGCATTTTTTCCTACGTCGATCGATAGTGTAAATAATTTCAAGTTTTGATCTACGCAAGTTCGTCCGGTCCGTTGTTGCGCGAAAAATCGACGGGTATTTCGCGACACGCATGCGGCAAGGCAATGCAGATCCATTTGGACGTGTGTGTAGAGCTGCAGCCTCGCAGGAAATTGACTCGTGACTAACGAACCGAGAAGGTTCGCGGAGTCCTGACAAAATGGCAACCGAACGCTCCCCTCTGGTACCTGTTTCTGTCGATTAGAGCCTTCGAACTGCTGGCTGGACGTGACGCACGCTCGTAAAAATCGCGAAACGAAACGAAAATCTGCGTCTGCCCGTTCTGCAGACGATACTTCCTGTTTCGATATCGTGAAACTCGTCGGGGAGAGCAAGTTGTTCGATCGAAACAACCGGTAGTGAGTTTTGTATAGTTTGGTGAGTTTCGCGGGTAGTCTGTGTAGTTTTAATTGCAAAGTATGCAGATAAGTTGCTGGAAATTATTCGTAATTAGTTGTTGATAATTGGTGATTAATAATTGATAGTTATTGAGAACGAAAATATGACAGATGAAGTATAGAATAATAATATGTAGATGATCGTTTTGAGTGTATTATGTTGATATAATTAATGTGAAACAGTTATATTCAATATGAAAATTCTTCGAGACGTTCGTTGATCGATTGATTAAACAAAATTCCGCTCGGTCGGACAACGAAATTAAAAAAATTCGCAAGAACCACGAAAGGGAAAATTCAGTTATGTTCAATGTGAAAATTCTTCGAGACGTTTGTTGATCGATCAATTAAACAAAACTCAGCTCGGTTGGACGGTAGTTGGCTCTTGAAATTCACCGTCTGTATGCTCTCCCGTTAGCGAAAATTCGAACGAACACGCGGTTCGATTCACGCGAACTTTGACTGATCCAATTACACTATTCGGTCCAACGAGACAGGACTCTCTCTCTCTTTGAGTCATCCTGGAATCAAAGCTGAAGTTCGTACAGAGCCTGAACAATTGCGAACGCAGGGAACGATAGGTGCTTTGATGACAGAGAACGATGGTTGTTATTCTCGGGTATAACTAGCCACCGATTCGTAAGTTGTTCGAGCGTTAAAACAATCATCTCTTACGTGTAATCGAGAAGAACGTTCGAGATCGGTTTTCTAGGTAACAAAATTCCTCGTCTGAAAATATTCTGTTCTATCGATGTAAATTACTAAATCTACCTCTTGCACTGGAATGCCACGCACGTCGAGAATTTTTCTATCCGAAAATCTATTACTGTATACGATTCGGTCACTCGTTATGGTCCGCAATCAGTTGGCCAGAGCAAGTGGTCAAGCTGCCGATCGTGGCGCTTGAAAAGAGCCAAGAGTTCCGCGCGATTGTTCAGAAAACTACGAAACTGCGAAAATGATATCGATTCTCGGTGGAACACGAACGCAGATATCCATTGTCGGGGGATGAGCTTTATCCGAGCGTGGAGTTCACAAGCGATCGTTCAACAACAACAAGAAACTCTCGAGGAGGCGCAGAGCGGCGAGTTTCTTTTCGCCGTGTTGTTCAAAGAGATCGTGAAACAAAAGAAAAACGGGAGGAGAAGTAAATCCGAATGATTCACCGAATCGCGCAGCGTGGAAAAATCGAACGAAAGAGAAGGGAGAAGGGAGAGGATAAAACTTCTTGTGAAAATCTACATTGTATTGCTCGGGGCGTTCGAATCGGGGAGGAAGAGTAAACAGGATCGTTTCTATTCATCCCTTGGGATCATCTCTGCGATATCCTACGTGAGGTTACCAACCGGTGGTGGTTCGTCTCTCCCGTCCGACGCCTCGAATTACTCGGCCATCTTTCACTGTGTCGCCTGTCTGTCGAGTCACTGTCTCTCTCTACTTTCCCTCGCTCACCGCTCAGCGCTCGAGATTTCACTGCGCTCGCCTATGGATAAAAGACACCCGCCTCTCTCTGGATGGTTATACCTTTTATTAAAAATTTTCTCCTCTTTCGATAATAATAATTTAATACGTAGATAATGATATAGCAGCGATTTGTGACAAAGTGGAACTCGTAAGTGTGTTGGTTTTCTGATATTTTTTTCTTTTTTTTTTTTTTATATCATTTGGGGATACATTTTAATGTGACGTGTGTCGAGAAAAGAATATCTGCGAATTTTAAATTTTTGACGAAGAGTTACAAACGTTCGAAAAAGAGTATTGAACGTTCTATAGGCGGCAATAAATCGTGTAGATTTTGGAGAAATCGTGATAAATGAGCTACGTGTTTTTCCGGTTTTACGGAACGATAATAATTGTTATCAAGAGCTCGGTGAGTCGTCAACTCTCTTCCACGCTGTATATTGCAGTCGACCAGGCCACGATATATTCTCTCATTTGTTTCTGCTTCATTGTTAATGCTAAATCCACTTCTCATTTGAAAGTCCAACTACCGCCGGAGCTTTCCAAGACGTTTCTTGCGGCCTCGCCGAGCTAAACGATCCATCTCACTTTCTGTCCGCCTCACTCTTTCACCAATTTTTTCTCTCTTCTTTTTATCCTGTTTTTTCTTTTTTTTTCTCTCTCTCGTTCTCGACTGAATTATGATTTTCACTCGTTCCTTGCCCGCGATTTTATCGTTGGTTATTCCGTGGTTTATCCCTCTTGATTGTTTCGACAGATTTGTAAACTATAAGGTTCGCGATTTGTTTCGCTTGGCACCGGAGTTGAGCAAATTCTTTTTACTTTTATTCAAAAGAAGAAGACAGCTGTTTGGAACGATAGATCGTTTTTACTACTAACTTGTCATTTGTAACTTTAATTCTTAATCTTATCTTGCTCTTGCAAAACAGTCATTTGCAAACAATCTTTTATTTGTAGTACTTATATTGAGTCGAGGCATAGAACGCAAAATATTTAAAAAATATTTAAAATATTTTTTATAACATTTGAAATATTTAACGCAAAATAACGAGACAATTGTTCGTTCGAATAAACTGACACGTGACTGTTTCAAACTAGAATGTCGACAACAAATTCCAGTAAATTCAATTTCTCACAATGTTCAAGAGAATTTATTTACTTGGAGGAGCTTATCAAAAATACGATCTATATTACATTATAAAATATAAATTTAATATAATATAAATATTTATAATATATATTACAATATAAATTAATATATTATAAATATTACTTATATTTTATATCATATTAAATATATACATTCTGCTTAAACAAAAGATGTTTTTGCAAAATGATATACACCATAAAATTCGTCGTTAGAAAACACTAATTTCACCAATTTACACGAAATATCGTTTCGCATCCCCAACTTTGAAGGTAATTTTCATCCCTTCGGCACCTGTACTATTGTTCATAAAAAAAAAAAAAAAAAAAAAAACGTTTAAAAACTACAAATTTTTATCAAAATGGGCGACTTTCCGACTTTGGTACATTTTTTTATGAGCGGAGAGTCTCGATTCACTCGAGAAAGAAAAGGAGAGAGGAGTGAGGCTCTCCTCTCGTTTCCACGAATTCGCAGTATTCCTCTCATTTTCCTTCGGCGCTCTATCTGTCAGGAGCACGGTGCTCGACTTTTCACGGTGGCGGAACTTATGACAGGTGAAATTTTCAGCAGGAGCGGGAAACGTCGCGCGTAACAAAAGTCGAATTCTTTCCCAGCGGGGAACGGCGTTTCCGTGTAATTAAATCGAATCGGATGTATCGGCGCGCGAACAGCGAGCGTAGAGGCGAGGGCAGGAATCGCTTTAAATCAATCAGATCGTTCGCGCAATCGGAAGTGAAATAGTCCGTATCAAACGTATTAATTTTCTCTCTCTCTCTCTCTCTCTTCGTTTCTTTTTCTTCTTCTATCGCTGTCTTTATCTTTTTCTTTCTTTTTTGCTTTTTCGTCGGCATTATGAAAGCGTTTGGTTCGACGTGGCGAAAATAAACGAACAAAAACCGGAACAATTCCGGATCAAAGAGGGAATCGCCGCAGCGAATTCGTTGACGGGAACGATCTTGAATAATGGAAACTTTCGGTGCGATTTTACACACGCGTTATGATAAATAGTTATATTGTGATGTAAAGATTTAGAACGTCGAACGACTTGAATTTTGTTTTTAGCTTGACAAAAAGTTTTGGAATTTTATCAATTTTCTTATATACGTACAGAAAGTGAAATTCCGAGGAATTGATTCGAAGTTCATTCGAGGATTGTTCAAATTCTCAAAGTTAAATAATTTTGGTCGCGAATTGACGGAAAACACTCCAGCAGTCCTTCATTTAATACAAACTTTTTCTCAGCGTCTTCCTTTTTCCAAAAATTTTCAAACAGACTGCAATTCTTTCAACAATTAAATTACGCAAATTAGTCACAATTAAATTACATAAATTGATAGCTGTTAATCTCCGCAGGTAGGTTAATTTAAAAATCGTCACGAGACAAATTTAAATCTTTTATTTCTTGACAGTCGAAATATTCTTCAATCCCTTGCTTAAATTCAAGTATCGTTGAAGGCCTAACATTCGTGGCTTCGTCGTTATTAATAACAGTCGATTAATAAACGCGAGGAGAAATAGCCGAAAAACGCGAGACTCGGAAATCCACGTCGGACAATTAAAACGCGGTATTCGTGAATACATTTTCGCGAAGGAGCTCCACTAGAGACGAAACGATGGCACCGATCAACCCCCCTTTTCAAACAGAAATTCCACGGAGGGATGACGGAGCTTACCGCGGAAAGGGAGTAACGACACCACTCGTGTCTGTCCTTCGACGAGAACCCTTTTATCCCGCTGAGAGAATCAAAGTCGCGTCTCAACGTGGATCAAAAACCAGGAAATTTCCTTCCAACCGCCCTTCGATATGTTTGCAACGCGTCTTTCTTTCGCCACCCTTAGCCACCCTCTTCTTTCTTCCACCCCCTGTGAATTATTTCTCGAGGTTTTTTCTTTTCTTTTTCCTTTTCATTATGAAGGTTTTGCCGAAGGATTCTGCCGAAATTTTTCGTTCATCTCTGAGACAAAGGTAAAATGATCCGAAATGAGTTTGAATAGTACAGTATCGCGACGTTCGATCGATGAAACAAATATCCACGTAGTCTCTGGTTTTTCAATTACGATCGTAAAAATTTAATTCAAATCGAAATATCGTAATTAGAATGTTTCCGCGTAAGTGAATTGACATTTTGAAATTAATCTACGAGACATTATGCGATTCCGTTCGAAAGAACTGGCAATTTTCAATCGTGTCTTATTTTATTGTTGTTTATTATTTCGCTGCTGTTTTTCAATATTATCGGTTTTTGCACTCGATTGTCGAATCATTTGAATGTGAAAATTGTATTGTAAGGTTGATTGCAAATTTTCTTTGCAACCAGAATAATTTGTAGAATATCGATCGTTTGAATTGTTCGATTCTGAATATACTATCGTGAAGGGAAATTTCACCCTTTGCTCGGTACCGTATAGTTTCCGAGGAACTATTATGTTAGAACAGAATTCGAAAAAAGTATAAAGTACAGGTCGTACAACGTACTGTCAATTCTTTGAAATCTATCAGGGTTGTGCGTGAATTTGAGATGATTTCAGATTGGTAACTTGAAAGAATATTGAAAAATAAAGTATCAATCACTTAGTATTCAATCTATGCTAATTTATAACAGATAATAGTCGCATAAATAATTTGTACAGAAATTTCCAGTCGTAACAATGTTTGAGCAATTTATGCAAAAATTCGCACAGTTATTTCACAAATAACTGCCGAATTGTTTGAATAAATGCCGGAATAAATTACGTCAACGTCTATTTCAAAAATTACTTCAATATACACCTTCCGTCTCTTTATCCCTCGTATTTCGCCCTGATAAATGGACCATCCGAGGCACAATAGTGCGCGTTTAACGCCTCGGAACGTCAAGAACAATGGGGTAAATGATACAACCAGCCCTAAACGTGTTCCGCGAAATTATGATGCTCATTTGCTCGTTCAGAAAGAAAAAAAAGGAAAACATCGAGCGAAAAGCAGCGCGACTGTCGTAAACGTCTCTGAAACGCCATAAAGGCCCTCCGCCTCTACGATTCCTCGAGAAAATCGATCGACGAAAAAGAGCAGAGAAGTAGACGCGTGTCTTCCCTTCCCCGCGTTCTCTTCAAACAGAGTGAATCGTCGCGTAATTATTTTGGAAAAGTCTACCCTCTCCTCCCCCCTTGCATCGTGTACAACTTCGTCCTCCCCCCCTCTTTTTCGTCGTTCTTCGGTCGTTGAAGAATCCCGAGTTAATTAAACTCGCGGCTCTCTTTTCTCAAAGCGGCCGCAACTCGAAAGCATCGCTCGGGGGGGGGATCTTACTCTTTTAAAGCGGTCGCGCGCGATTCTTTCTCTCTCTTTCTTCCGCCTTCTGGCCTTCGTGGCTCGGGGAGGACGCGTCTCCTCTTCAGCAACCCCCGGCGACGCGACGCGCCACGCGTGTCTCCATCCCCTCTTTTATCAGGTTCGCGGTTTCTCTGTCTCGTCGCCCTTCCTTCCTCTTCCGCTTCTGCCTTCTTCGCCGCGGCGTCGCGCGGAGATATGCAAATAACGGGAGACACGCGTGGAAGGAGGAATTTTCGTGGATGGAACGCAGCCACCGTAGCGAGTAATAATTATTATCGACCCTGCAGCGTCGGCCACGTTCTCTGTGTGCACGCTGCAGGGGAACAATCGTTGGACGAGATGATGATGATTCTGTGGATGTTGTTCGCGTTTCGTTGTTCGAGTTTTCTGGTAATTTAGAATTATTCTAAATTATTATAAAAATATTAATTTTCAGAATTACATTATTTTTTATAGGTTTAAATATAATATCTTTAGAATATCATAATTTATAATTTATAATATTATAATATTTTTATAATATTTCATAATTAAATAGTAAAAAGTATATTCATAAGACTATTATATTCAAACTTATAAAAAATAATCTAAAATATGCCTGATGCAAATGATTGCATAATAATAATTATTACAATATGAATTGATTGGAACAAAATTTCTAGATTTTCATTTCTCTCTTTGCTGTCACACTTGTCAGATGTTATATCATACACAAGAGAATTTGTTAATTCGTCGAACTCTCGCCATTAAATTAAATTGCTCAGGAACATGAGAAACACGAACAAATTTACATAAGTTGCTTCCAAGTTGTTACATATTATTTTCTTCTCTCTTCTCACGTTGAAATCGTCGCTTTAAATGTAAATTTCTGCAGGGTTTTTCTTTCCCTTTTTGCATGAGAGATCGTCGAGTGAGTAGGTTAATGGCGCGGTGCGAAATACCGTTGGACACGCCAAGTGTCTAGGCTGCCAAGATTCCTGTTTCTCAAATTTCGTGTGTCACGACGATGCTGAGTCAGAGTCACGATTTTTTTCGTTTTTTCCTTTTTTTTTTTTCTTTCTTTTTTTTTCTCTTTTTGAGAACGGAGTCACGCTTTCTGAACAAAGAGCAGGGAGAAGCAGAGAAGTGGGTCGCGTAGATTTAATGCGCCGTTTAACGTGCACGTTCAACAAAGAGCAACTAAGAATTTGTCTGACGAGTATGGAGCGAAATTAGATTGTCCGATAGTTCTCGGTACTTTGGGGGCTCCCTGCGCCTTGCTCGAGGAATTCCTCGAGTTAAATTAAATGTGCCTCCCAACCTCGGATCAAGTGCATCACGTACTTGGTTGATTAAAATTTATAGCCAGCCAAATGTATACGCGTGTAATCTCCAAATGATTGAACCGAATCTCCCTACATTTTTCGTTTTATATTTGCTATAATTCTTCTTAGCTATCTAAAGGGTGTAAGTAAAAAGTGAAATTTAAAATATTTTAGAATTTCTTTCGAAAGATGTCGCAAATTCATTCGGAGATATTTTTGAAAAATATATACTTTCGTAAAAAATATATACTTTCACCAACGTGATGAAAGAAAGAAATTTCACATCAGCAATCGTACGATATATATTATTTGTATAATATATTTATATTATATATTATTAAATATAATATATTTCGAGCAATTCCAATAGTATCACATTAATCGCGTTATAATGTTCTAATTTTCGTGTAGTTTAGCTACGTGTTGAAGATTGATTTATTCTCTCGTACCACGTCAAACCACTTCAGTCTTACAATCATGATTACAGTCGCAAATTTAAATTCTTCGGTTCCAATTCCGCTCACAATATAAATAAATCCAGCTACGTATCGGGCGAATGGAAGAGTTCCATCCAACTCCAAAACGAGATTGCAATCTCGACGTTTCGTCTTCAAGCGATTCAGCCTTCAACTATGCTTCTTTCAGCCGAGTATAATTTCAGTGACAATTCCGTAGATCTCGAGGAGAACGAGTTTCTCTCTTTCACCGAGAGCCCGAATAATTTCTTTCGTCGGGAATAAACGCGACACGTCGATTTTTTTCCGGGGGAAGCCAACTGCCATGGGGCCGCGTTTTCGCCCGTGGAAAAAACACCAAGAGCAGCCACGACGGAATAGAACCGCGATAAATTAACGCGCCGGTATCTGGCGTCCCGCGTTGATTCCTTCTCCCTTTCGCGACCCTCCTGCTGCTGCTCGACGACGATTTCGTTTCACCCCGAGTGCCACGGACAGCTCTCGTAAAGAGGATCGATCGCGCAAAACCCCTCCTCTCTTTCTGTGTGTGTGTGTGTGTGTGTGTCTCTTTTGGTGTTTCCACCCTTCCGGTGGAAATGCTCGATCGATGAACGGAGTTTAACCGTCGTCGATTGCCATCGAGATGGGGAGGAGGAGCATAACCGAATATTTTCAACGTTGTCGACATTTCGTCGCTTTGCACTTTTGCTCGAGTTGATCGAACGAGGGATGATGAAAACTCGCTCGTTAATGTTGCAAGCGAGACCTTTAACCTCTCGCGCTGGAATGACCTGCCACGCACGTCGAGAATTTTTTTGTTTCAAAATTGCAGTATTTCCTGAGTCTTAAGCATATTTAAGTATCGACCCAGACAAAACGAATGATGAATTTACTACTTCCCAATAATTTCTACCGACGAGTTCGAAAGGAAAGCGACGATTTATTGTATACGGTTTCTTGGTCGCTCGTTATGGTCCGCAATCAGCTGCCAGCGCCAAGTGGTTAAGCTTCAAATGAATAACAACGAAATTAGTAATCTATAATAATATAAGATACGACACGACATATGAAATATATGATAACATAACACAATACGAAGACACTAACAATTTCCTTCCAATTGTTGCAATACCAAAATATTGTACTCTAGAATAAAGATACATGAGTGAAATGAATCAATTCATTATCATCGTTAGCTGTAGCAAGATCTTGACCATTCGAACAAACGAATAACTTCAAAGAAGAAAAAGAAATGAAAATTGCGACAGTACCAAATATTACCAAATATTATCATTTTGTCGTGGACTTTGTACATATTGTGTAATACAGAACATATTGGAGATGTATATATAGTAACGTCGTTTCCTTCAAATTTACTAATCATTGCTATCCAGTGACAATAATTCAACATTTTAAAATTACGTATATTGACATTTAGTGTACTTGTTGTTAAATTACATTATAATTATACGTAATCAAATTATATTATGCAGAATATTGTAGATTAATATTATAAATTATATTATAGATGGTATTACAGATTAAAACTGCTAGTCCTGAATAGAATAAAATTTCTACAGCATCAAGAAACGACGGTACTTATGGGTACTCCTAATTCGCGTCGAGATTAATACGCCAAAGAGCAGAAGCAAAGGCAACGACGTGAACTAAAAACCCTAGGCTGTCTCCACCCCCTTTTCACCCGCTTGGCGAAAGTACGCAAGTCGACGCGTTAATACATCATCCCGGTTGTCCATAGTTTTGTTTCTCTTTCGACCGGTAGTTTTCGAGGGTAATTTGTCAACGGTGGTGGTCCCGTTGTTGGCGCGTGTCGCGCCAGGATGCGTCCAGGAATCAGGATACAAAGGAGGAGATACGCGAACGATACTGACTTTCCTCGCCCTCCACAGCAAGAGGCGAATAATTACACGCGCTCGGACGAAGATGCTTCTCTGAATAATAATCCCTTTCATTTCACTCCTGTCGTTTCGATGAACAACCCGTTAATCCCGTGCGGTACCTGACTTTTGCTTTGAATTGAAGAATTATCGTGCGACAGTATGCTGGAAAGCAAAGTTTCGTCGTGTCGCGATAATTTGGAACCGAGAGAAATTCCGTTAGGCTTCGTAAAGGCTTTTTCCTTCTGTTCGTTGAAATTTCACGGGAGCCCTCGTTCTGAATAATGTTCAACGAAGGAAGAGAATATTGATGGAAATTTGATTGCTGTTGAAAAGACACATCGTGTGTCCCACTGAGATACATTTCATATGAATTAGGATGCATGATACTAAATATGTATAAGTTATAACTAACAATGCTAGATATATGTATAATTATATAAATGTAACTAAATATACTAGAATATATACTAAAAGTGTACTAAAATATATATTAGTATATAATATACATGTATTTGTAATACATATGTAAATATGAAGTTAGTATCACATTTACTAATGTGCAGTATATAATAATGGTATATGTACAAAACACCACACATATATATATATATATATATATATATATATATATATAAAATATACAATAAAATTCACAAGTTAGCAAAATGAAAATAACACGAATTGAAATAAATTGTAAAACTAATACGAAACAGATATTACGTATGTACAACACAGTGAAACGAGAATAACGATGATAAAATGAATAAACTGCAACAAATCAAAAAAGAAAAAGAAACAAGACCTGCGATGGATTCCTGAAGGAAGAAGCGAGAATTGGGAGCAGTTTCGAGGTTGACAGAAAATTGGCAAGTCGGTTGCGAGCAGGTGGCGGCGCGGAAAAGCGTGTGTCGCGCGTCGGATGGATCTGGGACTCGGTGAAGCCCCAGAGTCGGGTTAATTCGAGACACGAGGAAACAAGAAGAAAACACGACTGGAGACACGGCTAGACGCTGGTAGAAGCGAGAGTAGATCGCACGGATAATAAACGCTGAAACGCAGGGACATTTCTCGACTTGCTAACTACGCTCTTATAAGATTTGCATTAATTTTCGCTTCTAATGCGATCGCCAACACGTTAAGTCCTCTGCCTTGCTATGCGAGCTCGCGCTATTAACTCCTGGATAAAACGAAACGGGACAAGAGTTGTCGAAGATTTGAACCTTCGTTCAATCATCGTCTGGCGTTGCCAAAACAGTAAAAATCTTGTTTCTCGAGGGAATTTTGTTTTATAAAGCTTCAGAGGCTGGATTAGTAATGCTGGATTATTAAATCTTGTATCGGATAAATAGTATTAGCAAAAATGGTGTAGTAATATTAATAACAATTAATAATCTATATTTATTTCGCTTCTTATTACATATATTTAATATAAACGCGAGATCGAAGAAAGAAATCGTGAAACTGTTACTTGAGAATTCCGAATTCTTTCCCCCAAAACAAGAGAATCTCTACGTATATATACAATTTTTTATATCGCGCTTACAAATGAAATTTCTCTCTGGTCTAAATTTTTAATCTTGGCTGTTATTTACTCTGTAATTGACACTGCCAATTAAATTTTAATTCGTTTAATTCATTTATCTTCACTCGTAGTGTTCGCTCAACTTTATCAAATCGACTCTTCGTATCGTCTATTAAACGACACACGTCTGCGCGGCAGTTAAAATTCTGCCAAGCAGAAAACGACGACACGACTTCAACCAACTGTGTGACTCGCAGTCACAGTTTCCCCGACATCGATCTGGAAAAGTACAGGGGTGAGAAAACCGTAGGCGGATATCTTCAATCACCCTCGATTGAAACTTCCGCGAAATCGAGCAGCTGTCGCGTCAAACGCGAGAGAAGATCCCCCGACGATCTTCACTTCCGTCAACTTCCGTTTGTTTTTCTCTCGACCGTGGGGTGGAAAGAAACCGTGGATGTTCTAGGAGGGGACTAACATCCTCTGACTTGAAACTTTCCTTTTTTTCGACGATTCCAATACCGTTATTAAAAGAACAAGTCAAGAATAAACTTAACAGTGGAACAATATGATTTCAGATTTTCTTGCTTAAAAGACACCGGTGTATTTTCGTCGATTTTTCTCCTAGACAGAGTCATGCAAATCTATTTCTTTCAATTATCGTCATTTAAATTTTAATCGTTGATTACGTATGTTTCGTTGATTGAAAAATTCGAAGATTAGTAACGAAATTCACCCCTGAATTCTGGTTTCTCACTTCAAACTTGAGGTAAGAACCTAACCTAAGAGAACGAATACTCTCTCTCTCTCTCTTTCTCGCGGTTTCAGGACGATCCCTCCGCTCGATATCGAGAACGTTCTCACGGGAGGACAGTGTCGTGTCGTTTCGGCACGTTCGAATTTTCCCACCCGGTAGAAGGTTGCACGTGAAGAGCCCCGGACAGATAGAGCAGCGTAGTCGCTGTTCGCCTCATGACTGGTCCGAAACCAGTCCTGCCACCGCCCATCCGTGACCCCAGACCTCGTCATCCGGTCGGTTTGCTCGCCGCGGCTTCTCCCCGCCTCGACATGCTTTAACTAACCTCTTCTTCTTCGCTGCTTCCTCTCCTATCGCGCGCGCTTCCACGCTTCTTTGGCTGGCTATCCTCCTCCGCCGATGTTTTAATTAAGCCGATCCTTGCCCGATAGGACAGACTGTCGCGGCGCCCTGTCTTTATCTCTCTCGCTCTTGTTTACTGCGCGTCTTTCTTTCCTTTTGGAACCGGAAGTCTGGAGGTTATTTCGTTTGGAGACTCGTGTCTTCGGAGGACGTGGTGGTTTCGCGTCGGTGTGCCCGCTTGCTCTTCCTCTTTTATGGGTTAGCGAGGCTGTCGTCGGTGGTTTTGGAAAACTTGAAAGGGGAAACCATAACGCTCGCTCGACGTTGCTGACGTTTTTGATTCTCGTCACGAACGAAAGAAGATGTAAATGGTTGGCACGCCTGGAGCATCTCGAGATTTTAAAAAGTGATCGTTGTTCCTTCTTTGCCGTGATATTGGAACTTTCGTTTGATTGATTGTAAAATTCCTTTAAAGATCGTTGCAACGAAAACATTTTACAATTATTATTCAGTCACAGCGATGTTTGATGATCGTGAAGGAAAAGGATGTTAAAGTTACAAAATCGTGACATTTTCTGTTTCTTCAGAAACTGAAGAACTTTGTTTCATCGAATAGTAATAATCAACATTCGTAATCAATAATTACTAATAATTTTGTTTTATCGACTAATCCCTTTGAGAAACAACAGTAAAAAATATATACACAATACATATTATGACATAATATTTTATATTTTATGAAATATTATATTATATGCTATTTATAATATTTTATAAAATTATATGTTACACGTAATAGAATATAATCATAATATTGTACACACAAATGAATTTGTATGATACAGTATATATATGTATCATGCTATATACCGTAATATGATGCAGTATGGTATAATATGATACACTACATCATAATATAGTCACGGTTCCATTTCTGATTACAGAGAAAAAGGTTAAAGAAACTTTTAATCCTTTAATTAACAGGGGCTTTAAATACATCTTCCTCCACTTATTAAACGAAGACAAACGCATGACACAGGGTCGAGCTCCGAAAATAAAAAAGAAAAAAAAAACAATATTAGTTGCTAAAACAATATTAGAAAAGTTCTTTTTACTCCCACGCACGCGAATAAAACGAAACAAAATGAAATTACGCAGGGTCGAAAGAAGAAAGAAGAATCTCCCAAATTTTAAGTACTTACGCGTGAGGCTCGTAAAGCTTTCGTGCAATCTCGCGTCTAACAGTTCCCCGTCATCTCGAACGTTCAAGCGCGAAGTCTCTCTCTCTCCTTCCTCGCCCCTTTCGTTTCTTCGCTCGCGCTTTTCAACGCGCTGCCCTTTTCCCTCGCGTTTTAATTAAGGGGCAGGCGCGGGTGCCTCGACTTCTCTCGCGGCGAGATCGCGATGTTCGAAGCGGCGCGAGGGCGGGCCAAGAAACGGGATTTAACGCTCGCCGCGTTAACGTTTCAGGCCCCGCTAGTTTCCCTTTTTAATTCTCCGCCGCGCGGTAGAAAAGAGAAAGAGAGAGAGAGAGAGAGAGAGAGAACTGGCGACAAAACTTCGCAATAGTAACGCGGCCTTTCAGCGGCCAGCCGCGAAGCGCGAAATAATGCGGCGGGTTTTCGCTCGTTGCCTCTCTGTTGCCTTCATTTTCTTCTCTCGTCTCCCTGGACGTTATGTTTTTAACGCGTTGGTTTAATTAAAGGAATACCCTTTCGGTCGTTGAGGGCAGCGGGGAACCGTTTGATTTCCCGGTTGATCGCGTGGCGAGAATTTTGAGAAATTATTTGGAATGACTCGCGCCGAGTCGAATCGTAATGCGGAAATATTTTTGTCAAAAATTGATATTAAAACAGAAGTACGGTCGTTTGTATGTTGTACTCGTTGTTGTTTGATGTACGTTTCTTTCTTATTCAATATTCTACCAATTGCAAGAATGAAACTATCTGCACTCGTGTGTGTATTACAATAACTCCTCTTAGTGAAAACATGGTAATAAAGAAGGTAAATTGGCGAATTGAAAGAGTCATTTTACAAAATCGATAGAGAAGAAAAAGAAGAAAATTTCGAAGTTGTTCCGAGATTTGTGTACGTTATTAACAATTGCTTGACGTAAATTTGTTTCTATTTAATGATTAGAGACCTGCCTAATACGTTTCTGTAGATTAAGAGAAGTAACGGAGTAGTAAAGGAGTTGTAGTCTGGTTGTCTGACCCGTGACAGGGGCGTTCTACTTGCTAGTGATTCGAATCAACGAACGCGCGAAGGAATCTCTAACAAACGAGATATTTGTCGAATGATTCAAAGTGTTTTTTGGATTCGTAAAAGAGATCTGTTTTGAATATTGTTTCAACTGATTATATATCGCACACGTGTTACAATACACTAATGATATGCTAGAAAATTGAATTATTATACTAGAAAATAAAAGCAACATTTTGTCGTAGAAATAAGTAAAAATAGGCTTCGGTCGGTTGAACTAGTTTGAAAATTATTAAATAACAATGTGAAAAATTTTGACGAGTTTGAACAATCCTATTAAAATTATTTATGTATTAATGTAAGAAATTTGAGAAATTCTGGATTCTAGATTTAAAACTAGAATTTGTCATGAAAATGAAAACGAAATGTTCCAGAAAGTTCAGGTTACACTGACTATGTAATTTCGAAAGAAATAATTCAGAAACCCGGTAGATCAGAAAATATCATCACCAGTCGACTGTACATAACTTTACTCGCAATCGACGAATGCTACGAACAATTTATTATCTACTCTTTTACGAAGAAGGAACGTCAGGAATATTTTCGCGGGAAATAAAACGAGGAAAAGTTGAGTTTCATTGGCGAGCGATTAATTGAACAAACATTCAGAATTATGAAGGCGAAACAGCGGCCGCGTAGTCACGTGAACTCGTTAACATCGAATTATACATCGTTGTTCGCACATCCGTGCCGACTTTTTACAGATCGACCAGATTTTATTGGCGTTCTCTCTCGTTTCCTTCTATTTTTTTTTTCTTCCCTCTCCTTTCTTTTTTCTCTGTTTTTCCATCGCGTCCCACGTGCCTCGACACGTTCTCCGCTGCGATTACTCTTTATTCCGCTCTGCTCGACCACTTGATATGTGTGCACTCGTATTCAGCAAATAATACAGCCGTTTCGTTCGACACTCGATAACACGCGCGAATCAACCTTCGATTATTTCTTTCTTTTTTTACATTTACTTTTTAACTTTCGCTCGTTGTTTAATTAAACTGCGTGTGCAACGGGGAAGAGAAAGCTCGATAAACGTTGCGTTTCAGAGGCAATTCTACGATGAAAAAAGAGAAGAAAAAGAATCGTGGATTATTCAGTGATACGGTAATTTAAATTTATATTAATCGTTGAACTCAAGTTGACCGTTGATAGAACGAGAGTCTGACGTTTTTCTTTCTGTGTGCAATATAAATTTAATGTGTTTGTCGTATTTTTAAATTTCATCAGTTCATCTTGTTCACGAATTGCCGACGATTATTTATTTAACGGTCGTTCGTTAGTTTCACCATCGAGTGAAAAGAGTACTCGTCAGACACGTGGAGGAGTATTTACCAGGGACGATGAACTAAAAGTTACCTTGCCGTTTGATTTTTCCAAACGTAAAAGTAATTCTCAGTGAGAATTATTAAAATAATACAAGATTTATCAATCTTTTCACATCTCTTGATCACACCAATTATGAACGTAGAATCTTGGAATCTCCAAATAGTAAAATCAAAGACTTGTCAGTGAGTTAAGAAAATAAACAAAAATAAAATAAATAAATAAAAAATAAAATAAAGTAAAATAAAATAAGAAATAAAAATAAAATAAATGAATAACTCAAAAAGGGGATTTCAATAATTCGAAAATGTCAGTTCAAGGGAATTCCAATTTCAACCGATAGCGAATTAGACGCGAATTCCCCCGCGAGGGAGAATCTTACGCGTGTCATCGATATCGTTCCCGCGGGGTTGTTTCAACCCCGCGGGACATTTGAAAATTGAATTTCCCCTGAAGAGGGAGGAAGAAGAGGTTGTAGGAGGATGGAAACGTTCGACGTCTCCAACCTTTACATCTGGGGTATTGTGTTCCTCCGCATCGACAGCTGCGACGAGAGAAAGAGAGAGAGAGAGAGAGAGAGAGAGAGAGAGAGACGCTATTTATGGTTTCTGGCCTACATCTCTTTTCAACGTATCCAATATATAACGATCCGCGGTGAAGTTGGCGCGTTCGATTAAATATCGTTGCCTGGCAAGAATGTAATTAACGTGCCAGTTAAAAAGAAGCTGCGTCAACGATGGTGGAATCCTTTCAACGTCGACGTCGAGCTAACGAGCTTCCAACATCGTCCATTCTGTCGAGCGCGTGATCGCGATTTTTGCATCTTTCGCTCGTGCTTGACGTTTTACTTTTTTTTTTTTTTTTTTTTTTCGTCATCGTGACGTAAAATGTTCAAGGGACATTATAGTACTGTCAATGCACGGTGTATCGAAATTATTTTGTTACATCGGAGCACCGTGATATTTCTTCTTACCGTGAGTCTTTTGGACTTTTCGTCGATTTGTGACAGCGACAAATTGGGTAGTTTGTTGCAACGTTAAAATCTTAATTACTGTGTTAATACTAACAGAGTAATGTGTAGTGTTATATGAAACTGTATTCAGTATATGTGGTATATTTATCTTCATTGGACCTTTAAAACATTTTCTCATCGCTTGGAAATTTCGAGGAGAGAAGTTCTTATAATTTCTCCTGTCGTCGTTGTTTAATTTATTCGAAAACTTAACTTAATTTGACTCGAGTCCTCGCGATGTTAAAATTACGCAAGAACAATACTCTTCAATCACGGTGAAAAGTAATTTTTTGTGCTGTTCTGCGCTTTTAAAAATTCTATCTCTTCGTTCTATGTCACAGTGACGAAAGCTGAAGAAAAAAAAAAAACAAAAATTGAAAAAAATCATTCGTTTAATTTGAATAAAAATAATACTTTCATTTCCTTCTGCGATAGAGAAATTTGTACAGAAATAATTTGCAGGGAATTCCGAGTTGAGACATGATGGATCAACTTATTTATGTTCGTTTTGTTTATTTATATAGGATGATCGCCACGACTCTACGGAATTGCACGCAACGCAACAATCGTAGCTGAGGTTTTTCGTTCGGCGCGCGTGGAAGTGGATCAACGAGTTAATAGTATATAATACGCTCGATTCCAAATACTTAACCTGAATTATTGAAACGCTCCGCGGCAATTTCGCTAATGCTTCTCATTAATGGATATCCATCATCTCTATTATCCCCCCTATATTCACCTGCGCACGTAGAAACTCAAAACTATTTCTGACTAATATTCAATGTTGATTCAGCAATTCAGCTGTCGCGAAACAGCGTGTCTCCAATCAATATCAAACAAGCGGACAAACCACGGCTTGGTGACAACTCTCGAAATTAATCGGCAATAAAAAAAAATATCGTGACAATCAGACTGCGCTAATCTGTTCTCAGACTCGAATGTTTTTTTACGTATTTAGCGAATACGAAAATTTTAAATTCACTGAATCTTTCTCAGATTTCTTACACTCTGCGTTGACTTATCTTCATTTAAAATCTGGAAAACTTTTGGAAAAAAATTTAATCAAAAATTGACGTTTGAATCGAACCTGGTACTTGCTAGACGGAAAATTAAATGGAGATCGATCGATCGAGATCGGGTCTAAATTTAGATTATTTATCGCAAAGTTCTCTGAAAGAAAGTCTTCTCGATTTCTGCGTCGTCAACCCTTACCTTAAGTAAAACAACCTCCAAATCTCAAAATAGAGAAAAGTCCACAAAAATTTGACCATCAGAATTCTCACGAAACCTATCACTCGCCTGTGGACGATCAAATAGAGATCGATCGATCGAGAAAAAAGACGGAAGAGGGTGTCGAGTCTAATTGTAGATAAAGATAAATTTAAAATTCTACAAGATTCTTCGAATAAAAGTTAATCATCTCCATCTCTGCGTCAACAGCCCCCAAATCTCAAAGATTAAAAAAAGAAAAGAATCCACAGAAGTCTGACCATTAGAATTCCCACGAAATCTATCACTCGTCTGTGGACGATCAAATAGAGATCGATCGATCGAGAAGAAAGACGGAAGAGGATGCCGAGTCTAATTGTAGATAAAGATAAATTTAAAATTCTACAATATTCTTCGAATAAAAGTTAATCGTCTCCATCTCTGCGTCAACAGCCCCCAAATCTCAAAGATTAAAGAAAGAAAAGAATCCACAGAAGTCTGACCATTAGAATTCCCACGAAATCCATCACTCGTCTGTGGACGATCAAATAGAGATCGATCGATCGAGAAGAAAGACGAAAGAGGATGCTGAGTCTAATTGTAGATAAAGATAAATTTAAAATTCTACAATATTCTTCGAATAAAAGTTAATCGTCTCCATCTCTGCGTCAACAACCTTCAAATCTCAAAAATTAAAGAAAGAAAAAATTCACAGAAGTCTGACCATTAGAATTCCCACGAAACCTATCACTCGTCTGTGGACGATCAAATAGAGATCGATCGATCGAGAGGAAAGATGGAGAAGAGGGGAAGGAGAGAAGGTGGACAACAGGTGCGACACCGAGGACGCGAGTAGGAGGAACGATCGACGATACCGATAACCTTGGAGTTAATACACCAGCCGGCCGGTCCTTCGTCCTTGACTTTCGGCGCGTGATCGTCGCGTTAGCCTCACGATAGGCGATCGTCCCTGAGGAGGAGGAGGAGAGAAATGAGGAATCGAGCAGCGGGAAACGTGGCACGCACGCACGCGTAGCCAGCCGACTCGCTTCTTCTCCTCGGGTGCGATGAACCTCAATAACACGAGGATCGAGAGACCAACGTGACTCCGTTGTCGCTGGTGTTCTCACAATCAGAATATCGCCTCGATTCCGTTCTCCTCGTCTCGTCGTTCACCTCCTGTGCCACGCACGTCGAGAATTCTTCTGTCCTCAAAACTGCAATATTTTCCCAGTTCTAAGTACATCTAAGTATCAACCCAGGCGAAGCAAGTAATAAATTTACTTCTCAATAATTTCCAGTCCAGATATCGTGCCGACGAGTTTCGAAAGAAAAAGAGAGCGACGAATTATTGTGTACGGTTTGGTCACTCGTTATGGTCCGCAAGTGGTTAACGGCGATCGAAATCGTCCCGAGGAAAAAGAAAAAAATGATAGAGAAACTGAAGGAACTGAACTACTTGCGGCATGCGTGATTGTCACGACCGTGATCGTGATCGTGTTTCGATCTTCGGAGACCTAGAGATGCGTTTACGGTCGCGGGTTGGAAGGGTTACTGGTTGGAATTGGAATTGCGGTTTCGTCGTCTTGATGGGCCGAAGATGCGTTTTATTATTGAGAAACTGGTTCCCTTTTGATTGTCGTGGATCGAGCGGAGAGGTGACGGAGAAATTCGATCGAGGATTTGGATTGGGTATTAAGCGAGTTGTTCAAGCAAGGATACGAATTATCGTTTGTCTCGATTATTTCGATTTGCTTTCGGCGTCGTTTGATCCACACCACTATTGACGTGATGGCGTCTGAATATTTATACTGTCTTCCCCAGATACTTCACAATGTTTTATACTGTTTTTGTGGCTATGGTTTGCCTCCGGAGCTCGTAAAAACTCGCATCTTGTCAGTAGTTATTTTTGTCGATGAAAGAACAGAAAATGAAATTTACAATTGCAACGAGAGATAGAAGAATAATTAAATTTATAAAAACAGAAAAAGAACTGTAAATGGATCATAGCAGAAGGCTGACGAATTTTCTGTTCAACCTTTATTTAACATTATTCATACTTTGAAGAGAATTTAAAATCGTGACAGAAAGGACTTTTGATTCGAATTTTGGAAAGATTCCTCCCGTTTTGCGATAAAGACCATGAGAATTCGAATTTTTAATGTTCAATTAACGTTTCGAACAAGTGAAACTCTACAAAAGCGAAAAATTACGGTGAAATTAAACATTCTATCTAGTTTGGAAAGTTTCACGATAAAAGTCGTGTTAACTTTAATAATGTTTCAGTGAATTTTAAAAAGAAGAAGAATCCTATGGAAAAAAAAAGATCCTTCATTTGCGCGATGAGAATTTCGACATTGTACAAAATTTGAATTTTTAATGTTAAATTCACGTACCGTGGGAACAGCTAAAATTATGCAAAAGTTCGAAGAACGATCGACAGATCGAACGTCGGCAATTTTGACTTTTCAGAAAAAAAAAAAAAAAGAAAAAAAAAAGAAAACACAAGAACCACCGTGAATCTTCTCACGTTAGTCGCTCAATTGTCGACAAATCTCGCGCGTTTGTTTTCCGAGAGACGGTTCTTTCCGCTTGATTGACTCGCGATTAACCGAGACTGTTCTGCGAGATTGCTAGAGAGGAAGCGTCGTTAAAAGTGGGAAAATCGGGAGCAAATAGGTCGACGACCTTCCCACAGGCTGCTATTTTCACGCGTGTAGAAATATCGCTCTATAAATACGGTAACGCCGCGGGCTGGAGGGTCGACAAATTTTTCAACACGCGTTCCTTAAAACCGCATAAGTCTGCGCAAGTGAAACGTGCTCTCTCGCAGAAAGGCACCGAGTTTCTTTCACTGAAAAAAAAAAGAAATTTAACGCACGAAACCGAGAAGTTTTTTAATAATTTACGGGGGAGAGGGATGCAACGAATTTCAGTCTTGTTTAAACGAGCAAGTGGAGTTTTGATGTTTGGAGCAACATTCGAAATGAATTTTTTTTCATATTTCCGTCGAGCGGGAGGAAAAAGACAGTTCAATGAATTTTTATTGTTACAATTTGATCGAAAGTTGAAGTGAAGATATCGAACATGATTCTGACGATATTCGAAATTTTCCCTGTCGCTGATTGAAACTTCATTTTCATTAGTGAAACGATCTAGGAACACGTCACTTTTAGACTTTTATCCACGCGTAATCTCGCATCTCTCAGAAAACGCAAATATTCGACAACAACAACATTGAAATTATTTTCAGTCGCAACGTTTCGATTTCACGGCCCAAATAAATAAAATCTCCTGTCTTCGATCTTCTCGAACAACAAAGTCGAGCGAAGAAATATTTGGTGGTTGTTTGGCTTCTTCGACAGCTACGTAATTCCTTATTCCTATCGGTATCAATTTTCGTGAGCGAGCCGAATCCGTTTCTCGGATAAGCGTGGAGTTAGGAGCGTCTAGCCAACAACACGGTTTCATCCACGGTTTAGTCCGTCAGGGATTGGGAAATTTCCGTGTAGCCATTAGAACTGGTTTCATCGCGCTCGCCCGGTGATCCAGGGTCTGTCGAGCTCACTCCCCGGGCACACGGCGAAGTTTCGCCTGGCGTAAAACGCTCTCTAATCCAGCGTCGAGCACGTGCTCGCCTACGACGCGAGCACGCGCGATTAATCACTCTATTACATTAATCCGTCGCGTGGTATTTATCTCGCGGGACGTGGCGGTCAGAATTCAGCGCATCCGCTCGCGCCGATAATTAAAACGTAACTGGATGATTCGAGGCGACTCCGGAGAGGCTTTCACGCTCGCGTGAATATATGTGCGTTCACGCTCGGGGTGTGGTGTTCCTTTTCTCGGGATCCGGAGAAAATTCTCATCTCTTTCTGCAGACTGTAGAAACCTTCTTTCAAATGAAACCTTCTCTGTGAAGTGTAAGATTTTTATCCTCTTTCAATCCTTTGGTCTCGACAAACATTTTTTGTATCATTTACCTGTATCGGCAATTTATTTACGAAGCGAATGGTATAGCATATTGGAAATAATCATCCTGTTTGTAACCTCTTGCGCTGGAATAACGTGGAATTTTTTGTCTCAAATTGCAACGTTTTCCCAGTTTTAAGTTTTAAGTATATTTAAGTGTAAAACAAATGATAAGTGTATCGCTTCTTAATAATTTCTATCCAGTGATATCATACCGACGAGTTCAAAAGAAAAAAGAGAGCGACGAATTGTTGTATACGGTCACTCGTTATGGTCCGCGAACCAGTTGCCAGCGCAAGGGGTATCACTCACCATTTCGTAAATAAATTGCTGGTGGATTACTACAAAAAATGTTCTCGAGGGTAGAGAGTTAACAAAGAGTTAGCTCTCTATAGAAGTTCTTTTCTTTTGAGGATATTTCTTTTCAGAAAAATTCCACGGGAATAAATATTTCCTCAAGTTTCAACAGAATCTTTTCTTCTCTTTTCTTTTTTCCTCTTTGAAAATGGAAGATAATTTTCTATTTCACAAATATTCTTCTACGATTAGTGTTCGAATGGTTTTATCAGTTAATTTTCATCCGATTGTCAATTTTGTTACACAGTTCTCTTTCTCGACGAATTATTCTCATGTTCATGTGTCATTTTCCACGTCATCAGACTCACCGAATCACTCAACCTTGACCAGATTAATCGAACAAATCCTATTGTTTGCACCGTTTCCAACAGCACGCGGTCGAGTTTCAACAAATCTGTTCGATCCACGTACGAGAAGAAAAAAAAAGAAAAAAAAAAAAAGAAATACAATGACAAAGTGCGGTGACGAAAATTTGCCAAGATCGTAAAGCGGACGCGGATCCTTGACGATTCTCGTGTAATTCAAATTGTCTTTTGCATTATGTAACGTGTCGGCTGTCTTCCTTCCACCGGCCGCATTCATCGCGCGCGTCTACGAAAATAAAACGTCCCGGGATTTTCTACGAGTATATACAGGGTGTCACCTGTCAGGCGACCGACGCGGCCTTACCTTTGCGGCTCGAGGACGCGTGGAACTATTGTTCGTTGTATACGAAAGAGGGGGGGACAGAAAAAGAGAACTTCGATTCAAAAGGGGAAGAGATGAATTGTTCCGCAAATGCAGGTGTTACGGAGGGAATTTTAAGATTGACCTCGCACCATTCTCCTTCTTGATACAAAAGTCGACGTATCCTTTTTGTTCCATCTTTGTCATTAATTTTGAGATTGCAATGCCAACTTCTATATTCCTTTTCTTTTTTCATTTTTGTTTGTTTCTTGCACGATCGAGTCTATCTTTTAATGTCTGATTTAATGGCGTTTCCTCTTTCTCCTTCTCGTCTGTTAGCACTAGAACTACCAGAGTGAAACGTCCACTTTATAATTTTTCAAAGTACGCACAGCTCTGCAGATTTGCAAGTTGCAGTTGTACTTTTTAGTGATTTGGATCATTTTAATGTTACTATTCAGTTTGCACTCTGATTTTTTTGATACGATCTTTACCTTTGAGTCATCAGCAGTTTTAGTATTCAGGATATTATTTTTCCTGTAGATTTTACAACAGTTTATTTTGCAATGTAAAGTAAAAATTTATGGAACTTATGTGTGATGTATAGAATATTATTCTAGCGTTAACAATGCGAGGTTTGGATCGTTGTGTAATTTCAATTTATGACTAAACACTAGAGTGTCTATTTGCAGTATCATTTGACGTATTCTCCTCTCATTGTCAGTGTAAAAAAGACAGTCATTTAACACTACTGTCAATCTCATTTTCGTCTACAACTCTTGCAATTTTCATTTCATTTTCGTCTACAGAAAGGTTGCTGTATTAGAAAACAAAAAATAATTAACTATATTTGAACACGTACGTGTTCATTTATACAAATGTATGTATAAATCTAATAAAACATCTCTTTCATAAAATAAAATATAATATACACATGCAGTGTGTATATATTCTTAGATACAGAATCCAATGATTAGATACAATCATGATTCAATTAAGTTAGTTTCGTTAAACAAGCTCATTACCAAGCCTTTAACGCAACGTTCGTATTTCCCAGAATTCCAAAGTACAGTGTTTGCTTTATTCCCAGTCAAATATTACGTTTCACGGTTGTATCACCATGAATAACTTTTCTTGGCCGTTTCTCCAAATTCCATTTAATTCCTGCGTGTTTCATACGTATTGAAACAATCCCATGACAAAGTCTGCAGTTTCCAAGACTCAATTCTGTGAAATTTGTTCGTCCTACTATCGGTAAACGTTTGTCACAGAACAAATTTTGCAATATTTAGCAACGATTGTGATGATTGTAACCGCGAAATTAACTTGGAAATTTATAATTTTTGAAATTCCACGATTTTGCGGGTTTTTATGACTTTCATGATTTTTATGTGTAAATGAAATATTCTGTAAATAAAAGTGACTTCAAATTTTTGTGTGACAACGTATCTAGTAACTTCTGCCACACACTTCCAAATCATTTCTCAAATTTCACAAAAATTTCTTTCTCGTGGCAATTGATTTCCAAAGTGATAACGTTTGATTTCCTCTCTTTTCAGAGAACGTCTCTTTTCAAGATCGCCTTCAATTTCTCTATAATTTACTTTTAACCCTTTGGCAACCGATTTATTTTTTGCATATGGAACAGATTTCTAATTTGTTGGTGCATGGAGTAGTATGTAAAAGCAGTAGATTCTATGTAAGAATTCATTTATTTCCGTGATATACAGTAGTATTGAGAGGACTTCAGGTAATAAAATTCAAAAGTAATTAAATAAAAAAATCCAAATGAAAACAAATAAATTCTAATAAATAAATTATACTAATATTTATGTACCTTGAATTTATTTGTACAATATATTACTATTGCCTTCATCTGCACTTTGTAATTCAATGTAATCGTCAATTGTAGGATCACAAAAAAATTCTTCATCAGATTTCTCAAAGTCACAAGTCTTTCATCAAAACTTACGTTATATCACTTTCATAAAATATATCCCTTATTTCTGATTGATTGTATCACAAACAAAGTTCACCGAAATACCACAACTAATAACTACTCTCAAATGAACAAGAATGTTTCAATTCGAATAGACTCGTCATCTTGCACTTAAATAATTAGGCAAAACAAGTGAATGGCAAGTGTCAGCCAAATATATCCAAGGGGTTAACTTTTGTAATTTAATAATTTGTAGTCATAACAGTGGTGTCATATATATATATATATATATATATATATATGAATTGAAATATTTTCGTGAGCCACACGAAAGCACGGAGAAAGAAAGGAGAAAGGTGGAGGGTGGAAGAGAAACAGGAATGACACGAGGGCGAGGGGAGTGAGAGAGACTAGGGGCTGCAATAAGAGCAGAAACATCGGTGTGCCAGATGAGTGTGCCGTGAGTCATGCGGCATTCAGACCTCGACTTTTCTCTCCCCGCAATAAAACTCGGTAATATTACCGGGGTAATCTGCCCCGTGGGTGCGTCCGGTTGCGAATTCACCCGCCGGTAATTAAAGTCTCGCACTCTTGGTCTCGTCCTCTCCTTCAGCCCAACGTTCCTCGTACATCCTTCGCGTCTGATAACTCGAGGGGTGGTTGATCGTTACGATGCTCGTGCAAACTCAACGTTTGAAAAAATTCAATCTCCAACGTCGCGCCGAATCGTCCAACCTCGTCGTGCGAAATTACTGTTAACACTGTGATTATTAAACTGTTGACTTTATGTCGGACTTTGTATTAAATTGTTGACTTTGTGTTGGATCATTGTTTGAAAAAACATTAGCAACAGCTGTATTTTTTTGAGCGCAGTAAGAATATCGAGAGTCAAGATTCAGACTTTGTCATTTTTTCACTAAAATATTAATTTTACTAATAATATTTCATTTATTAAAAATATTAATCTTAAAGAAAAATTTATTAAGATACACGCAGTGTCAAAGTCATTCAAACGTTCCTCGTACATTTGTTTGATTTATTGATTGTATGAACACGCACGGAAATGAATTTCTTTTTTTTTTTATGGCGGTTAACCATCGGAGGATGAATCGAATTTGCGCTTCGCGTGACTCGCGCGGATTTACTGGTTATTCGCCGCTTTTGAATCTTTTATACGTCGTAATTTTTAGATAGCTTGTTATTTTTTTTTTTTTTTTTTTTTTTTTTTTTTTGTTTTTTTTTGCTGTCAGTGGAACTTTTAGGCGACAAGGATACGGCGGATTTTCACCGATTTTTGTTCGTTTCGGTTTCGTTGTTTTTCGTTTTATTTGGTTGTTTCAACGGAATATAACTATGTATACTACATTCAACTGGAGTATTTCTCGTTGTTTTTACTAAAGGGAATCCGTAGCGTTTGCTGCTCCAGTTGGTGATATTTTGAGTTTAGTACGTCGCGGTACGTGTAAAACACGACGTAGTCAAATGTTATGTATACAGTTGTCTACGAACACTTGCGGGATGTTCAATAATGTTTAAAAATGTCATTAACGCCGTAATAAAATTTTGTAACAAAGAGCAATAATATTGGAACAATAATTTAAAATATATATGTAAAAGTTACAAAATATTAGAAGCAAGCTTTTTAACACGAGTATTAGTCTCTCATCTCGGTGAGTCTCGATATTTAATGGCTCCACCTTTCATATATTATAAATATTATACTAATACACCCTTTGTACTAATTTTGTGACTTTTTGATTCAACTTCAAATTTCCTTTTCTTATTATTATCATTCTTCATTAATAAACCTCATACTCAGCAATACAGATAATGATTAAAAAAAGAGGAAAAGAAAATTCTTCCAAGCCAAGTGCTCGCGAATACTTCTCGTATACCATCTTCCATTCTTCGAAAAACCACCCTCGTTTCTCCCTCTGTCTCTCGACGAAACCCACCCCTAACCGTTGTCCTTCTGCTCTTTTCCATCCGGTTTTTTTTTCAGATCTCCCATTCGTTTCACCTTGGTCGTTCCTTCACCCTTTCTCTTTCCATCCCCTAGCATCGGTCAGGCAGTTCACCCCTCCCCCCTCTCTTTTCTTTTTCTCCCCTGGATGCTCTCTCTCTCTCAGCCCAGCCAGCGAAAATGAAAAGACTCTCGCGTTTTTCACGTGCTCGTCGACGACGAAGACTCCGCTGCCCCCTCGATCGGTGTCCTCATGGCAGCGAGATGGGGCGGGAGGGAGAGACACAAAGTCACGATGCTTCGCGAAGGAAAGAAAGAGGGACGCGCGCGACGAAATAATTACGCGGAAAGGCAGCCACGGCCGTTTTGTACTAATACCGATGCGCGGTAATGCCCGTTACGCGGCGGATAACATTCCGCGGAATGCATTTAACGCGGGTGGCACGAGGATGCGATGGCATACGGTTTAATGACGAGTCGCGCGTGTTATTAACCCTGCCGCGCTCCTCGAATTTTTACATTTCAATCTTATCGTCGCGTTCTGCGACGCGAGCAAGAGTTCATTTACGTCTGAAGCGTGGAGAGAAAATTTCACCGAGACATCGCGCGTTTTAATGGTACTGTGCGGTAATAGGTTTTCGAATAGATGTAAATGATCAATATGGTAGAAATAATAATAAATATAATTGCATTACAATTGTATCACTATCAATTCTTTTGGTTTTATATCGTCAAGAAAAAGTCCAACGAGAGATAAAAGTCCAATCTGTCGTTTCAACTTTTTAATACTACCATTTTTTAGTACTACTATTTGCTGTAATACTGTGTACAATATCAATTATAATAAAATGACTAATGTATAGTACATAATAAATATAACTACATTGTGATTTATATAATAATTATTATAATTATATTATATTATATATCATTACCGTCCACCACCATTAATCAATATATTTACCAATCATTCTTCGTGCAAAATCTCAAATAAATTTCGTTAAATATCTTCAAGAATGGTCCAAAAAACAAGAGACATAGTTCGATCCGTCATTCCAACTTTAACTGCACAAATTGAAAACTAAAATTCCTATTCCTACCCTTGAGAAGTAATAAATTTATTACTTGCTTTGCTTGTACTTAAATATACTTACGTATACTAAGAAAATGTTACAATTTTGAAACAAAAAATTTTCGACGTGCACGTCATCCCAGCGCAAGAGGTTAAGGAGCTTCTGTTTCGAGATTACTCGAAATTAGCGTGATTAGGACGAATAATAATTTCTAAATGCCAATTGAAAACAGCGCGACGCAGAATTATTATACTTCCACCAAGGGCTCTACCACCCTTATCTGGTAACTCAGTAATATATATATTTTACGTTCGCGAGATTTAATAATATTCCACGGATGAAATAATTATCACGCCGGTGTTATTCAAGGCGAAATGTTTGGCAAGCGGCGCGTATGTCCATTTGGAAGGGATTACACGAGCGTTTATCCAGAGCCGCGCGACAACCGTCGTCGTCCGTTAGTCAAGCTGCCACCCCATTTTCGCAAAGCCGAATCGCGCCCCGCAGGGGTGGCCTGGTAATCTGTCCTGCATTCAACTCGCGCCCGCACCACCCTCTTCATATCCTCCCCACCTCTTCTTTCCTCTACCGCCTTGAATACGTATCGTTTCGCTTCGCGGTTTTGCGTACCAGGGGGGAAACTAAGAAGGGTGAACCAGCCTTCTGGAGGATCTGACTTTGAAACAACGCTGCTTTTAATGTGTCGAGACATGCTGAGTGTGTTCTGCATATTATTTAATATCTGATTTTTCTTTTTTTTTTTTTTTTTTTTTTTTAGGGAGGGAGGAAATTTTGAAAATTGAATTTAAAATTTCATTTCGTGGTGTTTGTCTTGCCACGCACGTCGCAAACTTTTTGTCCCAAAATTGCAATATTTTCTCGGTTTTTAGTACATATATTTATTTTTAGTAATTATTATTATTATTATTAATATATTTTATATATTATATTTTATTAATAATATATCTTGCACGTATATATTTAAGCATAAACCCAAGCAAAACAAATAAATTTATTATTACTTCTCAATAATTTCTACCCAGTGATATTGTACCGGCGAGTTCGAAAAGAAAGCGACGAATTATTGTATATGATTTGGTCACTCGTTATGGTCCGCGATTTGTTGCCAGCGCAAGTGGTAAGGTCCAATTTGTACCACGTGAACTTTGGTTTTGATTCCCGTAGGAACATGCATATCTAACATGCATCATTTACTCGTATTATCTTTCTTTATATTGCTTAATCTCTTATTTACTTGATTTCTTTTGGAACTCTGTAACAAAGAGTTCGAAAAGTCGGGGTCGTTAGTTCCAGTATCATAGTTGAAAGAATTTTAATTACCTCGAGAAGGTTAACTTCACTTGGACAATCGTGTAAAAATCATCCTCTACAACGAACAAATAAGGAGAGAATTGATTTCGGAAATTAATTGAAATCAAGCACGGAGAGAAGAAATGGAGGAGGAGAGAGAGGGTTCTTTCTCTTTTTTTCTCGTTTCTCTAGCTGATAATAGGGCCAGGTTTCTTGTTCGATTCGGGATTTCAATTTAAAACAGGTTTTCGGCGCCCGCTCACCATGCGAAATTACCATCGACGAAGGACGTTTCGCGATCCGATGCAATTTGTCGTCGACGAGCACTTAGGGGAGATCCGTCGTCCCACTTGTTCCGTTCAATAAAACGTTCGTAATCTCGTTCTCCGTGAACTATCAACCGCGAATATCTCGCGTTTGATACCTCGTTGTTGCTTACTCGGGAGAAATTAAAAGTTACAAACGAATCTAATAAATAAGTATCTGCACATCATTCTAGAATCGCACATTTCAGAATTCAGGGATATCAGAATTTAATGATCTTGGGAATTTAAATCGTTGAGCGCATTTCATTGGAACGATAGTTGTAATTTGTAATCGTCAAGCTTTTTGTTTCAAATCGTAACGATTGACGTCGAATTTTGATAGATATCAGATAATCAAAAGGTCAATACGAATGATCAAACGATTAATTAAATGAAATTAAATGAAATAATCGAATCAGATGATCAAATGATGAAATAAATAATTGAATAATGAAATATAATTAAATAAAAGGCTGAGAATCACAGTTGGCGCAAGTACAAATTTTGAATACTCTGCGCTGTTTCATAAAAGCGAAGCTATTGTCAAAATTTCGTTTATTGTTAAAAAAAATGACACTATTTTATTTTATCAGTTAACCAATCGAATGAAATATAAATAATCGAATAACTAGTCGAATAATTAAACATAGAGCTAAGAATCGCAAGTGGTGCAAGTCCAAATTTTCAAGGCTCTATAGGCCTATATTATTGATAAAACTTCATTTTTCACGTTAGAAAATTTTATTTTATCATCAATTGACTAGGAAAGCAACGATAGTAAAGAGAGATCCTACAAATCGTGATCCTCGCGCTTTCAAATGCATTCAAATGTAAATGTGTCACGGATGAATTCGGGACAGGCGACATATATATATTTCTGGTGAAAAATAAGAAAGAGCGTTCAATCATGTGAAAGCGGGAAATAGTTTGATCGCGTGTGAATTGGTACGTCACGAAGATATCCTCGCTGGATATAATCCCTGGTCGAACGTATGCGCATTCGTCGAGTCGAGTGAGGAGCCGGCCGCCTAACGATCCGCCGGTGGAATTTTTCGCGGAGATCGAGGTCGCGCGTTTTCGCCTCCACGATGAGAAACGTCCATGTCTTTTCAGGTTTTCGAACCTGATAATGGCTGGTTTGGAAAGTTTGATTGTCTTGGAACGTGGCTTGGTTACCGCCGTGAGGAATCCACCGTGCAAGATTGGAAATATTGGGCAAGGTGTTCCCGACAGTGTGTGTGTGTGTGTGTGTGGATTTGCGAAATTGAAAATCCAATTCGCCAAGTTCGCGAAACTGGGCGTTTGAAAATTTCAGCTCGTTGCCCGAGAGCAATTGGGAGTTCGGGGCGTTGAAAGTTGTACAAGGAAATTACGGAATTCGGAAACTTTAATATCGAGAAATCCAGGAATTCAGAGGTACCAAGGAAAATTCTGGAATTCATAAATCTAAAAATCTTTGAATATAGAAATCAGGAAAACTTTAACTTCGCGAGTTAGGATCTAGGAGTCTAAGGATCTCAGAGACTTTAGAAAATCAGGTATCTCGTGCAGGAACGTGAATGTTCGTAGATTTAGGAATCGACAGATTTAGAATGTAGGAATCTTGAAACCTAGAGTTTCGGGATATTTAATTTAGTAATTTAATCTGGATGTTCCGGAGAATTTTGGAAATTTAGAATCCTCGGAATTTAGGAAACTAGATATCCAGAGGTTCCAGAGTGATCTGAGAATTTAGGAATTATTTAGAATTTTAGAAACTCAGAAATGCAAAAATTTGTAAAAATTCAATGCTATTTACGAATTTAAAGACTTTGGAACTTCTAATTCTAAATAATTTAATTAATTCGGAATTTCTAAATGCAAGCATAACTTCGAGAAACGTCGAAATTTAGAAAATTGGAAATTCGCATAGAAGTCGTTGAACTGAAAAATCTCGCAATTCACGAATTGTGCTTAAAAATTCAGGAAATCGTTTCTAGAATTTTTTTGATTTCGAACACATGAGAATTCGAAAACTTGAGCAATTTTTTATTGAGAAATTTTTCGACTTTTCCGTCAATCGAAATCTCTTCTCGTTCCAGGCCTCAAATATCTTCACTCAGCCAGAATCCTGCACAGGGACATAAAACCAGGGAACTTGCTCGTGAACAGCAACTGCGTGCTGAAGGTAAGCACCCTAATTTAGGAGTCTTTCGAAACCTCTCACTTGCACTTCTCTTTGTAAAAAAAAAAGGAGTAACAAAATCAAGAGAAAGAGGAAACTGCAAATTTTTCTGTATAAATGTTAATAATAATTCGAAATGACATCCTAAACAATAACGAATTCTAGCAAATCTTCTTGCAAAGAAACATGAGCAATAAAATCCAAAGAAACAGGAAACTTTGTAAATTTTTCTGTGTAAATGTTAATAATAATTCGAAACGACAGCCTAGACGATCAGGAATTCTAACAAATCCTCTTGCAAAAAAAAAAAAAAAGAAGAAAAGGAGCAACAAAATCAAGAGAAAAGGGAAACTTTGTGAATTTCTCTGTGTTAATGTTAATAATAATTCGAAATGACACCGTGTTACCCGCGAACAGATCTGCGACTTCGGTTTGGCCCGAGTGGAAGAACCGGATCAGAACAAGCACATGACTCAGGAAGTAGTGACGCAGTATTATCGCGCGCCGGAAATCCTGATGGGGGCGCGACACTACACAGCAGCTGTGGACGTTTGGAGCGTTGGTTGCATTTTTGGCGAGCTCCTTCGTCGACGGATCCTCTTCCAGGCACAAAGTCCCGTGCAACAGGTTAGTCCTTCTTCCCTCGACACTTTTTTTTCCGTACACCGAGTATATTTGAAAATTGACAGACATTTTTAACGTGTATTTCGGTGGTGCAACGCCTCAGAAGTCCTGGACGAGAACGTTCTTTCTCATCTTGAACTCTGTTCTCTCCTTGACACAATTTGGGATATATTCAATTCTGATATTTGTCATTGTGAATACCCATCGAAGTATTTAAAGTAGAATTTAAAGATTAGTATAATTTAGATAAGAAAGTAGAATTTAAATAAAAAGATTTATTTCAGTCTTTGAATAGTGTAGCAAATACCCTCAACCTTTGAAATTAATGAGACGTGATTATGTTGCAAGATAACTTTTAGAACATTGTTGTAACTCGATGATAAATGGCGAGATAAACTTTTATGAAATTGTTCTTAATTCTTCGACTCTCGATGAATTATAAAATTCATACTACATATATATATATATATATATATTAGAATTATTAATATGATATATTATTATAATATTATTACTATAACATAATTGTATATATATTAGAATTATTATATATAAATTATATATAATATTTCAATAATTAATTGAACAAATGAAATTGAATTAATTAAAATATATATACATCAAGGAATTAATTTGAACATTTTGCAACGTTTCTTCGTTGTCCGTGTGTTACAAGTACTTTACAAATTTTTGCACGTTTCAGTTTTTTACATAAGCGTCCACGGATCTAACGACAACTAACAATCTTCAACACCTCCGTAATTAATAATTGCAATTAATTCATATCGAGTTCATTCCATAGCTGATAAATTCTAGTTCGTCCTACAAATTTCGACTCGCCATTCATTCCAACTCCCAACATAGTTCATCGTTGCAAGTTCCTCGAATTTTCATTCCTCCTCCCCAAGTATATGTACCGAAAGTGGACTCTTCTATCAGGTAAAATTATGCGATTCTATGACGACAAATGGACAAACGGAGGATCTCCCTCTTCTCTCTGAGGGAGGGGGAGAGAGAGAGAGAGAGAGAGAGAGAGAGAAAGTAGACCAGAAAGTCTTCTAAAGTCGAGAACATTTTCATTCGATTTTCAGCTGGAACTAATCACAGAATTGCTGGGCACGCCGACCCTCGAAGACATGAGGTTCGCATGCGAGGGTGCGAGATCGCACATGCTGAGGCGCGCGCCAAAACCGCCCTCGTTGACGGCCCTCTACACCCTTAGCAGCCAGGCGACGCACGAGGCCGTCCATTTGCTCTGTCAGATGCTAGTCTTCGATCCTGTAAGTTTCACCATTCTCGACGGTCGGGTCAACGTACGAATCAATAACGAAAATTGAAAAATTTCGTGCAAAAAAGAAAAAATGGTAAAAACAAAGAGAGGAAATCGTACAGTAAGATCTAAGGTGTCATTGTAGGAGAAAATTTCAATTTTCAAGACCATGGTGGATCGAGTCACGAGAAATGTATTTTTAATATTTCTAGAAATAGTTTTACCAAAGATGTAAACACATTTTTGAAAAAAAAAAAAAATGAACCTAGGACAGTCAAGTCTTGTGCTTTAAAACGAAACGAAGATTAACAGTTTAAGTTATCGACAATTTTTTATTATTAACCATTTATTACCATTATCATTAATTCTTTCATCACTGTGTGCCATTGGTAATTTTTCATCATTACGTGTTCGGTTATGCTCTTCACGTTGTACATTAGAAATATCTCTGCGACGCGACAAGAACAGATGAAGCTAAAATTCTCACTTTTCTCTCGAACAGAAAGCTACGCTTTCCTAATCTGAAAAAAATGAGCAGCTCGTTAACGATTTATCGGTGACAATAATCGCGCAAACGCATTTCTCGTACTCGAACTCTCGCTTTTTTCCCCATCTCTCGGGATGTTCACACAGTTTATAACCACTTGCGCTGGCAACTGATTGCGGACCATAACGAGTGACCAATATCGTATACAGTAATTCGTCGCTTCCTTCTCAAACTCGCCGGTACGATATCACTGTATATAGAAATTACTGAAAAGTAATAAATATATCATTTGTTTTGCCTGGGTTGTTGAGTTAAATATACTTGAAACTGAGAAAATATTGCAACTTTGGAACAAAAAGTGTGTGGCACGTCGTTCCAGCGCAAGAGGTTGTTTAGGTTACACCGTCCTCGTAAATAGCGGAGTCGGTAGTCGGAGATCGATCGGGTTTTCGAGAGGCGGCGGGCCTCGCGTCTCGTTCATATCGATCGTTCGTTGACCCGGTTCACGAACCTGCCGCAGGACAAGAGGATCACCGTGGTGGATGCATTGGCGCATCCTTATCTGGACGAGGGGAGACTAAGATATCATTCGTGCATGTGCACGTGTTGTTACACGACCAGCGGCGGCCTCAGACAGTACACGGGGGACTTCGAGCCGGCCACTTCCCATCCGTTCGACGATCTCTGGGAACGGAAACTGACCACTGTTCAGCAGGTGAAAGGTAAGAACCGATCCGACGAAATGACGACGAAATTTTGAACAACGACGTGGCTCAGATCGAGTCGAGGCGCAGCTCGAAACAAGCATTTAGTTAAATTTCATAAAAAAAAATCGTTACAGATACATAAAATTAAAATTATAGATAAAATTATAATAAATGATAAACAGAAAGATCATGTTGGAACGTTTCACGTATTAAGAAATATAATATCTTCCTCAGATTTGTCCAGGCTACTTTCGATATTTGCCTGCAGCTTTCTAACAAAGCGTTTACGAACAAATTCCACGTAACATTCTTTTCTTATTTACACTCGTAGATTATGCTCCGACAAATTTTATAAAAGCAAGAAACACCATGTATATATGATATTTCAAACAAACTGCATGCAGTCAAACTTTATCAAAAAAAAAAAAAAAAAAAAGGCAAAATTTCTTATGCACCAACCTAATAAATCTCTAATACCCACGATAATTTGTTAGTAGACGTAATTGTGTAGAAAACAAAGAAATTCATTTCTGGGAATATCTCGATTGGTGGACGATGAATTTCCGGACGTTACTGCCGAAAAAAATGGCAGCCTCGGCGAAACTTCTGAAATTCAGCACGTGCTCGCATTTAAGAAAATAGATGTGCGACCTAGATGCGGGGTTTGTTATATCGAATTTACGAGACAGAGTGTCTGAGGGATGTAGTTGAAAGGCTGCCACGCGAAGAAGAATCGGTAGGAAGTTGTCTGATTTTGGCGGAGAAGATAAATGAAAGTAGATTTTGATCGTATACATTCTGTAGAGAATCGAAGACAATTCGTTCTGTCTTTGTTTGAAGGATTCTTTCTGATGAAACAGTATATATACAAAAACAGTTTAAAATTGATACTTGTACATTTATTATTTTGTATTGAATGTGTTTTCCAATGTCAGTAACAGTAATTCATTCCAAGATATATGCCATATATTTTTCGACAAGATAATTTTGTTCTTCTTATCAATTAATTGAAGAGTATATTAAATAAGTGGATAATAATTAAATAATTACATTTATACTGTATATTTACATTAGTACTATCTACTGACATTGATAATTAGAAATAAGTAAATTATTTGATCGAAAGAATTTTTTAACGTCGAATTCGACCAGAAGATTCCTTTTAAACTTCCTTTTGTCTGAGGAAATTTCCCGAAATTCAATTCAATTCAACTGAGACCCCCTACCCTCTCGTTTCATCGGCGAGGTATACCAGAAAATCGAAACGAATACCCAACTGATACTTTCAATCTCGACCTCCCCGCATGAAGTAAGAAAAAAACAAATTTATTTTTCCGCCCTTCGGCAACCCGAAACTAGCATCGAGCGAGGAAATTTCTCGCCGCGGGGGAGTAGCAGAGATTCAGTCAGAAACGCGAGTCGATCGATTTCTCGAAATTTCGCCTGTCCGAACGAATGATACAAAAATAAATATTAAAATCTCTATAAAATATCTGTCCGCAATAATGAAAAGCTTCACGTTGTTCGTATAATTGATATGTAACATTAAAAATATTTTATATATATATATAATATATAATTTATATATTTATATATATATATTTTATATATAATTATATATATATATATATAATTCCGATACTTTCTATATAAATAACATTGGGATCACAAAGCACACTTCAAGAGGGCAAAATTCTTACTCGGAATATTCCACCTTAAGAGTGTTGATACTAATAATTCACACTGTTATTGATAATTTCATAAAAATTTCCCAACACTATATCAATGTTAACGTCACTAAGCATCTGTGGAAACTCCTTCCTCCCATTCCCCCATTCACGATTCAACGAAGAGTCGACTTTCAGCGAATGCTAATGAAACGGGCGGCGACGAGCGGAGAATTATTAGAGAAAGGGTGCGTTTGCCAAGCAGAGTTCGCGCGACACGACGTTCGCATTAATCGCGGGTTTTCAGCTCGCGAGGAAAAAAAAAAGGAAAAGAAAATGCATTCGAGTGACTCACGATTATTAATAGCGAGACGTCTTGGACACACGTGGCTTGGAAACAACGTACGCGGAACAACGATGCGATAGACTGTTGCGTGCGCTCGCGAATACGACCGCGATAAATCATCGTTTATCACTCGCGGGGGTCCGCGGCCAGTTATCGTAGCCAACTTTCTTCCCGAAGCAGTCGTCGGAGAAACTGGGTCTAATATCGTGGTTGAAAAATTGCACGCCATTCGTTCGTTAGAGGGAACGGGGTGGATTGCACCCCCTTCGAGAGAGATAGTATTTAAATTAGTATTTAATTCCCATTTGATACACCGTGGTTTTTATGCGCGTTATTTCTGTTGGTACTGGGTGGAAAGAAACGTTTGAATTACATTATCGATTAGAAGATATTCTAGCACGGACTAAACATTTGAACAGTAAGAAATTAATTCATACACGTAGGGGGATGAAAATTATTTCGCGGATTGTTAATTTTTCTCGAGTACAAATTGCGAATGATTCGCGGTGAAATCTCTTTAGAGGAAATATACGCTGTGTTCAGTGTATTCGCGCAGACGCAAAATGAATCTAAAGACTTCAGTTTCGAATTTATAATATAATTTGTAATATTTAATATAAAATTCAATGCCCACAAACGATGAGCGAAATAAAATAAATTAGCACGTTAGATTCGCGTAACTTCTGAAACTCTAGCGCTAACTAGTGTTATTTTTAAATATCAACGTTGCCCCACGTTCGATCCACGAACGTCAACAAAGCCACGAAATTCGCATAAATTACGCCTATCGAGCCCTCGCTGCGTCGCACGATTACTATAGACAGCGCGTCCAACGCTAACGTTTAATTCTGCACTCGAGATTTGTCATACGACAGGCATGCGACATTCATAATAAGTAATCGCGTGGTGTGGGTTCGAGTTGTCCTGACTGGATCCGTCGTGGACGGTTGCACGTGTGTCCAAGAAAGGTGTCGCAAGACGAAACGATCGTGTCGCTACGAACAAAGAGGTTCTTCGATGCCAGTTGGACGCCAGAAACGCATTCTGCGAGGTCGGGAAATTCTTCTAGCCAAACTTTCACACCCCACGTGTCAATTTTTTTTCTCAAGCGAGCCACGATCTTTTTCCTACGCGTGAATCACCTGCAATTCGAGTGAAAAACAGATTCACACAATTCGAGATTATTAATTTAGCGCATTTTCAAAAAAGAAATCTGAAATTTATCGTGTCGATGGGTTGGATTGTTCCAATTGTTAAAGATCAGACTGGCTAAATTAATCGAAGCGAAGTAAATTAAAGATCGTTTCGCATGTTGGAGAAACATTTTCCAATGACGAATTCAGCGCAGAACTTTAAAGATTATAGACTCTGTCCACTAAGTGGACGAATTAACTTTCAAAATCGTTTTAACGTGCTGAGAATCTTTTATGGCGAGTTTTTTCAACTTGTTTTCTGACTGAAGAATTAATTATAGTCGTTTCTTTGTATGAAATATTCGCGAATAATTCTGACTGGCGAAGAACATTTTGAAATCATCGAATCGTAAATATAGTTCTTGAAAATTCCAGAAATTTAAATCCGTGTATAACGTTTTAGGAGCACAGACATGTAAAAGCGAGAACTATTTCCATCAAATTTCAATTGCACTTTGTCTTTCTTCCTCGAGTTGAGCAGTTGAAATAGTAAAGAATGTATCGTTGTTTATTTCGTTACTTGCGCCATTTGTCTCTTGAAATATGGGCTCTGCACTTTTCTATTTTCTATCTTTCCAGATTTAGAGTGAGATACGTATGGTTACGAAACGTTAAAGTCGTAACTTCGACCTTACACAGTTCCAAAAAGTTGAAATGAATTTCATTGTTGTATTCTGTACCTTTATTGTTGTACATATACGATATTGTTCCGACATACGTATGATATCACTGAATCCTTGGCTTCTAAACGAGCGTCCTTGACTTAAAAAGAAGTTCTTAGCTTTTCTATCTTAAGACAAATTTTCTACCTAAAAAATTTATTTCTCGGGAGAAAGAGAATTTAAGAATAATTTAAATTCGTGTTGGTCAATTCGTATCTATCGTAAACTATGGATCTTCGTTATGTTTAAGAGAAAAGTAAAGACAAGGTAAAATTTTAATTCCCAAAGAACATAGTGTCGTTTAAACTTCTCGAATCGAGATGGGGCGAATTTTTAATTAATTCAAATTAATCTGTAATCACTTCTACGTGTAAATTATCTTCTCCACATTGAAAAAAGACTATACTTCGCCATGTTTTTCACCGCTTTCGTCGTTGACAATTTCAACTCGTCGGGTTCACCGATTCCCCAACGTGATATTCCCAGGCACGTGGCGGCAGCGTGAGCACGCTCTGCGTGTGACAACGCACGATAAAGTGCAAACAATCGATTGTACACCCGAAGAGATTCCGCCGGGGACACGAAGCGGCGTGTCCTCTCCCCGAGCAAAAACACGAGCCCGAATATACCAATTCTTCGATTCACCTACGTACGCTCATAACTAATCGCGACAGAGAGCCAACAGGCATTCTCACTCGACTATATTCGTTGTCTGTTTCAGAGGAAATGCACAAATTTATAGCGGAACAGCTGAACACGTCGCGCGTGCCGCTCTGCATAAATCCGCAGTCCGCGGCGTTCAAGAGCTTCGCAAGGTAAGCCGTAGGTGACCAATCATTCAGATTAACACACACACACACACACACACACACACACACACACACACACACACACACACACGCATACATACATATATATATATATATATATATATATATATATGTAGGTATGTATGTATGTATGTAAAACCATCGACCGTAATCGTAAAAGGATTGTAATTAAAGGGAAGGAAGTCAGGATACGACGGTGTCGGTTAGGATGTAAGGGGGAAAATGATATACCCCAGGTTGTTGCAGTCTTGGTTAATAGGGGAGAAATTAACCCTCTTAGTGTCGAGGGGGAAAAGAATCATCCCGAGCGAAAAATACCGAGCCCGAATGAGACGAATTGATCGATCGAAGAATTAGGTGCTTTTTTCTTTTTTCGTCTGTTACTTGGTCCCATTTGGATTTTGAAACATTGGATTTGGCACCAAGTGATACAATTTAACGAGGCGCTTCTTCTCCTACTTTTGGTCTCACGATTTTTGGCATTACGCATTTCGATGCCAGATGATATTTTGTGACGAAACGTTGATCGGCAGCAAAGAGTGATCGAAAGATCAGGGCGTTTTTACGCCTTTTTTTTTTTTTTTTTTTTGGTTCCTCGAGTTTCTATTCTGAACGATAGCTTACAATAAAACGAATGTTAATTCTAGATAACAATTCGGTACTAATTAATCGCATTGAGGCATCAGAAAAGCTAATATAACGGCTCCCGTGGCTTCGATTACTAAGAACGAGTTCAAACGAGTTTCGATTTTCCAAAATGGCGATTCATTGATTCCGGGAAATGGGTGTTGCCGTTCCATCGTCGATATTTTTTTTTTTTTTCGGTCAATCTTCGCTTTCAAATTGAGAAAAAGAGACCGTGGCTCGTCTGACTTTCATTCGCGTAGAACGACACCCATCGTCCTTGGTATTTTTCGCAAGTTTCACCCAACGACGATTATGTCGTCTGTCAACACACTGAAAGGGTTAAGGTCACGAACCGGGGAGATCGGGTCCTCGAGAATCGAAGAGCCCTCCTATCACCTCGCCCCCATGAATTTTTCCCTCGCACCCACGAACATCACCATCGTCCGCCGGATCCTTTCTTCTTCCAACGACCAATTATATGTTAAAAAAAAAAAAAAAAAAAAAAGAAAGAAAAACAAAATTCAAATCTCGAAATTCCACTAGACTTCAGGAATGGAGAAAACAAAGGAAAACGAAATTCTATTCGGAGGCAGTGAAAGAAACAAGAAAAGGAGGGAAAGTGGAAAAGCGAGAATAGTGGATCTGGAGGATATCGAGAGAGAGAGAGAGAGGGGAGGCACACGCGCGCACGTGACACGCAGCTTGGTGCTTTTTTCCCCTCCGAAATCGATACGCGGTAAGAACAAGCCGGATTGAAACGAAAGAGGCAAAAGGAAGGAAAAGTGGGAGAGAGGGTGGTAGGAAACGAAAGGCGCAAGGAGAGTGGGGCGCATCGTTGACACGGAAATTAAAAACTGTGTGGAGAATGAGAAGAAGAGAAGGGTCGAAACGATCGGAACGAACGGCCAGGAGAGAACGATCTTTTGTCCCTTGGCGAACCATCCCCGACGTCGACGTCCTTTCGCCGTGTTTGGTCCTCGAAAAACCGAGCGAAAGCTCTCCGGCCAGTTCTTCCGCCTCTGGTTCTTCACTGGGGGAAACGACGAAGAGAGTCTCATCGAATCACAGCGCGTGTTGCGTCGCGTCGTGCTGCCTTTTTTTGGTCGTATGTTTTCTTACACTCTGTGTACACGCAAGACTGCCAAACCGGAATACGAAAATGTCCGAACGTTTACCATGAAAACAGTTTTTACCTACGTGTGCAAAGCATTTTGAAATTTCATTGGCACGATTGAGATCATCTTGCAAAAGTTTGAAAGAAATTTGAAAATGTTTATAGGAATTACATACAAGTTTTTCGATACAAGTATATATATTACGGAATTATTTCAGCAGCCAATTATTAATATCCATTAATGTTCAATGAGACTATGTCACGTTGCGTATTGATGTTCTGTAGCTTATGTATATATTCTTAGAGTGATTTTAAATTTAAAATACAATTAGTTGCTATCGCGTTACAGTGAAATTACAAAATGTTTCGCGCGATTGAACTTTTATGACAAGTTGGATACTCTCGAGTTACACGTGCGAACGTGTGATCGTGTACACCAGAGATCATAGATTCCGAACGTGTATTAGAAACTGCATGTTCGATTAATACACGGATGTACGTATTAAATATACAAGGATTTCTAAATATCACACGATCGCTCCCAATGCACAGAGAAAATTAGAAAAGAAAAAGACACGAGAGAAAAGAGTGAAATCCACCCCTCTACATCCACGAAAGCTCTCTCGCTCTAAACAAAAAGAAAAAGAACGTAAGACTCCGAGGCAAGAGAAAGTGCCACGAGAGAAAAGAGAGGGAAAAGAAGTGATCAAGGTCGAATAGAGGAAGAAAAAAGAAATGGGTCGAAGTCACATCACAGACGACATGTGTAGATTCCCCCAGTCCCTTATGAAACAAAAAAAATCATCAAAAATCGACGAATCAAAAAAAAAAAAAAAATTCATTCTTTCTTTTCATGTGTGATCTTGAAGTGTGTAACATTGTTTCTCGTGTTGCTTACTGCCGTCAAGTTAGAGCAAGCCGATCGCCGACCCAGCGCCCTACGCCGCGTATACGTACACGTTACTACCACTACCAGTACCGAATCAGCTATCTACCACTACTGTCAGCTACTATCGACTACTACCGCTATCGTCTACCACTACTACTACTACCGCTACTACTACCACTACTACCACTACTACTACTACTACTACTACTACTACTACTACTACTACTACTACTACCAATCGTGTTACGTCTCCTCCTGAACGAACCGAACGAAAAGAGAGTCAGCTCTAGCCGGCGTGACCTCGCTCGCTGAGGTACTTGAACAAACCATTTTACCAAGCATATCTTTTTTACACTTTCTGTTGTTTCTTTCTTTTCGTCTCTTCTTCCTCTTTTTTTTTTCTTCCTCTTCTTTTTAACTTGTTCTCCCTCTGTTACTGGTGCATCACGTCTGTCCGTGTTCAATTTCCCGTTAACTTCGTTTCGTCACCACAATCTAGCCTTTTTTTCTCTCGTCTGTCTTTGTTGTTTCGTTCACGTTTGATCAAAATGTTGTTACATTGGTGTACACAATGTCACATAATGTTACTGTTCCTCTCTCCATTTTTCTTTGTTCTATCTTTGTTTCTTCTCTCTCTCTTTCTCTCTCTTTCTTTCTGTTTTCTTCGTTTCACCCACGTTTGATCGACGTGTTTTACTTATAATGGCATAGAATTATTATATTCGTCGTTTGACTGTTTGACTCTTGCCTTGCTTCTTACCTATTTCTGTTTCTCTCTTTCTCTCCTCTTTGTCTCTCTCTTTTGTTTTCGTCTTTTGATTGCACAGAGATTTCTCTGTGCGATTAATACTGTGTACATAAAAAGAAATATATAAATATATATATATATATACACACGCGCGAAGTGAGAGTCTAAGGGATCAAGTAGTCAAATGGCTGATTTGTACGTGCACTTCCGCTCGAAAATTTCCAAAAAAGGAACAACATACAACTCTTTCAGTAAATAGAGACATTCCATTCACATTGAGATGTGTCAAACTCTCTTGTTCCTCAGAAGAGCTAGTCTTTTCATTAGAAAGCCACTCAAAGGGCGCTCAGAACTTTTGAGCAGGGGTGTATTACGTGTGTGTGCGCGCGTGTGTATGTATATATACACATACATATACATATATATATATCTATGTATGTATGTATGTATGTATGTATGTATGTATGTATGTATGTATGTATGTATATACGTATGGTGGATCCCCGTGAGATACACGCTTGCCGGATACACGCCAGCGACCAGCTCGCACGACCGACTTCCGATTCACGGCTGACACGATTCGAGAAGGCTTCCCCCTGGCTACTTGGAATCGTAAATCTCCTATAATTCAGTTTGCCCGCTTCTCTGCTGTGGCCTGCTCCTCGAGAAGGTTTGCCAATTTCGCCCCGATCGATTCGCCATTCTGCCAATTTCCAACGCGTTTAAATCCCCGAGTTCGCGTTTGCATTTCCGTGAAATAGGATTGTCAACCCTTTCGGGGAGAGGAGACGAGAATTATTTTTCGCGGTAATTAAAGTCACGCGCAGCGGCGAGGCATTCCATCGGATACTAATTTTACAAAGTATTTTCGATATGGCCGGCACTCGCCATTTGACAGGAATATGGAGGCATGGAAAAAAAGGAGTAAATTCATTTCACTCGAACGTAATTATGCTTCATTCGATAAGCTTCGGACTTTTCGCGGAAATTCGAGGCCGGCGGTCAGAGTGATCGATTTTGTTTAATGCTGCAGTCGACTACGTTAAAACGATTAATTCCGTGTAATTTTCTTTTTATAGAGATTTTTTATTTAGTTTGACTGAATTTCTGTAAAACACGCGAGGGAGAGAGAGAGAGAGAGAGAGAGAGCTAGCGTTCGTTATTGTCAGTTTCCCTGCAAGTTTTCTATACATTTAAAAAATGTAAATATCTCAGTTCGTCGAATTATTAAACTCCGTCCATCTTTCAACGATTCTGTGAAAGGAATCGTCGAGAAAATGAAAAAGAAAGTGACAGGTAGACCGTGGATTTTTGTACGTTTTTACACTTTCAAGAAACTTTCTTATCCAGAGAGAAATGTCGCGGTAAATACACTACTGTATAAAAATGAAATAAAACCTAAATCACTGTTATGTAACAATAAATCTTATTTATCATTACACAGCAAATGTGTCAAATTCAAAGATGCCAAAAATGGTCGCAATTAAGTAGATAAGAATAATTCTCATAGTCACAAACACTCTATATTCATTCCACAAACGCACAGAAATCCGCGGTTCACCGATAAGAAACAGACAGAAAGAGTGGGAAGGGGGAGGAGAGGTGTCTTTCGCCTCTTCGAAAGGGAATTCCTCAAGTTCTCTCGGTGCATGCGGACGCAGGACATTTTTCTCCCCCCCCAAGACGTTTAAACGGCCACTCGAAGTTGCACGCAGCACGACACTCGACGCCTCTGCCTCTGAATGCCGCGATAAAGATAAAGAAACGCGGAGGACGTCTCTCTCTCCCCCTCCCCCCTCACCCGTCCCGGGGAGGAATTCAACGACGTTTCGCGTCGTCGTCGAGAAGCGACGAGCTCCGCTAATTAGCGGCAGTTTCGCGTACGAGCAATTAACGCAAACCTTTCAACCGGATTAGAGGCGAGACACGATGGTATTTCGGTGTAATCGTTCGGATATCAACCGACGAGATTAAACGTTCTGTTTAATCGCCAGTGTCGACGCGACGAGCAGCGGGGAACAGGTGGTTTCTTGATCATTTGGACGCGCAGAGTCGAAGGTAACGAGGAGTCTAGAGTCAGCCGCGAATCCCTTCATAGACACGTCTAATTTCTTCGTTCGATCGAAATTGAAAAAGCGCGACCACGTTCTCCATTACTTGTTCTCGGTAACGTGAGATTCGAAATTTGACTTTTCTTTAGGGATCGACTCGAGTTGGGTAAGAATCTTGGCACTTGTGCCGTAAATTGCGAATCGACGTCTTCTGTGACTGACTGATGCACTGAATAATGATCAAGGGACAATGTAGAAGGGGCGTGTAATTGTCCAAAAGTGTTAATTGATCGTGGAAGAACTGGTTCACGTCTCTCTTTTGTATCGAAGCCTAGACTCGACTGGCTGGTCGCTGGTGCGTCTTTTTTTTTTCTTTTTTTTCTTTTTTTTTTTTGACGTTTTTGATCGTTGAGTCGCTGTGAAAATGGTATAATTGTAAATAATGCTGAGAGAGAGAACGGTTGGAAAGAGCGCATTGTTGGAGGCGAGAGGGAGGCCTGATCAACCATGCAGCCTTCAGTTGAAAGAGAACGGGCCCGAAGAGAGGAAAGGAATTAAAAAGTAATTAAATAAATCGATTGGACAGACTCGGGTTCTGATTCGTTGAAAATCGAATAAACGGAATCGAGAAACGACACACGGGACAAACGAAATTCTCCTTCATAAATGCACCTGGGTAGATCGAGATCCTCCGTCGTCGTCCTCTCCTCTGATCAACCTCCCGAACGTATTCGATTTGTCCTAGAAAAATCATCCTGAAGAATATCCAAGATGACTCCCCCCCCCACAAACTGAGAACACTCGGACGGTTGGAGAACGCGAAAATCATCCTGGTCCTAGTCTAAAAATGACCCTCGATATCCTCGAAATCGATAATTCTTTCAACACTAGAACTACTGAATTTTCAACGATTTAAGTAATTTTAATTATTAAAAAAATTGTGGTAATTAAAATTGACAAATTGTTTGAGCTCGAGTTCCTTGAGACGAGAATTGCTATAATGCTATGTTACTTTTGCTCTATAAATGAAAGCTTATGTTCTTTGTCACATTACAAATCTTTAACCAAATTTAATATCTTTAATCACTGGTAGTTCTAGTGTTGACGAGCAACTTTCGGCTGGAAATCCTGGCGTGATCTGGCTGTTGGCACAATGACCGTAATCTTCGATCCGATTTAAATATCTCGAAACGAAGCCATACGATTTCTTCCTTTTTTTTCTCTTTTTTTTTTTTTTTTTTTTGTTCCCCTGTTTCGAAAAATATTTGCACACCAGAAAGGGTAATAGAAAGGGAGGGAAAACGGATTTTTTGAAATGTCAGTGCCAGTCGCGAGTTTTTCTTTTTACTAATTAAACTCTCTTTTGAAAAAAAAAAAGATTATTTCATGCTGACGGATTCTCAAATTGAAATCGATTAAATTTTCATGTACTTTTTCTTCAGTTTCGATACCTATGCGCTATGTGTGACCTTTTTTGACCATTTTTTTTTCCTTTTTTCTTCTCTTTTTTTATCTTTTGAGAAGATTGTACGGTACAATGGTAGACGTTGAAAGAGAGAATTTTTCGTGTCGATCGAGAGGCACACGGACATCGTGTGCGCGCGTGGCACGTGCTGTTCGACCAAGAAGCGGAATATTTAATAATAAAGCGAAGCCATTACTGTCATTTCGCCAAGTCCGGGACGCGGCACGAGTTTCGGCGAAAAATCTTTCGTCGACCATCGGATTTGCCTTGCCAAGAGGAAGAGATCTGCCTCGCTACATGTCGCCAGTTCCAATTAACCGAGGAAACTTCGCTAATTCGTTCCTTTTTTTTTTCGAAAGTTTGCTCAACGAGTCGCCTCGAACGTTCTCGTTTCGCGAGAGAATGGAATTCGTCGTTGGAATTTTATTGCCATCTCTGGTAGAATTCCTAATCTCTACTCTCCGTTACAATATTGTAATTTCACCATTCGCGGTGTGCGCAAATAATTTTGGAATATTTAAGTTTCAGTGAATTTTTTCGAATAATTTCTTTGCAAGTCAAACGATACAGTAATAAGTAAAGATGAATATTAAAATTTTCTAAGAATTTCTTTGCAACTCAAATAATACAGTAATAAGTAAAAGTGGATATAAAAATATTATTCAATGCTACACGAACAAAAATTGAAGTCCAGAATTACATTGTTATGTAGTAAAAAAAAAAAAAACAGCAGAAAGTACTTAATATTCTAAATAATTTTGTTCGAAAGTGACTAGAAACTCACCGAAGAAATCAAAATTCCAAAAAATCGAAGAGCGAAGTTCCCACGATTTTGCATCAAGCCGTGTTTTCCCAAAATTAAAAAGAACGCGAGGAACGAGAACTTCTGACGTCGCTTTTGTTTCTCGTTGCACGCGGGGGAGGGGAACGATTTTTCGCGGCGTGGCCACGTTTTCGAAGAGTAAAAATAAATTTCAACGGGGAGGTTCGAGAGACGAGACGAAGAAATTTTGGCGAGGCGAACGTGTCATTTTCCTTTTCGACTGCTTTTTGCTTTCGTGCGGTGACTTTTTCCGCGCGAGCTTGGCAAAGCAAAGCGAAACGGTAACAGAACGTAGCGCGCGCAAGCGTCGAGAGGGTGGCACCGGGCGAAAGTTGTAGGCCGGCTTGAAGTATGGCTAGAGAAACGCGAAGGGGAGACGTTGCAAAGAACGGACGAGACAAACGAGGCAAAAAGAGACACGTTAAAGCGAAGAAGAAAAAAAAAAGGAAAAAGAAATACCTGTGTGAAAGCACAATTGGAATTTACGAGCTGTTTGAGAAGCCACGTTGATCAACTTCGCGTATTAATAAAATACGTGCAAACGTGGTGTGACTCAATATTTAGCTTAGTCGAAAGTAATCGTTACATCATTCTAGTTTAGGACTTTACTAGGGTTTCGCGTGAGAAGAAAAGCAACATTCTTTCAAAAATTCATACGCTTCACGTCTCGTATTTCGACTTACACCACTGCACAATGTGTAATTATATATAAATTGAGAAACAGAAGAAGATGATGCTTTACTGTTACAGTTTATATGAACATGTAATTTTATAATTGAAAGAAATGGAATATAAATAGCAATTTGTCTCCTCGAAACAATTTTATTCGCCAAATATTGCACTCTATCGAGGGGAATGTATTTAAAATTTTTCAGAAAGAAAAATTATCTTCTTACGATAAGTGAATTTGTGCAAGTGCATCGTCCCGTTTTTGAGAATACTGAGACTGAGAAATTTTCAAAAGATGGAGTTGATTAGTTTGGCTTCTGAGAGGCTCGTGCGTAGAGTACCGAGAAAGAAAAAATAAAATGACGTAGAATCGTGATGGCCGGCTGTCGCACATGCTGACAGCTGCATGGAAATCAGATGAAGCGTTTTTGTTCTTTTGTTCAGCTTTAGACCTGTCGGTTGCACCCTTTCCCTTTTTTTCTATGTCTTCCCGGCAACGTAGAATTTGAAGAGTCAGATCTGTGCTCAAATCACAGATTTGAACACCTTGTCCAAGGATTGAAGCAAGTTTCGAAAGTAACAAGAAACGCAACTAATCGTTACGTAAAATTTTCGTCCAGACAGTGTTGTAACAGACAGAAATTTCTGATTATATCTGTTCAAATTTCCTTATATCCCTTCTTACATCTAAAACTGCTGCTTCTTTAATTCAGATCCAAAGCCCTCTATTGAAGTAAAATCATTTTCCACAATAATTTGCAAAAGACATTTTGGAAAATGATTTGGCAAAATTTCGAAATGAGAATTGATTCGAACAAACTGCAGATATTTGTGCAATTTTATATCTTTATGAAACAAATTAATTGAAATTCTAACGTCACTAAAGTATCTCTGGTAAATAGAAAGTGTTCCAATCCCTGTCACTTTCGAAGCTTCACGTCTCTAACGATTTCAAACGTTCGCGCGTTACGACGACAAAGGCGCGAGGGAACGATCACTCGATACTAAACGTCCACGCGACTCTTCGAATCAATCGTCACGAGAACGCAGAGCGTTTCCTCGCTCGAGAGACTGTCGTGAGAGAAGTCGATGAACGACGCGATCTTCTGCGCTTTACTTTGGAGGAAATCTATCTCGCCTGTGTTCGCACTTGTTCCGTTCATTCATCAGTTGCTACAGTACGTAAATAAACGATGAATTAATTAATAAGTAATTCATAGAGGTAAATGCTGTACGATCCAGACTTACGGTAGAAGTATGAAAATATAGGGTGCCAGTCAATGAAGAACTGTTAGTTGATGAGTAGAATTATATACTCTAAACGTATCGAGATGTACGATATATACGTATAGCGTAATTTTCTTGCACGTTGTCGCGTATTGGTATTGAATATTTTGTTAAATAGTTGCTTTTAACTTGTTTCGTACGACGATTTGGACGAGAGACGGCTAACTGGCGGCACGTGAGCCCTTGCCCCCACTTTCCTGATCGCTGGCACTATCCCCTCTACTGCAGAGATTGATACAGTAGAGGGGATAGCTAGCGATCATAGCCAAACTCTGATTTAAATACCGCAAACGTAGAAATTAAACGGATCAATTATGAATGCAATTACCAATTGCTTACAGAAATATTTAAACACTTGCAGGAACTTTATATAAAGGTATATACGTACAATCAGATATCAAAAAGTGATGTAAATGTCATTAGGTGAGAACTAGAAGAATTATTTTAAATAACAGTCCTTCTCGACTCAGCCTGTATAATCTACGAGTCTCGTAGTTGTTTCATTTTCCAGAAAATCCCACGATTGATTTAAAAATTTCCTTTCACAGTCAATTTTTTGGTTTTTTTTTTTTTGTTTTGTTTTGTTTTGTCACGAAAATCTTCTCTTCTTCGAACCAATCGCTGCGGAATGTTATTTTATTTGGCATTTTATTTTTGCTCTCTCTATCTTTGCCTGTCTCTTTCATTTTATTTTTTATTTTTTGATATTTTTTTTTCTCATGCCACGATACGGTCTACCGTAACTCTAGTTGAGTTGTTACGTTACATCCTCTCACCGATTGTATTTCGACACTTTCGAGACGCACTGCTGCCACTCGTTGACGATATGTTGCCCTCCTCCCTTTTTACCACCATATATATATATATATACATATACATATCATCCCTTTTTCCCGATTGTTTAGCCGACGAAACTCGAAGTGCCGTCCGAACGAATGGAATTACGTAAAAAAGGAATTGTCACGTAAAGGAAAAAAAAAAAAGAAAAACCGAGAAAAAAAAAGATCTGTTTTTGATAGCAAGGAGCACTTTGCACTTTCGTCGTGTACAGTTTCTATTAGTGTTCAAATCTCTGCGTGAGGGGAGTATCGTCGAGCCACTGATAGACGTAGACAGTCCTTCACTTGCCCCAACAATGAATTGATAATTTAATGCAAATGAAATTGATTTAATTAATAAATTAACATATCAATACAGAATGACAATTTTAACAGGCAGTTCTTCATTCATAAAATTCGCTGTGATAATAACGAACAAAAGAATTGAATTTAAGCAAATATATTAATATACTAATATATATAATGACAAGTTCGTAGCTGTTAGGATTTCGAATTCTTCGAGCGAATGTAAATTTTTACCCGTAACACTTGTATCTCAAAGTATCATCGAAACTACAATTAATTTCTGTTGTACAAAATTTGTAATCACGTTATTCCTGTCTTTCAGAGAGATATACGAAAAAAGTTGATTTCGTCTGAAGACGAACTTCCGAGAGCGAGGGGTTGTAACAAAAAAAAAAAAAATTACAAGAGAGAGAATGAATTCGCGGACACGTCTCGTTGATCTTGGCTCGAAGCTACACCTCGACTGTGGGACTTAGTAAAGCTGCTCGGAAACGTGCGAAAAGGACGAAGAACTACCCTAACACGTGACGTAAAAAAAAAAAAAAAAAAAAAAAATACGTACAAAGAGAACATTTTCGTGATTTTACCAAGTCCCTAGTCCCAGTGTGTTTCGTTCGGAACACGGCACAGTGACCCGGAGATTTGACGACCAAAAAAAAAAAGTAGCTAAGATTTCTCTGTTTCTACTCCCGCAAGTCTCACCCTCGAGTAACAAAATTCAAAGAAAAGAACAGACCGATGATGAGAGAAGAGGAAAAAGAACGTAAAAGATAAAAGAAACGAACCAAAAAAAAAACCATAATAAAAAAAAAACAAAGACTTGTTTTCTCTAAAACGACAAGCACTAATGATCTGTTTGTACGACTTGCAGCTCCACGGTGGCTCATCCCTCGGAACTGCCACCATCTCCTCACCAGTGGGAATAAAAATCGTCTCCGAAATCGCGAACGCTGATGATGACGATCGCGCGGCCGAGTATTCGCTTCACACGAAGACGCACGCTGAAGAATTCCCAACAGCCTGAAGAAGAAGAAGGGAGAGTGAAATAGAGGGACTTGGAATGTAAATGGACGAACGTGTGAGACGAGAAGATAGGACAGAGAGAGAAAGAGAGAAATAGTTACGTACACAGGCCGGGGAAAGAGTTAAAGAGGAAAGAAGAGCGAATTCGGAGGAAAAAAAATAGAAGACAAAGAAGAAGACGAAGAAGAAGAAGAGCCAAGAGAGACAATAGACTGCCGAGCACTGAAGCTTCAATTTTCGACTAGCTGATATGTATATACATAGACACGTATATGTATATAGATATCTATAAATATATATTATACATACCGCTGTATACATAAGAGAGGGAGCCTAGTAAGAAGAGTGTCGGATCGACACATGAGAAAAAGAAAGATGGCGAAGGCACACGATACGAAGAGCACAGTCGAGGAATGTGGCTATAAGATTGGAGGAAGGATGAATCAGTTTCGAGGGATTGATATTTCAACAATTTTTCGAGGGTTGAAAGAGGAGGGGGCGAAGAAGAGACACGGACGACGTGCACGTAGTTTATAATAAGGGAGGGTCGAAAAGACGGGCCAGTCTTCTTTTGATTTCCGTTTGCTTTGCAGACTTTGCACGCCTCTGTTCGCCAACGGTTCGTACGTGTACATACAAATGCGTGAATCGAAGCGCGCCAAGGCTAGAAAGCGAGCTTGTTACTAATTAGCGGTTCAGAGTGGACCGTCGCGTCCGAGAATCCGACAGAATTCGCTGAGGAACTGCACGCGAGAACGAACACGGAAGGGACAGAGTTGCGAGACGAGAGTAGAGCCGTGGATACAGTGGTGGCGATCTTCGAAGCTGTCCCTGATTCCAAGTGAGGGAGATCTGTTTCGAGGAATAGTCGGTGACCTTGGAACCTCGGGGAGAAGAGGACGCGCAAGACTCCGAGTGGTGTATCAGCCGGAATTGTCTCTTCGAGAAATCGTTCGATGCTTGGGGAAGCCCTCTTACTTGAACAGACTGTTTCAACAACTCCAAACCTGGGGATCCCTAGTGGGGAAAATTGGAATTACGACTTGGAGAAAGAGGATACGTAGTTCTCAAGAATGGGGTCTGTCTCGAGAGGTATTGGAATCGATAAACGATTCGATGCACGGTTCTCCACGAACGCCAAGGACACCCTTCATTTGGGCAGAATGTTTTAAGACCTCGGACGTGCGTCGTTCTTAATAAACGGACCGGTTTAAAGGACTGAGGTAACGGAATTCGGCGTGCTCGAGTGAACGGGAAGACCAGTTGTAAATAGCGAAGAGAATCTGAATCGAACCGCGTCCACGGGCTCTACGCTGTTCTAGAGAAGCGTCGACGACACTTTTCGAAGAAGATGCAGCGTCGTTCACACTCGCGACGAGGAAGGAACTTGCTTCGTTTCCCAAAAAAGGTGCAGTGGACACGCGAAAGCTGGGCTCTGGCTTCCGTGTCGCGTCGCTGCGGATATTTAGTTTGTTTACAGCCGAGAGAGATCCACCTGACCAGACCTCTCTAGAAACGGGGCAGGAGAGAAGGAACCGTTCGAACTCTCGCTCACGTTAGGAAAAGCCGAGGTTTCCTCCGTTTCTAGGGAGGTTTCTCCCGCGACGTGTCGTTCCCGATCAACAGCTATTTTCACCGAGACGTTAGCTGGTTGTTTGTAAAAAAAAGAAAAGAAAAGAGAAGAAGAACGGGACGACGTTTAAATTTCTTCTCGACAATTCGAGAAGATCTTCGGATCGATGACCCGGAGGATTTCGTTAGGAATCGCGCGGATTCCTATAGAAGAACGCGACGACGACGACGACGACGACGGTGGACTCAATTCGCTGAGGATCGTACGATCGATTTTAATTCCAATAAATCAACGCACTGCCGACGAATCACGTGGCAAGCGCCAAGCGAAACTTGGTGCTCTTGGTGGACTTGAGAAGAAGGAGCTTAAAGATGGGACAGGGAGACGTCATTCGTGGCTTGGACTGGGAGAAGAGAGAGACGTTCATCCCCCCCATGAAGAATGGAAGATTGAGATTTGTTCGATATCGTCCATAGATAGAGGAGTCGTCTTTGATGTATAGATATTGAATAGACGTTCTAGTTTAATTTAACCGCGAATTTTATATATATCTAAGAGCGCTTCCGTGCGAGATCTCGCTTTGATTATTACTTTCTCACCGATTCTTCTGTTCAAACTTGAACGATCGCGCTCGAATTGTGGCCTCTGGGGGAATCAGAACCTTCTACTTTCTGATTACGTTGTTTCGCGAACCCGAAACGCGTCAGAACGTGATTCGCGTTTGAACCCACTTACGATTAGTTATTTTTTATGTGTAACGACGTTGTTCACGCATGATGGCCGCCTACTGCAATTGTCCTAACGAGAAGGTTTTTCACGCCTTCGCGGTGAAGACAGTATATATAGTTAATGCTAGAACTACGCACTAGGGTGTATAAAATCTGAATCTGAAAGCGGAACTAGAACGTACGGACTTTTTATTCCAAACATTGTTATTATTGTACAACAGCAAATGTAGCTTTCAAAAATCAAGTAGCGCAGTTTCTCGATTGACCACTTGTTAAAAAGAAAGAAGAGGAAGAAAGACTAATTTCAGATTCGAATTCCGCAAAAACTAAATTTTTAGTAATCCAAGAAACACACGCAGAAATGACGAATCTTTTTTAGAATTTTGGATCTTTAAAAGATTCGTCGTTTTCTTTTTTTTTTTCATAGAGAGAAGTTAACAAGTCATCTTAAACGTCGACAGTTCTAGTATTAACCATCGTCATTGTACGATTGTAATTCAGACGCACTGTGAGGCCGAACAAGAGCACGCGGCTAATCCATAATTACGTTCTGAGTGTGATTTTAGTTTAAGGGGAAAAAAAAAAAAGAAACTTAGATAGCCAGTAGATGTTCACGAGAGAATTTACCGTCTAGGTAATCTTTTTAGGTAGCGATTTAGCGTTAGCAGCGAAAGGGGGAAAAAACTCGTTTTTTATCATTACCGAGCGGCAGAAACGTGGAAATAACGCATGTGTTCTCTTTTTTACGCAGACTCGACACTAATTTCTACACAAACAAGCTTTCTTTCGCGTACTTTCTGTCTTTTTTTTCTTCCGTCGCCCGACAGAAGAAGCTCTCTCTCTCTCTCTTTCTCTCGTTTTCAAAATTCTCTCTCAAATATTCGATCGCGTTCTCTCGCATTTTTCTTCTTTCCATAACAACGTTAATTTTCACTCGTATCGATTTGTATCATCTCGCTCATTCACGAATGAGTATGATAATAAGAAACGATTGTCCAACCGGTTGTTGCTTAATTATTTCAACAATTATCGAGAAATAACCGTGTTGGGTTGATATCTTTTTCTATCACGACGAAAAAGAAATCAACGTGGGTGAAGAAAATACCGAGAGAATGATCAAAGAGTACGCGAGTACGAAAGAAAGAAATCTTCTTCGCCGAGAGACGAGAAGTTGAAAAAGACAACGAAAAAAGAATGCGAATTTTTCATCGAACGATCGATCGAGACCGTCGTGTTTTTTTTTCTTTTTTTTTCTAACACTATAACGACCGGCTACTATTCAGTAGTAATTTTCGCGAGAGGCCGGCAAGTTCTCATTTTAACCTCTTCGTGGACATTTCGAAATTTTCAAGCACGCGAGATCACCATTGCAATTATATATCGTATTAATATGTGTAAATATATTCGTGTCTATAGAACGATGCAATAATATTCGCGGCAATTCAATTTCCCAACGTGTACATTCAAAGAGGAAAGTGGAAACTCATCGCCGACGAGTCTTTTCGTTCGAGCAAATGACCGAGAAAGAAAAAGAAGAAAAGAAAAAAAAAACCGACGATCGCCGTCTTGTCCACGAAAGTGTTGAGGATTTACAGATTGTGATTTTTTTTCTGCTGTATAAAACGATATATAAGTGGCCACGAACCCGCCAGGAACCAAGGAGGTACTCGAGGTACTGAGTGTGTAAATAAATGAAAACAAACGAACGCACGTATACTTCATTTTCAGTCACTAAACTAATTGAGAATCACGTGACGCCACACGTGGATGCGTACATCACCGGTTGTTATAGTGTTATCAGATCACGGTGCGCATGAAACGTCGTTTCTCCAAGTGAAATAACAATTTCGACACATTCTCCTGTTCCAGGATCGTTTTTTTACTCGATCAATTGCCCGTGCGATCCCAAACGCGTATGTTCAATAGCACGTAGTTTCATTGCTCTAGTCAGTTGTCGATTTTAGAATTGAAGCAGCCTCGTTAAATTCACTGAACATCCAAGTTTTCTCAATAACATTCATATTCGTCCGGATCGAATGATCGTTCTGTAAATACGCGCGTCCAGTAATTTTTCACGGTATACGGTTTTCAAGTTCAAGCTCACAGTGTAAAATAATCCACCGCAACCGGCGCGCTAATTGTTCGTGACGACCGTTGAGAAGGTCTTGATATTTTTACGATAAACCTTCTGGACGTCGAACGTGCGCGATTTAAAGCAAACTCTTTTTCTCTTCGGTGCGATCGACGACGGGGGAGGGGCGGAAGGGGGGGGGCAAGGTTCAATCGATAGCGTTAGCTTCCAAATTCGAATCGATAGCGTTAGCTTTCACTCAAGTTCGAGGGAAAAACGACGTTTCATACGCGCCGATCTAACAACATTCGAGGGAAGTGACGTGTACATGTTTGATCGAGGATTTCTTCCATCGAATGTTGTTAGGCTTGGGTTACGTGTAATCGTTTGCCACTCGCAATGCAGAACGATTATGCGTCTCCTCAATTAGAAACAATAAAAATTTACGAAAATTCCCCCGTGCCTGGGAATACTTGGGCGGACAGTGGTGTTCCTCTTCTTCCTTTTTTTTTTTTTTTTTTTTTAAATTTTCCACTCAATTTTACTCTTTGTACCTTAGTGCTATAACGACGTGTGAGCAACGTGAAAATTGTACTTTGGAAGAAAATTGTACCTTCATTGAGACAAGAAATAGAGAAAGGAACGTACAAATTCATGCATTTAGTATTTTATTAGCGAGTCACTCTCTTTTGAGGATGGATCTTTGATTTCGAACAGTGATACTGAATACTAATGCCAATACTAGTACTGTGAAACTAAGTGAAAATTGTGTTTTTTATGGATAAGAGATGGAGAAAGAGAGACGTGCTACTTTATGAATAAAACAATATATTGGATAAATTATTTCTAAATTTAGTTCTAATTCTCTTGATGTCTGCTGTTTGTTTTTTTTTATGTCAGTCAGCAATTGCAGGAAGAAAAAGACTGTAACAATTTCATTCAAAGAATCTTTTCAATCCTGAAGCTTCGAGACTTGGAAATTTTTAGGATTTGGAATTTGTTAGTTGGAAAAACATGTGATATAGTAATTGAGCTATAAATGGCTGTAGTAATTTGTATTTAAATTCACATACTAAAGTTCTGTCGTTTCTTTTACGAGGAGAAAGAACATTTTATTCTCCAAAATAGTTATTCTTATTAGAGTGATTTCTTTAAACAACATCCATCTATTACAATATCTATATCTATATATATACATATATATATGTATCTATGTCTGATATAATTATATACGTGTTTCGTATTTTACGAAGTAATCAAGAAAGTTCTCCAGCTTTTTTGTATGAAAGAAAAGAAAAGCGTATGTAAAAAGTCGTTCGTCAGAATAGAGATAGCAATTTTCCATTGATAAGTCTTTGCTACGGTGAAATAAACTTTCTCGATTACCGAATATTTCAGGGCAACTACGTGCGCTCAAAATTACATTGGAAAATTACATTTAATAATTCTATCGTTTCTCGAAAATTTTCTCAAGTTACCTTTTTCTCACGCGTATCAGTGCAAAGGAATCATCACACTCGACTCGAGATTTCTTTCCTTCTTTTTCTTTTTTTTTTTTATCTTTTAACAACCTTTCACACAGCTCGTTAAAATTTCTCCAAAGTCGATTTCACCTCGAACTTCACACTTACGTCTCGATCTTATACGAGTCACGTCGACTGAATGGTAACGTTTTCGAGCGATTGATCGGAATATAACAAAAGGAACTGAAGAGAAGAAAGAATAGGGATTTATCTAGCGCCACTTACGGGCGGGGATAACTCGTGAAAGAGGAAGAGCGCCACGGTTCCGTCCAAGTTCCGCAACGGTCTGACTCGCGATCTAATTAATTACGCGTGAAATGAATCGGGCTTTCCCTTCGTCTCGTTTCTCCGGCAGTCACGAAGTTTCGTCTATACGAAAGAAAACGAACGAGAGAAGATCGCGAGAGGAACGAAGGGCAAGGCTCGGCCAACTCCGCGCGACAATTCGTTTAATCGCGAATCAGCGTGAAATCGAGCGCGCGTGTGACTGAGCGAATGGAAGAAAGAAAGTCCTCTCGTTCAGGTTTGATAGGAAACTGAACGAGTCAAATTTCTGGCTGGTTTTTCGTTCTTTTTGTCCAGTTGCACGCGATGCACGCGATCAGACGCGAGTCACATGTATATTCTATGAAACGGGAGGAAGGGGATAGTAGCACGTAGTACGATTACTTAAACGAAAGATTTGTAAATACGTAGCTCACTGTAGCTGGTCAGTTGGGCATTTAACAGTACACGTTTCTCTTGGGACGAGAAATAGGGAGTAGCGAAAGGGTGGACGAAGAGGAAGGTGAAAAATCGAGGGGAGGGAAGCACGTTGAGGGGAGGAAATCGAAATTAAGCGACGAACGAGATACACATTCTCCTCGCAAGCCTCTCGGTTGTTCATCCTTTTCGCAATCTTTCTTTTCTTTGTCCAATCCACGTTCGTACGCGCGTGTAACTGCGCGAGGAGACTGTGTATCTTCGCACGTATCTGCGTAAAGAAAAGAGTCTTTTTTTCGGGGGGAGGAGTGGGGGGCAGAGTTAAATTAAACACGCCTGAAGGGGCGGCGTGTGGTTCTCGATCGCAACGTGGAGAACCCGTGGGACGATAAATGAATAATAACTCGGAGGCTAGGTGATACTGCTGTAAGTCGTGTACCTACGTTATTAGATAATGATTCTTAATTAAGCGACAAGAGGGAAAACTCCACGTATACTCCGCGCACTAGCGAATATGCCTTTCATTGTGGAAAGTGGCTGGCAAAGTGATGCACAATAAAACTGCGGATTTAGAAAAGGAAGAAGAATGAAAAAAATAGAAGAATGACTGCAAAACTGGTGGTTCTCTTGTCTTCGATTCTCGCCTTGGCGCGTGATTGCTTTCTCTTTTTGTTTCACCTTGTCCTTGCATTCTCCATTTCTCTGTCTTCTGTTTTACTTTGCTTTTCAGTTCTCTGTCTCTACTTTTGCCCACATCGAAGGTTTTCTTCCAGCAGGTTTTTGTTCGTTTCAGTATTTTCTTATTCTTGGTTTCACCCTCTCGTTTCTACATGGAGAGACGGAGCCAGTCGATATCACTAACGATTCGATGACAGACACCGATCTACGATTCGAATTTTCGCGACAGTCACGCGCGTATAGTTGAAATAAATAAAAGTAAGGATCGTAATCGAAACACGTTTCGCTGGAATGTTTCCTTGAAAACGCGTGGACTTGGTCGGCATTTAGTCAAGATCACTGTGAATAGAATTGGATCCTCAAAAGTTAAATTGAATTGAACATGTAAATCACGCTTGCAAATTGTAAAAGCAAGAGATTCTACTGAGAATTACTGAATCTTAAAATATTTTAATCACAAAATGGCGAGCCATCGGGTAAACAACTCGCACAACGAAAATTTCATCCAAATTCACGTGCTCGCAAATGTAATTTAGAAAATGAAACCCGAAATGATATTGTACGTTACAGTTTACAGGCTATATTTTTGTCGATCATGCACTTTCCATGCATTCTTGCAACTTGTGATTACAAAAAACAAAACAAGATTACTCGAAAGTTATGTAAAAACGCGGTAATTCTTATTCGATCACCCTTAGGCCTGTTAATTAGAAATTTCTATAATCGTAGAATTAATGATTCATAGGTACAAATTAATTCTGGTCGAACGAAGCATGGTGTAATTTATATCGAAAGAAAGTGATACTGAAAAGAGTTCCAGTGGCATGAGTTAACTTGCAACACCTCTGGTGAAAACCATCGCATTGTAAAATAGACAATTATCTGTTAATAAACAACAATCGACTGGCATGTCTCTCTGAGATCTCTGCAATTGTTTAAATCACGATTGCACGCGCACTAGATTTTTTTTTTTTTTTTTTTTAAGCCAAGCGACGAGACAAGAGTGACGCAAGTTTCGCGTCCTTTTCTCCCTCAAACGAATCACTGTCCCCGAATTCTAATGAAACGAAGGGACGAATAAAACGATGAAATGAAGCGAAGCCAAGCACTTTTCGACTTTAGATAGCCGAGCGTTTGTTTTTTTTTTTTTTTTCTCTCTGAGAAACGACAGAAGAGAACGAAGGAAATAATTCTGTCGGTATCTTCGTAGCGTCGTAGGAGGATGATAAAACCTGGTGACGACCTGTTGTTAGTAACTAAGAGGCCTTAATATATTGCGTTTACGATATATAACACAAAAATACACTCGCAGGTACACACGTCGGTTCAACTTTAGGCATTAAAATGAAGAAAACACGAGAGAGTAGCGTTAGAACTGGGAACACAAGACACACACGTACACACATTTGGAAGTTAAGTGCAAGTAATCGATAGTGTACAGGGCACGAAAACATGAGAAGTAATTTATTTAGTAGAGGAACTCTGGGAAACCCTGCGACCGCCAGCGATTTTTCGATTTTTCGAATAGATTCATCGTAGTCTGTAAAGTCACATCTTTCTTTCACGAGAAACGTACGATATCGTTTCTCTCTTACGTTGGCGTCGTCAATGTGCGATTAATTCTGAAGCTGGTTCGATATACGCTGTTGAAAAAATCTCGAGACAAGATCGATGTGTTACATTTGCAAGTGTGTAACGGGAAATTTGGAAATGACTTGAAAGATGTGAAGTAAAATGAAACAAAGCTGCATTCGTATAAATCTACGCGTTTGACAGTACAAGAAATATTAATAGCAGGACGATAATCCTGAGATTATTTGCATTGGATTATTATATATAATTATTTATTATTATAAATTCACCCAGAGTTATACGACTGATTAACATTCATCTGGAGGAAATAATAAAACTATCAACGTACAAGTATCAAAAAAGAAATAATTGAAATTTTCAAACAGCATATCACAAATTAGAGAAATTTCCAATTAAATGTATATAAAATGATCGACTTGAGATATAAATATAAAATAATGAATTTCAAAGAACGAAGATTCACCAATTCCTGTTAACATAAGAGGGACGATATATAAATTCGGGACAGAAATACCGTTTAAAATACAAAGTTCGAAGCTCTGGCATTACTTCCACTGTAAGAGAAACCCAAATTTGCTCAAAGAACGAGCATCGAGCACGATTCGTAGATCGAGCGGTCGCGGGGGAATCCCAGTAAACGAATTTAAGCGCGATTTCCCTCGCCCTGTTCTGCATCGATCTCTCGAGACAACGCGTTGAACGGATCGAGAGGAAAGAAATCGTTTTACGGATGCGAATGACGAATTTGCGAGTGCAAATGAAAATAGCGCACCGACGCGTAAAATTGCATTGTCGTTCGTACGTGATTTATTTACGACTTTGCATCGTTTGAAACAGCCACTGGCAACTGAAACGAAAACTTGTCCCGTTCTTTCCTAAACGTTTTAAACTTGAACGAACAACCGACGAATATCCGATTTCTAGCCAGTGTCTATAACGTAAAATGAAAATTCCAAAGTTTTACATACGTGACGAATCGTTCCAAACATTCGTCCAACTGTTTCCAAAGGATAAAATCGCTGTGCCAATATTTGTGAAATTTCAGAGTCTTTAAACGTTCGTCGTGTAACCCTCGTTTTCTCCAAACGTATGTCTCAGAGAACAAACATATCCGCTGTTTGACGTCTAAATGTTTGTAGATCGTGCGAGAAGAATCCCAAGGTTCGCGTAGAAATGCAATTATCGACGAGGAGAACGAGAGAAACGAACGCAGAACGGAGCGGGACGAGTCGATTTGTATAGTTGACGCCAGTTTTTTCCAGACGCGCGTCTGGTTTTTCAGGTAGCCGATAGCCGAGGTGAATTATCATTCGCACGTGCCACATATTTACAACGTGTATATCTCACATTCTAAGAAAAAAACAGAAAAAGAAAAAAAAAAGAGGAAAAAAAAGAGGACTCTACCGATCCGTAGTTCTTCCCTACAGAGAGTACAGTTTTTCGCATCAGCACTGCCAGTTTACCATTGTTGAACGGACAAAAATATCGCCATCGATCCCATCGCTTTGTTCGCGTTATTTAACTCCGGTCTCGTTCTAGATTCGAAGTGTGGACGTTCGAAAAATTCTCCCGAGACGCGCACGGGAATCCAACTTCTCTTTTATATTATCACGTCCGTACCTCGTCGACGAACGTTCCTTTCTAAAAAGCTAGCTCGCTGTAACAAGTTTTATTTCTCTAACCGAACTCAATTCTTGGCAATTTTACCAAATTTCGTGAGATGAAAAATATGATAATTACTCGTTTCAAGTAAACGACCAAGGTGCTTTTTCAAGTGATTAAAAAGAATCAGCTGTTTGATAGAGAATCAATATAAACTACGTTGATCAGAGAAAAGTATTGTTTCTTCTTTGTTTCAATAATAATGACTGAATGTAAAAATACAAAGAGTACAAAAAAATCTCACGATTTAAATTGACTGAAAAGAAATGTCACTTTAACACAACGACGCAGATCCCTGATAAGTTGATTCGTTAAAAAAAAGGAAATGCAATGTTACTCGAAGAATTCTTCGAACGTCTCCCGTAGTTCCGAACTCTGTAGACAGTGTGGCAGGGCAGAGGAAACGAAAAGAGAGAAAAAAAAAAGAAGAGATTCGACGGAGGGAAAATTATAAAATAGTTCGTCACGTGCGTGTAATATCTATATATGTATATATATAAAAAAGAAAAAAAAGGGAAAACGGCAGCCGTCGAGCGAACCGTGTATATCAGAGAACTCGACGGCGAGTACACATACACACTGTTGCCACTCGTAAGCGTGTAAATATTAGCGTGTAACCTCGAGAATTCGCGTACCTTGAAAGTAGCCCGAAGCCTTTTCATAATTAGCGATAACGAATGAAGAAGAAGAAGAAGAAGAAGAGAATAAAGAGAAGAAACAGTTGAAGAGAAGACGAGGAGAGAGAAATTTCGATGCACCCCCTAGCGATGACGAGGCTGAGGGAGTGCGCGCGTCGAAGAAGACAGGCAGGCACAAACAGAGAAAAGAAAAGAAAACTGAAGAAAAGACCTCAAACCGTGTTGTTGTACATAGTAGACTAGAGCTCGATCTAAGATTTAAAAAAGCAACAAAAAGCGTTAAGGTTTTAAGGGTCTAAGGATTTTAATCGTGTAGGGTATGTACTTAAAGATTACGAATGAGGAGGAACTTGATTTTCTTTGCCCCGACGGGGACGGACACGTATTTCTTAGAATTAGTAGAATCGCGTGGATGTTGAGACGAGCCTCGAGCCGCGTGGAAGTTGCAAACTCTTTTCTTTTCTTTTTTTTTTCAATCACTTTGTATTCCTATCCCCTCGCTAAATCTTCCATTCTCGAGTTAGACTGTAAGACGATGAAAAAGAAAGAAAGAAAGAAGGAAAGGAAGGAAGAAAAATCCCTACAATCTCGGAAAACCGAAAAGAAAAGAAAAGAAAAAAAAAAGAAAGGGAGCTCTCGCCTGTCGCCAATTTTCCCTTTCCTTTCTCGCGTCGTTGCGTTACGTTTCCCCGCGCAAGACGGGCGAGGCTCGTTTTTTTACTCTTTTTCTCTCTCTATACACACGTACGTATATATACACAAATATATATACATATAAATTATACATATGTATTAATAAAGAAGAAGAAAAGAAAAAAAAAAGAAAAATGGAAAAAAATAGCTGGTAACATTTAGGTGAAAATTAGGGCTCAACGATCCGGCACTTCTCCAATTTAGGAAGAACGATCCTAAGCCTCTTCGGACGCATCGCGCGAGGATATATTTTTTTTAAGATATAACAAACGAAAAAAAAGAGAAAAAAAATAGAGAAATACGAGACACCTCTTCTCGGATCGCACACGGTTTTACTCGCAGAACTCTCGCTCCTTCGACACACACTTTTCCTCTTTCTCGCTGTTCGTTCGTTCGAACAGCGAGCCCCGTGATCACGTAGTTGACACCCGAAAAATACTTTCCCCGCTTTGTACGTGGAAAAAGGATCTCTCGAATTCTTCACATATTCATACACATACACACACACACACACAACGGGACGATCTAATGGTTTTCTAGATCTGGGATAGAACGAAAGGCAAGTGCAACAAAAGGAAAGAAGATGAAAATTAAAAATTAAAGAAAGGATAGAAAATGCGAGTGCTCGATCGTTGATCGATTTATGATCGTCTATTTAATGTTTCTGCGTGTCCTTTTTTCTTGATGTACTTGTAAATAATATACCGTGATAAATAACCTGAATGGAGTCCTGTCGTTCGCGAGAGGCCATCGACTGAAAAGAAAACGAAGAAAGAAAAAAAAAAATTCCTCTGTGATAGCTTTAAAATAGAAAGAAAGAGATAGAGAGAGAGAGAGAAGAAGAAGAAAAAAGAAAACTACCACGTGAAACATTTCGTAATAAATGTAAGATAAGAATCGCTCGCTCTTTAGTGAAAATTGTAATCGACTCGAATTGTTGTAGAACACGTAAACATAAATTCACATACACACACATACATACACATACATACACACAAGTTTTGCACAGGTAGTTGACTAACGAATTACGTAATCAATAAGATGGACGTCAGGACTCCTCGAGCGTGGCCCCCGCGAGGGTGGTTAGATTAGGTTCACGGGCGACCACGTGGCGAGCCACGCTCGGAGGGTGAAATCTTGACCTCTTCGTGGACTCGTGCGTTTAATTAACCTTGTATTAAAGCCAATACGGTTAGCCTCTGGCCTCTGTACATACATGAAGTATGAAATTTTGTCGGCGTAAAAGTGTACGTAAAGCGATGTAAGCGTGTGGAACTCTTTTCGAACACTACGCGGGTACAGGGTGTTTCACTTTCGGGTCCGTTTCGGCCGCTCCGTTACAACACTTTGTTCTTATCAGTCACGAACGAAGAAAGAAAGGATGGGAAAGAAGAAGAAGAAGAAGAGCAACGTTTGTACGAAAGATTGATCGCACGAGTTGATAATGGAAAGGTGTTGGAAGGTGGCGAGGATCAGTGAAACAGCTTGTACACGCACGATTACTCTTACGGATAATGTATAATGTAACAAATTCTTTCGTGTCGATGCTATTACACGTAGTAGGATCGTTTCTATTCTATTAGCGGGTAATTATTGTACGTGTACTTTTTTCAATGAGGGAAACAGGCTACCACAGCCCGAGTTTCACCTCGAAAACCACTCTAAATTCACGGCCAAAATAATGTTTAGGGACGCTCGTATGCCTTCTACACATACACCTGAACACACACCAACACTTGTAAGATTTATACACTAGCTGGAATGCCGTGGGGTGTCGATTCAATTGTCGGAACCCCTCTCCCCTCCCCTCCCCATTTTCCGCACATGGAAGGAAGGAAAAAAGTAGAAGATAATAAAGAATAAAAGTTTTTATAAAAATTGGCTGAACCGAATGCTTGATTGGCTAAATTATTTAACACGTTGACTGCCACGCGACGCTTATTTTGTACTATACCTTTCGCTATTTACATTTTCATCGATGAAATTATATTGGAAAATCCCCTCTATAACGTTGTGAAAACTTTGTTGCATCTGTTTGTTGGTTTACTGCTGTCAAACTGCGGATTTTTGGAACGTGCGTTTGTACAAAATTTTCAACTACGCGTTATTATAGAGGTGTGAACAAAATATCCGAAGTTTTCCACGGAGGATGTACTTTTTTAAACTGTATTCTGAAAAATACCAACTTGCACAAAAGTCCGCAGTCTGACTGTTATAATTCGTCAATTGCGAAAATACGAAGTGACTTTGTTAACTTTCCGATTATATATTCTTATCTCAACAAATAGTTACAATTAATTAATGATCAACTTCTTTCTTCTTGTAAATAAATTCTTATATCGAAGTACGTTCGTTTGCTCATCTTTTCACCAATGCAGAATAATTTTTGAATTTTTCTTCGTCGACGAAGCGAAATTTTCATATAGGAGCTATTTTGTCGATCGTCACGGACAGCCAACGTGTTAAATTCGACCGATTATAGCCCACCTTCGCTCGTTTAAAAGTCCAATAAAAAGGACATTTAAGATAGAATAGATAATTTCCTTTTCTCCGAGGGAAATTAATTCGATCTCTTCTTTATTAAAACGATTGATCATTCCTCGACTAATTGCTGACTTGTAAATATATATATATATACATATACAATAGTATTTGCAACCGAAGTTCAGAATAAACTACGTTTGCGAACTGGAAAGATGATAGTCTTTGTGATTGGCTCTAATTCGTTGGATCAGAAGACGTACAAAGATAAAAGGCGATTATTGGCTGTGTTTGCCAATTAAAATTGCACAGACGACGCAGAGCCAGCCGGAGGAAGCTCTTTCCAGCTGCCAACTGTCCAATATACTCAGCAATTGCACCCTGAAGATCCGAATCGATCTCACCCCACGTGCACAAGCGTTAACCCAACGTTTTCTCCCCTCCCCCTCTTCCTGGCAACTTCCTCCGAACCTTTTCACCGCGACGATACTCGCGAAGATCGATCTCGCGACGACAATCCGCCAGGAGAGACCGCCGATCTACAAAACCACGATCATTGTATCTATGAGACAGAGCGTCCGTCTGATGAAAGAAAAAAAAAAGAAGACGGATCTCGTGTAATATATATATATATATATATATATTATCACATCGCAACGATAGATGGCAAGAGTTAATTAATATTCGTAGATAAAACAAACAGAAGGGGAGGGGGGGGGCGAAATAGAGAGGCTGATCTCCGTGTAATTTTTGTATTTTCTCTTCGGAACAGCGCGTCGCGATTAAATAACGGTATTTATATTAACAATTGTAAAGACAAGTACAACTTCGCGACTCGCTAACACGTTTTAATTGAAATATGCGGTGGAGGTTGGCGATCGATGAATAATCCTTGTAACATGTATATAGAGAAAGAGTGGGATAGGTGTGGATCGACGATTTCCTGGCGAGATTCGATTCTCGAAGAGCAGATCATCGGAGAAAGAAAAAAAAGAAAGAGAGAGAGAGAGATATTTTTGACAGAAACTTTTCTCGGATGAAAATATTTTGCGCGAAATTCAATACGGGTGGTAAACGAAAGAAAAGAATTTTTCCACGAAAAAAAGAAGAGGGGGAGCGGGGAAATTTTTGAAAGATTGGAGCGAGACGCGTCTCGCGTGTATCGTACCGTGTGAAACTCGGGGACGTTCTCTTCGATATGTATATATACATATTCTAGAAAGCACGTGATAAGACTCAAGGCCGTCGTAAGGCAGTTTATTACGTCTGTGTAAATAGCGAAAGAAAAAAAGAGAAAAAGAAACGAAGCAAAGAAAGAGAGGAGGAAAGAGATGAAAAAATTGTAAAGAAGCAACGCGAATGCAGATAAACAAAGATAACGCTAAGGTAACAATTACGTGTCTACGATGCCTATATCTGTTTAATCTAACGATGTAAGAAGACAAAAAAAAAAAAAAAAGAAAAAAGAAAAAGAAAAAAAAACCGAGACGGAAGCAATTAATTGCTGATCACTATTAAACTAGTAACTAAACGGCAGTTTATTCTATCTGTGTGTGTCGGTTTCGATTGGAACATAGATTTTGTATCACCCTTTTTCTCCGTGTATGATGTGTAGCCGGAGGGTCGATTTCGAGGGGCGCCGGCGCGAAATCCCATTGACTCGTTTAAAAAAAAAAAAAAAAAAAAAAGAAAGAAAAAGGGAGAATGAAACGCGAACGAATATGAATACACTCGGTGTACCGCGCGGACTTTTATGCAAATCTCTATTTTTACGAACACGAGGATGAACGGTAAGTGGGGGAGGTATTTGGTTTGCCGATTAAAAATTACAACGAGCTTCGTTGTTTATTTTACACGTATTTGCATGTTGCACGAGCGCTTCCGGGCGGTTTGAATTTTATGCATAAATGCATAAAAACCCGGGGTGTAATCGCGGACGGTACAAACGAGAAAGGATCAAATAAAGTTCAGGAGAAACGCGTGTAAACCCGTGGGAAAATGTTCTACCGCGAGATACAACAAAAAAAAAAAAAAAAAAAAAGAAGAATTGAAACTCCTGAACAAAATTGTACTCACGCGAAGGTGTACAAGCGAGAGATAGGCCACAAAGATTTAGGATAACTCAGGATAATACACTTTTGGAGAAATTTTACGCTGTACGTCGGGAGAAGAAAAAAAGTAAATTTATTTTCCGTTGATCCGTGAATGACAGAGGTGAAAAAGATCTCGATGTTTTTCCCCCCGTCACCCATCGAAATCGACCTTTCGAGTTGTAGATTCAATCGTGTCTTTCACAACTAAGTAGTAACTTTGTAAAATCGATTTGCGATAGACGGAGTCGCGTTTCCTCGAAACTAGCTCGTAATTTACTACGTATAAACGGTAAGCAGCCGACCATAATTCTACGTCGATGTGTCGCGACGGTCCCTTCACCGAGGAACTCGGAGCAACAGATCGTTCGATGTACGCTGTTCGATCAACGCGCAGTCGATGTATTTCAAGATTTATCGTGCACATGTCGTAGATGTGTCTACGCACCGGGTGCTTCGAGACCAGTTTTGACAAATCGTTGGAAATCGGGATTCGAAACGGTGAAAAATTGAATTTGAAATCGTAAATCGAAACGCTTGGCTCGGCCAAAATTTCCGTTCGATATTGTACTCGACCCTTCGGTGAACTTTCAATTTCAGTTTCAACGAAGAACAATTGTTTCAATTTGCACCGAATTGGCGGGTAAAAGTAAATTTTGCAAATAATAAAGAGTTACAGATTTAGTTTAAAAACTCGGCTCACTCGAGGGTTGAACGTGAAAAATTCCGGTCCTCGTTTCTTTCACGCGTCAAGCAAATTAAATCTGGTACCGTTGTTAAATGCTTTGTCAACGAGTTACGCTCTAAATTCGACGAAATGAAAAGAAGGAAAATTGTTCTTGCTCGAAGGATTTTTGGAGGTGGAAGAAAAGGAACGAAATTGGTCTTAAGCCCTTATTTTCTCTGGTAATTAGCTGTAAAAACTTCGTGAATTATAATTAAAATCCGCGTCGAGGATTTTTCGACGAAGCGTCCAAAGGGAAGAGAAGAACACTTTATTTATACATTTTTCCTCTTCCCTTTGAATCCTTCGCGAAAGGGGAGCGTCTCGCGTGAGCGATCCATCTCTCGATACTTCTCGATATATGCACATTTGTCGTCGTAGAATGGAACTTCACGGGGTGGGAAAAAAGAAAAAAAGAAAAAAAAAAAGAAAAAATGATCGTAGTCGATTCCAGCCTTTCTAACTCCAAGCTCGACAACTTTCGACTAAAATAATCAAACACCTACGAGAAACTATGAATCAAAAAGCGTGAAAAAAGAAAAATACGCAGCACGTGAACACACACGGGTGAGAAAGAAAGCAGCAACACGTCGTGCATGAATATACACATATACACACGTACACACATTTACACAAGTTGAATTATTACTACAGCGAAAGGAGAAAAAATGAAAAAACAAAAAAAAAAAAAAAATCAACGGCGAGACGATTAAACTTTCTCGATACAATTTGCATTCACGCAGAATCGTTATAATTTTCTCGCGACTACGTAGGATCGATTGTGTAAATTAAGTTTTTGTAAGATTCTCTCCGACTGGTAGATAGTAAGATACGATCGGGCGCAGCGAGAAATCGAAGAAAGAAACGTTCTATAAACCGAGGCTGAAATCTTCATCTTTCATCGAGATAGTTCATCCGCCTTTTGCGAGAATCAAATGAAAAATTATGGAGGGAAAGACGTTCGAGCGTAAGAGAATCGTCGGAAGCAATTCTTCGGTCTCTCGTTGCACGCGATCGAAGACAAATTTCTAGTTTGTACGCGTAATAAACATAGAAACAGCAACGTTTTGTATAGCGCGAGCACCGTTCTCACGGATCCGAAAGTTTAATCGGGATGATTTCCTTTTCGAATATTCGGCCGTACTCAGGAGACAGATCGACAGAACTGCAGAGTTCTAAGGAATGTAAAACAAAACGAAGGCAAAAACCGTGGGGGGGGGAGGGGGGAGGGAGAAAAATAGAAAATAAAAATACCAGAGCATTGAAGACTGGCAATCAAAACTAACGTAGGCAGATTAAAAAAAAAAAAAAAGAAAACAGATTCATTCTGGTGTCTAGCACGATCGTGCGCGCGGCCTTGGCCGGTGGCGCGCGAGCGCGACTCGAATACAAAGATTATTTTCAATATTTGTCGTCTGATCGTTGAACGCAAGTGCGATCGTTTCGTTTGCCTTACCCGTTGAGATAAATTCATCGACAATACGAAGCGGAGATCGTTCTCGAAAAAAAAAAGAAAGAAAAAATAAGATTGAATTTTATAGAGTTTCAAGATCTTTCCGAGAAATCTTGATCTTGTTCTTTTCTTAAATATAGCGAAAAAAAATAATAATAATAATAATTCGATGAAAGACGATCAAGAATATATTTTGATGGAATTGAACGAAACTCTTGGAACATTCTTAGAAATCGTTCGACCCGGGAACGCGTTCGCGACGATCGTGCTGAGCAAGAATAAATCGGCGAAAGGATAACTAAATGCGATTCTATGCGACTTTCCTTCGAGAAATTAAAGAAGAAAAAAAAAGTAAAACGAAAATAGATCGTACAGTTTTGCGAGTAAAATGCGCGTCTAATGTAACGCTAGTGAGTAGATAGGTAGGTACCTGCATTTCATGAAATTTAACATGCTTGAATAGCTCCTCAATAAATCGTTATACATGTTTTGATAAATCGTCGTCGTTCTTTCTTTCCCATCATCTTTTTCCGAATCACGAATCACGAATCATCATCCGTTGTACAACGATGGAATTTCCAAGGAAAATTCCAACTGGATACACGTATCCTACTTACAAAGCATCGCGTAAAATAAATTTTTATTGGACGAAATAGAATATTGATGAAGACAACATGAATATTTCAAGTATTTCAAGTATAAACTTGCAATGAAAGATAATTATTAGCAGCATAGTATATTCAAGAATCGATGAATCGCTTTTCTAAATTAGTTTCGTATCTCTGTCCTAACAAAGTACCAAATTCACAAACGGATGCATGTGCTTCGAAAAAGTAAACTTTCAATGCAAATTACTTGTCTTCGCGAAATTAATTTCTCATTTCCAAAAATATTCCAAATATCTCTCCCAGATCAATTTTCGTATTTTTATCGTCCCTGTACATAAACGCTAAATTCGAAAAATGATACATCCACGCCGAGAAAGAAACGAAAATGACACGGTAATACTTGTCCAAAAATTCTCGAACTTGCAATAATGGCCATCCTTTGACAATAATTTGACAAAAGAATTAAGAAAGTAAAAAATGCCAACGACGAACGCTGAGCTCTACGTGCACGGGACACGCCGATTGGCAGTTGGGACATTGACGATAAATGGCAACCGACTATTACCAGCCAGGGAGATTCTAATCGGGCTGTCGGACGCCATAAGTTACGCTGTTAAAGGAGGTATCGCGGATAACAGCCGAGAAAGTAATACGGGCTAATGAAACTGTTTGCAATGCTGATTAATGATAAAGGGAAGCGAGGCTTAGATTACACGTGGGCAGCCCTCCGGGCTTTTTCCTTTCTCTCTTTACAGCTGATATCGTTAACCGCCACGGGACATCGACACGATTTCCATTCCGTTTTGCACGCTGCTGAACCGAGGCAACCGATTTCGTCCGATTCATCGACGGAGATCGCTGATACTCAGCGATCGACGAGACTCTACCACAGACGAGGTGCGTACATACGAATAGCACCAAGCATCTTACGAGGTTTCATAGTCCGTGACCTGAAATACCGATATAGCATTTCATAAAAATCACTGGTTTCTTTTAGCGCACTCTACGTTTAACCCCTTTGCGCTGGCAACTGATTCGCGGACCACAACGAGTGACCGAACCGTATACAACAATTCGTCGCTTTCTTTTTCTTTTGAACTCGTCGTCGATATGATATCATTGGATAGAAATTATTGAAAAGTGACAAAGTAATGTAGCACTTAAAACGGGAAATATTGCAATTTTGGGAAAAAATTCTCGACGTGTTTTGCACGTCATTCCAGCGCAAGAGGTTAAACAAAGATTGACGCCCCGGGGCAAGGAGATGGGACAACCTTGCGTTTTCTTATGTTGCGTATTATTATTAAACTAGATTATCACATCGGTATCCTTGGGCGTGGATTACACGTGTAGCATGTTGAACGTCGTTTCTCAGAAATACGCAATTTCGCAGAGATGCAAAAACGAGAATGTAAATACTCGAAGCAGGCATATCGAAACAAATCGAATATTTACAGTCCTCAGTCGTGCCAAGAAGCGTAAGGAAAGTGTAACACTCGTGTGAAATAAAATTTGTAGAGAGTGAAAGGTTCATCTGAAGTCCACGGGCGATATTGAAATTAAACGAAGAACATTGTTCCGTGACAGAGATGGCCGAGACAGTCGAGACAGAGGTCGCGAAGTGACGATGAATTTACTAAGAGACCCGGATAGTTATGGAAAGAGTTGTGGACGACAGCTCGGGATAAACGTGATATAATGCCGTGTTTAAATAATTTAAATACGACATTTATCTCGACAATCTGTGCGAATGTCGGGCTTGCTCGACGTATTTCGAAGAACCGTGAACATCTGAAGAACGACGAAAATCGCAACGAGAACCTCGGTTAAAGCAATTTGCGGAGAAACGTGTTTATATGAAGAAGAAATGGCGAAGAGGAGTCGTATTTACCGATGGAAAGAGGTTCTGATGGCCTCCACTATTATTATCGCGATTTACAAAAGGAGCAACAACTTTTGAAACGTGGGAGGCAGCGGTGCAACGATTTGAGGCATTGGTTACGAAGGTAAGACGGTAACAAAATTTATCACGGAAAGATTAAATAGCGGAAAGTCAATATCGAAACGATTAACGAACGAATTAACACAAATTGCCGGTGAAACGTTGCAATTTTTATATCTGCTCGAGAAATTAGTACAATTAATCTGTCTCGTAGTTTTGGTCATGTTGCGTCACTTCACGTGTTTGTACGACTTGTTAAAATGGCTATAAAAATATCTTCGGAGAAAAGACCAAAAGCTACAATCGCGCGTAAACGTAACCGAGCTCCAACTCCCACCTAAACCAAGGAACTACTCTGTCCACAAGAAATCGAGACTCGAATTTCGAGAAACGGTGACCTCGTTTTTCCCTCTCTCTAGCGATTCTTTCTTCCGGTCGAAAAGAGTGGCGTTTTGAAATTGGTGGCGCGTCGTGGCCGAAACCGGAAGCAAGGATCGCCATCAATTTGATCCAACGACGAAATCGACGACGCAATGACACGATAATGTAAGCAATATCTACAGACGGCAAGAGACGAAACGACGACGCTCGCGAAAAAGCGGAGAGCCTCGAAGCAAGCCGGCTTTCTTCAGTCCTCTTCTGGCTCTCTTTCGATTACGTGCTCACCGAGTTTTTAAAACCTCGCGTTACTGCTCCGGCGGAATCGCGTGCCACGATGTTCTTAATCTGTCGCTTTCATCGAAACGTGCTCGACCGTTTCTAACTATAGAGGCTAGAGTATCGTTGGAAAATATTATCGAGTGGTTGTTAAGTGCGCCGACGCGATAACACGTGCCTATGTAGCTGTCCGTTTCGATCGTTTCAGACACAGAAAATTAAAGTGCAAAGTATTATAAAATGTGACCTTCGTTGATTGTTTCTTCGTTCTTATTTTTGGAAGAAAAAACAGCCGAGGGAGGATTTCTCGTTTCCGACGGGGAGTTCGATATCTTTTTACATCGATCTTTGATATTTAGTTTGTCGTCGCTGTTGCTGACGTATAGTGTAGGTAATTATGTTACGGAAGAAATATACGACTGTGTAGAATAGTTAAGAGTACGAATCGTTCTAAATTTTTCTTTTTTTTTTTTTTTTTTTTTTGAAATGATGAAATACTTTTAGAAACAGTGAGATAGTTTGAAGCATCAATATGTTCCTTTTCCACCGTTGCAGTAAATTTTATCAATGTAGATCATTGTTTAAGAAATGAAAACTTGTGATGTTACAGCTTAACTATCTTGTTAGGGACATAAAAATAGTTCTAACCACTCGACAGGAATAACTCCAGCGGAAAATTTGACAAAAGTCGATGATTTTCATCCATGAATATACCAAAGTATCACACACCAGCTAAATGTTTAGAAATAAGAGTCAAAGAAAGGATCAAAATTCTGTTACCTCGAAAGACTCTTTCATCAAAGATCCACTAAAATTAATTATTAATTTCCAAGGATGCATTATCATCTAAAAAAACAAAGAAAAAGAAAATTTAACAACGATCGAAACGTAAAAAGAAACGAAACGGTGTCAGCGGATACAGCGAAAGAACGCGGCTTAAGGTGAAATTTAGCCTCCGCGTGCGAGCGAACAGCCGCGAGAACGAGTTTCGTTACGTCACGGTGTCGCGTGAAAATTCCATCGCGCGATTTCTGATAAAATTTCGATCGATCGGACGTCAGTCGCTGGATTACCGGGGAGAAACACGGAGAAAGAAAGGAAAAAAATAGTTAAAGGATCGATCGATCGGAATTGTTCTATTTCAGGAAGAACGAGACGCGATCAGATTGTCTTTTTCCTCTTCGTTAAACAACGTCACTTTTCACGCTTCGTTAACGTTCGTCAGCTTCATTGACAAAACGAGTTCCCGCGGGTCGCGAGCTGACGCAAGTGACTTTACGATCAACACGTGCCGCGCAAGAATGAAATGCGCGAACCTCTGCTGCCAGTTATGCGCCGAACACCGCTTCGCGATACGTTCGTCCTCGCGTTCTCCGTCACTCGCGAAGGGCGCGAAATCCATTTCGAATCGATGATTTAACGAGTCGAGTTTGTTCGTCGATCGCTCGCGAGTCTCAGTTCCTGAGGATCGGAGGATCTTGTTGATCTGTCGAGAATTTATCACGCGTGGAAAAAAATTGTCCGAGTTCGAAGTGTATGAAATTGTCAAGCTTCCTTGAGTCGACGATCCAAGAAAGTGTTTTATGTACTAAAAATTTGTATATATTAAATATATAATTTATAATTTATACATATTAAGAATTTGAAATTGCTCTGTTTACCATTACAAAAATACGAAATTTCTCCTATACGTATAAAATTACGTATATTTCAAATATATTTACATATCGCTTTAAAATTCAAATGAGGATTTGAACAAATTCTGAGAATTAAACTTCCCTTCGCGTCGAAAATTCAAATTATTCGACATTCTCGTGCTCTCAAGAGTGGAATCGATCATTTGCAAGTGCAAAGTCTACGGTGTGAAATCGACTATCAACGCGTGGATTCTCTGAGAGCGTGATCGCTCTGAAAATGATGAAAACGAAGAACGCGCGCGCGAGCTTCGGCACAATCTCGAACAGAAAGAGCGACGATCGCGTCGGGAAAGCGTGCGGCGGCGGCAATGGACAGGAAAGGATCGCGTGGATCGTTGTTTTACGCGCCGCTCGATAAACTATACGCGCGCTATCGTCGCGGCAGTGAAACGCTGACGACAGTGATGTAACGGTGGAAAATAAAGCGGTGACTCGCGTGGATATTGGTACCGTGTGCTGGCGCACGCGTAAACACATGGAGGCGGACTTTCCACGAATTTTCGGTGGCAGTTTTTCAAACACGTCGATCCGGTGATCAACTCTTTCTCTATCGGCCGATCCTATACGATCCGGGGCCACGAGTTTCAATCGCCTCGCTGTGTTTCGATCGTCTTGCCTCTGTAAACTTACGTTACCCTGTACTGCGAGTAGCTCTTTGTTTCAACTTGGCTCGATGTATATTGTCAATATTGGTGCGTGCCGTTTGAACAATTGACGTTTCAGTCTTGAAGTGCAGCACTCGAATTTTCAATACGTTTCGATCGATTGCATTGAACGTTGGAGACCGAGACAATCTGGGATTTTGAATCTATTCAGTTTTTGAAGTATTGAATTTAGTCATTAACGAGGAATACAAAATACAAAGTTGAATTGAACATTCTACATTCTCGTAAACTTTTTTTTTTTTTTTTTTTTTTAATAATTTTAGTTGGTTCGATTTTGTCATCGAGAATCTGTCGTGATTGTAAATTTTACCTTCGATTTCGTACGAAATACCTTTGCCGTGAAACATCGATGATTCGAAAGTATCAACGATTCAAAATAGATTCACGACTCGAAACCAATATTAACGTGTCGTGGCAAGTTGAATTCAAGTTAAAGTTGAAATGACATTATGTACAGATTGGCGTGCGTCGAATTCGCAAAATTATTGAAACGTAGCACGTTCACGTTTGAACCTTGAACTTGAATTTTATGAAATGTCGCGGTCGACTTCCATCCACTTGACCTAATACGTCAACATACGCTATACACTCGCGTACGACGACAAATTACTGTTAAAACTTTCGATTTCGTGTGATGGTGAAACTGTTCTCGAATCTCGGCGAAGCAGAGTGCAACGATCGGCGCGCGAACGATCCGCTCAGACGATATTAAAAAACAAAAAAACAAAAAAAGGAAAGAAACACATTCTCGCGGAGTACGTCAGACTCTATTTTCGACTTGGCCAACCTCTTGATACTCATTAGCGTTTCCAAGTTCCCCGCATCGAGAGGTCAAAACTGGAAATCTTATCGCTCGACTCTGCAACCTCTTCGTTCCACAGTTCGCGCCAAAAAAGCACGCGGAATTTTTCGTTCGAGAAGTCGAAGCAACGGGTCAAACGATTCGCTATTTTCCTCAGTTTGAAAAAACTCGCGGAGTAGTAACTTTTGAGAAAAAAAAAAAAAAAAAAGAAAACGAACGAAGTCGATCTTTGAAAAATATGCTATAGTTTCTCGTTTGACTCACCGAGCCGCTTCCAGCCGAGATGTTGCGCCGACGGAACTTTATATTTCCACGAGCCGAGCACAGCTGACACGATAATCCATATTACCGGAGCATTACTGTCACTTCATCCGTTCCTCTCGATTGCTACGGCTTCTTCAGTTTCTTGCGGTCGTTTCACCGGTAGTCTTCCAGCTTCCTTGGTCTCTGCGAGATTCGAAAATCGTTGGATGTTGCGAATTCGAAGAGAAGGACGCGAGAAAACGGGAGAGATAAAATTGAGAAAAATTGACGGTGAAAGTTACCTTGTTAATATACTGTGTATTAATTCAGAAGGAGAGAATATAGAAGACAAAGGTTGGAAAAGGTCGACGAATATCTAGAAAATTCCTAGATATCGAGGAAATTTTTTAATACTCTGAAGAAAATGACGTGAAAAGGAGAGAAATTTCAACAGACTTACAAAAGGTCACATTGAATCGTTCGAAATCGACAGATACGATATTAGAAACTCAGAGAAGAAGATTCGCTCAAAAATCATTGGTCGTAACACCATGAACTCGAGGAAAAAGACAAGTTGACAAAAAAACTGATGAAAATTGACAGACGAAGATCTAGAAAAGGTGCAGAGAAAAGGATTCTTCTTCGAGATGACGTCGTAAATTCCAAGAGAAGGACATAATAATTTTAATTAAACGAAAGACTGAATTTGAACATCGTCTTTAAAGATGAGGACGACGAGACGAGAACGGTTGGAACAGACGAATCTTGACACAAGCGGAAAGATCAGACGGTCTTCCTTCTTTCAAGATCGTTTTCACCGAATTAACGATGAAATTTGCTAGAATGTGTTAACAGAGGAGCGATTGGACTTTCGATGGGCCAGCTGGCTTAAATACCAACGCGATAATAAACGACAACTTTCTCGAAGCAGGTTCTCGGTGCAACGATGACGAACAGAGGAGCCGATTGTGCGAGAAAAATTCAGAAAGGCGACCGGCGCGTCGAGGTGTCAACCGGTGCGTGGCTTGGTTCTTTCGCTGTTTGAGAGGTCCCGGGAACCATGGGAAATGGGTCGTCCTGCTGTCCGCATCGCAAAAAGGTGAGTGAATTCTCCATTCGAATATTTTTGTCATTTCTCGTGTCAGTTTTATTAAATTGTTCGTTTATCTAATTTATCTTGATTCTTTTTTTTTTTGTTCTTATTATAAAACATACAATCAAACTCTCGTCCAAACATCGCAGGACAAACATTTATTTAAAAACTATAAAAATAAAATAATATTTCATGCAACTTATTTGACTTGGATGAGTTTATGAATGAATCGATATTTGTTGTATATATTTTGGAGTATACGAAATATACGTTTGTTTTTTACATATTGTATAGAAATATTAGGAAACGTTGATATAGCGAGTGGTTTGACTATGTAAATTAGAACAATTGTTAGAATAATTGTATAAAAGGAGAGTAAATTTAAATTTTCGAATCTTTAGTGATACGAGCTGATAAGAAAGCAGAAGATATTGCAAGCTGCTTGGTGCGTGACCATTCTGCAAGATGGCAGCACGCTTCGATTGAGATAGTATTTTGAATGATAAAAAAAAAAAAAATATGATCATCTTTAACTTTAGTTTAATTTGTAATTAGAGAAATGGGAAACGCGAAGGTGTAATAGAGAAAGGTGCTAGCAATATTTTTTAAATCAGAAATTAAGTTCCAAAATCTTGCGTAGTACTCGAAGAAATTCATCGTTTTTTTTCATTTAACAACTCAAATCACAAACAAGTTGAACAGAAATTTCATGATCTCTGATCGTTAGATTCCCATCACACAAACTCGTAAATTGTGAAACACTTGAAAAGAGTTACACAAAAAAAGGGTTTTTTGAAAAATATTGAAAAATACTGCCCCGAATTAATCACCAACTATAAATATTTTACAATCTTTCAAACAAACTCCTACCTTTTCCAGAATTTTCGTTGCTTTCTAACTAATTATACGCACGATATCCATCATCCCAATATTCCACTATCAAATATTTTACACTGACTCAACGAATTCCTATTACTTCCACAATACGATCAATACGATCGATGTGTAAAAATTTTCACCCCTTTCATATTTGTTTTCTTCTTCTTTCCTTTCAAATAACATCAAACATACGAAGAAATTTCTCGCAAAGCCTGTTACCCGATCGGTTGCATAAGTAACTGAGCGGCATCGTTAGATCCTAACGAGTCGCATTGCAGGGAAGAAAAAAGCATCGCGGCTACATCCACGGGAAAAAAAGGATAGACAGGGGTGCAGACGGGTGAAAGGGGGCTGCCTGTCAGCTGATAGATATCGGACAGATTCGCAATTGTGCAATTGTGCCACACGGAACGGGCACGCGGCCTTCGGAGTCGAGAATAACTCGGCACCGAGTTATTTTCTGAAACCAATCTCGCCGCTGATACGCGACTTCAAAAAAAAAAAAAAAAAAAAAAGAACTGATTACGATCGGCCCGCAAAGCAGTCTGCTCGACTGTACTTTTTCGTTCGACAAGTTCGTCTGATTGTGAGATTCAAGTTTCGAGAGCGATAGGTCTTTTCGAGTTTTCTTTTCTTTTTTTTTTTTTTTTTTTTTTTTTGGATTTATGAAGAAAGAAGTAGAGAAAGAAGTTGGATAAAGTGGAAAGAAGAGAGAGAGAGAGAGAGAGAGAGAGAGAGCTGGAAGTCTGTTTCCTTTTGTGCAGTAATTTAGTAGGAAAACTTTGTGAAAACATTTCTGAACTTTCGTCTAAGGAAGGAATATTGGAATATCGGAGAATCCAAAGTTTAATCTCGCGTTTCTTAAAATTGGATTAAATTTCCTTTAAAGAAAAAAAAAAAACAGAAGAGTAAAACTCCATTCTAGTTAACTTTGTCTTTTAATTTAAATATTTTCACAAAATCATCGAAATTCTGTAAATATGAAAAGTGAAAGGGAGATAAAAAATAAAGGAAATCGGAAAGAAGGAAAGACAAAATTAAAAAGAAGAGACTCTTCTGAATTAATTCTTGATCGTATAATGCACAAACATTAATGACAGTAATTCAGTAATAATTGTATGTTACGTGTTCGATTTTTATCGAGATACGTTTAAGCCGGAAATTATTGAAAATTAAAGATTATGAGACGATTACATCACAGTGTAAAATAATGAACACAAACTTTTAAATTTGCAACATTTGCCATACTGTATTTTGAGATTTCTGACACGTAGAACGAGGTATGTTATAAATAAATAAAAAGATAATCGTGACGATAGCATCGTCGGCCTTCTTTCGACAATGTTTATCATAATTGGTCAGGTAGTTCGATTTCGTGTAAGTTGAATGCAAATTATACATTCGAACCCATGCCCATAAATTTTTACGAACAGATTACCCGTCGTTCATTCGCAATCGATAATTTAATATTACTTTCACGATTTTAGCTATTCGCGATCGGTCAAATGAAGAATTGAAATGTTGAAAATTGATGCCTATAATTATAGACTAAGAATATCAGTTGCCATTAAATACCCAAATGCTAATGCATTTAGTAATAATTCTCCCAAGTCCGAATTATGAAAAATCTATTAACAATAATTTCAGAGTGATTCGAGTTAAACGATTAAAAAACGCAATTTAGTGATGTAAGTCGATCAAAAAAAAAAAACTGCAAATACATTTATAATCTTTAATAGATTAACCAAGCTGCTTTTCTACTAATTCGTCGAGAGCACGCCGTAAATTTCCGTTCAGATATCTGCAAGAACTTTCCGTCCTCCGTGGCTGATGTCTTTACGACTTCCAAAGAATCGTAAATCGCTCGAGCTTGCGTCCTTGCCCTGACAGTTTCCCGAACGAGATATATTCTCCTTCTTTTTACTCGTCTCTAATTTCTTCACGCACTTTCAACAAAAAATTACGGGAAAGAAAAGTCGCACGAGAACGTCCGTAAAATGCCTACAAATCAATCGGCACAGTGACTGCAGAAGATGAGGAATTTCTTTCGTTCAATTTATATTATTTTGTTATTACATTTAATAAGAAAAATTCGGGAATTTGAGACTGAAATTTAGACGACGTCGACAGACTCCATCAGCTGCTTACTTTTATATTTTTAATGCGAAAATTTAATCAGCCAAAGATCATTCTCCAACCGAAATCTTTTGTAACACGATAGTAAATGCAACTTGATTCTAAATAACTGATTAAAAGAAGCCAACTACCTGAAGTTAAGTTCCCTTTATCGTGGTTTGATCTGACAATTTTAAAAAAATTTTGGTTAAGAAATGAGACTCGAAAATTAACTTACTTAAATTTTGCAAGACGAGCCGCGACAGCTGGAAAGCCAGCTGGAGAACAAAAACCCCGCCGAAAACGTACGAAGAAACGAAGCAATGAAAAACGTCCGACGCGGTTTGCAAATTGCGTTGATTATTTCGATGCGTTTGTTAGCCGCGTTGTAACGTGAGAGCAAGATGAAAGGGGCCGACGCGAAAAAACGATGGCGATCGCGGTGCGCGCGATCCGCGTAACCCAATTAAGGATGACAAGGGTAATTACGAGGTATCAGGTGTTGTAGGAAAGCTGCGGCTACTTTGTCACCGTGTTATCTCGTGTAACAGGCCGGGGAACTTTCTCGCGAGTCTTTTGTTGGGCTTCGCGGGTCGCTGAACTAACCTGAGGAACATAAGCATATCGCCTCCGCGATGACCGAGAAATTTCTTACGATTTACTGCCGGCACGATTGAAGGGCTCGCGGAGACAGAACGGAGGGAAGCTCATTTTTGTAAGAAACATTTTTCAAGATAACTTGGGGATAACGAGCGATGAAATTTGATGAAACGAGGATGATTTACGCGAGGGCAAAGCTTGAGGAGAGATCGCGTACGCAGCCGAGAGAGCGAAGTCTTTTTGAAAAATACCCGTCTACGTGTCGAGGCTGCGAGACGTCAGCGAGACGCGTTTAATGATGCAAAAAAGAGAGAAAAATGTTAATGTTTCGCTTGCATTCCGTTAACGTCGGTTATGGCCTGCAACCTTCTCGCGGCACTTTACTAAGATTTTCTTTGAAGTCGTTAATTAATACACCGAGTATCAAGTAGTAATTTATCAACGTAAAATTATCATAACATCGTAAATGCTTCGATTTCTTGAATTATCGTAAAATTGTAAAATCTAGGTGAAGACATTGCAAGATGAAGGAGATGTTGGGTACTGTTCGCACTCACGATGAAATTAGCGAGTTCATACTCGCCAGAAAGAAACTACAAATAAATAACCATTGTAGATCGTCTGTAAAATTGCTCCTAATTTTCATTCGTCTCTATTTCCCATTATTCCACGTTTTTATTTTACGTTTCTCAATAAATTTGCTGTATTTCAGTTCTTTATTATTAATATTATATACAAAAGCAGTTCAATTTAATTTTCATTGTCGACTAATGTAAGTTTCAATGTCTTAACGAGTTCAACAAAGAATCTAATTCGATAGCTAGATCTCTAATGTTATAATTAATATTCATCTTGGCGTAATATCCATGATCTTTCTATTAACATATCACCTTGGCAGAAAACAACTGCAACTTGTTGCGATATTGACTTGAAAGACCAGTGAACACGCTGGTCGATTATTAATTATTAGCGAATGACGTTTATCCTTGCTAGCCGCGATTTTGCAACGCAACACATTGAATAAATATTGTATTTATACGATCATTTTGCCCCTCGAGCGATACAGTCGCGCAAACACTGGAATATCATAAAATCCCACGCGGTGTTAAAATCGACGTTATCAATGAAAACGAAACGAGTCTCCTGACACTTTAACAAGTAGATGATAGGTGGACAGCAAGGTTCGAATGGAAAATCGAAAAATTCGTTTCGTTCACCATCGCCTTCTGACACGGAGCATTCATGTCTCTGTAACTTAACGTTCTTCGTCACTAAAATCTTCGTTGAATAAAAATCGTAATCGACTATTATGCTTCTTGTATTTATCACACTAACGATTCGTAACGCCTGGGATTTTTAAATATCTTTTACCTCTTGACTTATCAAATCAAGATTCAACTCCAGTTAATCAAAATAATCTCTACGCGACACAAGAAGTTTTCTTATTCCTAAACAGTTCCGCGATTTCTGGAATTTAATTCCAGAATAGGTACTCGGAACGAAATTGTGCGATTCTTTCCTTTCAAATAATTAACGCAGTAAAAAAACTATCATTAACATGGAATAAAGAATATCCTTAATGTTCCTAAAACGCAATTTATGTATTCAATAATATTCGTGCCAAATTTAAATTCAGGTAAAAAATTATACGGACGTCCATAATGAGATTTCGATATTTTTATCATAAATCTTCTTAACGATGTGTAGAGTATACGAAAAGTATTTCCGAATTTTATCACTGTATAACGATACAAAATTTTACTAAAGAAACCTTCATGCCTACACTGTACATATTACACAAGACATTTTGAAATTTTATTACCACTCTAATAAAACACGACTGTCATAGTTATACCCAATAATAATATTTAATATCAATCTGGAAATGCGCATAAAAATGCAAATACAGATTTAATCAAAAATTAACGTACAGCTTATTAATATAATGGATAATTGACTGTTTCAATATCATCTTTGTGAAGATATCAGAATAACATGTAACTAAGCGTATATTAATTACGTTTTATTATATTATATATTATTTACTAATACTAGCTAGTATACTACTCGTATTCTAATTGAGTCTCGTATATAATAAGAGCGTTAATAAAATTTCAAAACGTTTCATATAACACATATAATATATGTATTAAATTATTCAAATATATTCATATATGCGTACATATTATATATAGTACGAATATTTATCGTAGCCAATATACAAAATTTATGGCAACTTTTATCTCGCTTGAAACTGTCGATAAGGCAAAATTTAATCGCCCATTTTCGAAAGAAAACATCAACTTAAGAGAAAAGTGGCACTCGGTCGTCTGTCAAGTATCATTACGATAACCAAGTGAACTGACAGACCAGGTGGAATTTTTAGAAGTCAACAGGACGCTTTTGAGAGGTAAAAGAGAAGAAAGGAGGCGGCAGGTGCGAAGGACGAGTTAATCGAGTTAATCATGATAATTAAGTGGCTCCGCTCGAGGCGATAGGTCTCTGGAACCTCTGTGAGTCTCCTCGTTGAGGAATGATCGGCAAAGGTTACCGCACAACCGCGATCGAGAATCTCTCTGGCTACTTTTTTTCTTTTTTCTTATTTTTTTTTTTTTTTTTTTTTTTTGCTTAAGATTTCGAGTTGATTAATCGAGTCAATTAATGATTGGCCCATTTCAATAAATGGGGCGCCTTGAACCGAGAGACCCTCCATCATAGAGGGTAATTAACATATAACGATATTGGAGAGAAATGAAACGGCCTACCGATTTGTCCAATACGTTGTCACAGCCGACATAACGATTAATTGAACGTGTCATTAGAGAATAATAGCTTTCCATTAGCGCGTTTATTACATTTATTATATGGTAACTGGCACATCGTCTTTTGCATTATATTTTATGACTTTTATTCCTTCAATAAGCAAGTGACCAAGTATGAGGTGGTAATTATACGTATTAAGATTTAAAAACAGCTGTTTCGATTAGACTGCTATTAGAATAACTGTAGGCTTTCGAGATTAATCGTGCGTCTTTATAGTAATGGCGTGTAATTTCTGAGTTGTGAAACCGCTTTTATCGTATAGTGATACGTCTTTTTATTTTCCACTCTTTTCCATTTTAAGAAAAAAAAAAAAGGTATATATATATATATATATATATAGATTACGGATCTTCCTATTATAGAAAGTCAGAGCGCAAACAATTTTAATCACTGGACTGCGGAATTTTATGGCGAATCGCGACAATTTTGCCGCCCATTCAATCTCTTAGCTGCGAATGACGAGTATATTCGCCGTGAAGAAGTACCAATTTCTACTTAGATTAAATTTTTTGTAGAAAACGAAATATATTTATAAATTCTAGACATTTTAGAATATTTTGAGACTAGACCTGACTAGTTATTGCTACTAATACTTGCTATTAATATTAATTAAGTTGAACAATAAAATTATTAATTTTTCAAACAAAATTAGTATTATTTCCTTATAATTTAATTCAATTTTACAGCACATATTCTGTACGATCTTGACGAGTATAATCGTCATCGCGGCACACTTTCAAAAGCGGCACCACAGCTAAGAGATTAAGGAGAAACGTAAAGTCATCGGTTTCCTGAGACGTACTGCTCAATCACCGGTACGATTTCCAACGAGATAATGACAGATTTACAACGCGAGTTCGGCTAGGTAACACGTGTACATACACACAATTACAGACACATTACAGAAGAGAAAGGGTTACGTCGCAAGGTAGCTCGCGGAGTGTCACTGTCGAGATCCCGCGACTTGATCGCGACCAAAACGCCTGGACCGTGATTAACGAGACTACGGGTCGCTTGCTTCGCGATAACTTTGTCGATTGTAATCTCACGAGTCAATAGAGTGTGTCCTACGAGGATCACGGTCTCCGAAACAGGAGTCAGCTAAAAGCTAATTGCCCTCGACCAGACTCGTTGTCGCGAACCATTTATCTTGTATCTTCACGAAAGCGTTCGGTCTACAGACGACTGTCTTACGAAGTCCTATTAAACGAAGCGTATAATCTCATCGAACGAACATAGCAAATCAACTGCTCGTTAATTTTTATTTTATTTTCTTTTTTAGATTTCGCGTGACATTTGAGGAATTGCAAAATGTGCGTTTGATAAAAAATTAGTACGCATTTAGTGAATCGCATAAAAAACAAATGTATCGTAAGCATAGAATTCCGCAAAATACAATTAACGCGACAAGATGGTCAAGCTATACAGCTTTATAAAATTTTGTAATTTGTAAAACAATTTTCTATATTTTTGTAATAATATTCTCGAAAGTCTAAATTTGCACAAAGATCGACAGTCTAATTATTAATGCAAAAATTTGCGAACGTCAATGACGTTAATAGACAGCGAATTTTTATGCAATTTTATATTTTAGCAAAGGCAATTGAAGAAATAGACTCTAAAGAGCGGAAGCTTTTTTCCACTAGTAAACAACTTCTAACATTTCTTACATTATGCATTCTCTGTATCTTGAAATTTCTCATAAGTGCATGACACTCAGAATCTGGAATGTGCTGCTTTTAACGTGGATTCATCAGGGACTAATCAAAAGTTAATTGCTAATGCGTCCGTCATATCGCCATATCCATTTACATTTATATTGCACATATGCTACTTTATCGCTTCTGCATTGACTATCGCTATCGACATCTCATCGCCCGTTTAATCACGGATGGTTGGATAATTCACTACTACGTTTCTTTCCCGTTTCTGTGCGACGATCTGAGAAAATCATTGACAGGCGAGGCAAATTTATGCGGCTGACTCGAAGGTGCTCGCCGATCGACATTTTCTCGGCACGCAGGCAACGTCGAGGCGGTTTGGGTCAAGGCGTTCATCAAACCGCGCATTGTTCTTCACCGTAGCGAAAGTGCGCATACGATTATCGTCCATTTATCCCCGACGCTCGTTTGGAATGATGCATATGTACCTGCACGCTCACCAGATACGAACCTGACGATCGTTCCATCGCGGATGAAATCGCTGGAATCTGCGAGAAATTCTACGACCCGATACGCTCAGCGGCGATCTAACAGCGTAACGCGATAAAACTTTTGATCCCGCAGGTCCGGAACGAATCATTTTTCAGATCAACGACCATTTCTTTGCTCCCGGTGGAATGCCCGACCAATCCCGACGAGGATATTCCGCCGTACCGAGGAATTTCACCGAAGCATCCCGGAGTCGAACGACTTCCTTGCTACTAAAACCACGTTTGACCTCGGTATTTGAGGCTTAGGGAGCAGTACAAGGATCACTATAGAAACCAAGTTCTTAACCGATATATATAGTCGTTTGCATTCCCCCCCGAAGTAATCTCATCCGTAATAACTGCGTTTACGACGACGTTAATCATTCTCTATCTCCATGGAATATTCCCGGGGAATCTTTTACTTTCTCGCAACATGCTCGTGTATGTTGGAATTCGAGAAGATTCGAGGGGATCGGTGAGAACCGGCGCGAAAGGGCGATCGATCTCTCGGTCAGAACCGACGTTGAGCGTTGCTCGATGCACGTCAAGCAATCAGACGTCGATGCTTGGGCTGAATTCTGTTATTTCGCTAGCATTCGAGGCACGCAGATCAGAGACTGCTTGGTGATCAATCAAGCTCAGGATTACGTATCTAAACGACAATCGCGATTGTAACGGAGACATATTGCATAATGCTCAGCTGCGTGATTCATCTTGTTTATGTTAAATGCATCTATCGGCAGAGAGTGAATTTCATTTTTTGATCTGATACGGATTTCAGAGGTTTCAGACTTGTGACAACGTAATTGACAAATTTTGAAAAATAGTGGTCCCACGTAATGCAAAAACTTTGTGTTTCTACGAAGTGTAAAGTCACATGTATAATTGGAAGCTGAAAAAAATGGAAACCGAGACGTTTCAAAAGCAATTCATCGTCTTATCCTCTCAATTTGATATAATGTTTGATTCATGTGTATCTTCTGTATTTATATGAGTCACTCAGAAATCATACTCTTTATCAATATCACTTGGAATTTATAATCATTTATACGTCCTTTACTTGGATATCATGACGTTAATAATTTTGTAAAAAGTGCCAAATATCAATTGGACTTACCTATTGATTTAATGAACTAGCGATAACCACAGTCAACTGCCATCTTTTTAGCTTCCAACAGTTCATACGTGTGAGGGTGAAGCAAGGAAAGTGTAGTTAAGCTAGACAGGAGATAGTTATCTCATACAAGTATCAACTTCGACAAGGTTTAACCGGTTCTGCGGAGAAACGAGTGGCGCGCAGGATCGGATCAAAGGGAACGACATTGAAAATTGCTTTTAATCCAAGACGTGCAACAAATCGCGAAGGATGATTGAATCGATTACGAGATACAAAAGAACGAGACAGCTGCGTAACAAGGCAAGGCAAGCCCCGATATAAATCGCTTACTGTCAAACGCATTACGCTCCATACACGTTCACAAATCAAGCAGGGAGATCTAATTTGTTAGGAAATAAGAACGCAGATAAACGTCATGGGAACGAGGTGAACGAAACCTTTACATGAGAACCTAGTATTATCATAATCAGAGGCAGAAAATTATGGATCTATCGACGAAGATTACTGATCTGAAATAAAACAACAGCGGTTCATGAAGGTATTTCTTATCTTACACATTCGTATACGCGAAGCCCGTCTATATCTTATACATTCGTATACGCGTAGCCCGTCTATATCTTATACATTCGTATACGCGTAGCCCGTCTATATCTTATACATTCGTATACGCGAAGCCCGTCTATATCGTATACATTCGTATACGCGTAGCCCGTCTATATCGTATACATTCGTATACGCGAAGCCCGTCTATATCTTATACATTCGAATACGCGAAGCCCGTCTATATCTTATACATTCGTATACGCGAAGCCCGTCTATATCTTATACATTCGTATATGCGAAGCCCGTCTATATCTTATAAATTACGATCCATATCAATATATAATTACATGACTTCGTACACGGTCCATATCAATATATAACTGTAACATATAGATACAAATGTATGTATATACAATACGTTTGTAAAAGTCAATTGAATCCTTCCGTAAATCACTGTATTCATCTTTTACCTTGCTCCTTTTGCGACAGAGTTTAAAGTGTGATATTACATCGAGGATAAAAATGAATTTCAAAGAAATGACTGGGAGAGTAACATTGTTGCAAATTCTATAGAGATTATTATGACCTGTATAGACCACACGCATCGTTCCACTTCTAGAAAATGCTTAATACCAGTATAATTTCGCTGAGGACTCGTATAACAACCCGTTAACTCTATCATTATGCCAGGAATGTACAGGTGGAATTATTTGCTCGTTTCCGCGTAAAAGTGGAATCGAAGATGGAATTACAAGACCATGGTGTAATATCAACGATTTCAAAGAAATATACATAATACTGCCTCTAAATTATGAATTTGCGTTCTTCGAACATTTGCATCAGTCATCTACGTATACTGGCATATTTATAATGTTTGTACGAACATTCTTTCCTAATGAAACTGGCGTTTTAAAGATTCTGCACGAGTAAATGTTTATATTTAGTTTTGGATTACCAACAACCCAATTTAGTAAGTTTTCTAAATTAATAAATGGGTGTTAAGTGTTGCGACAGTCTTTAGGATCAAATATGTAACTATTTTACAAGGTGAGACATTTAACATCGTTGATATTGCAAAAGTACAAATTCCAATGACCATTTTACTGAAACCATACTTTCCAACTTACCAGAGGTAATATAAATACATTTTTAGACATTTATCATTCAGTATATTAATTAATTTAATCTAATAATATATTATTCTAGTATCTATTGTATTCTGTCTCTAATAATAACGTTACAATAACGTGTTACAATAGCACCGAACAATTTCATCTCAGAACATCAAAATATAAGCACACTATTTTTCAGTAAAATTCATTATTAAAAGAAATCATGTACTATTCGTTTTGACAACGGTAAATGCCTTGTCCCGTATCTAAATTACAATAATTACGAAGATTCACTGAAAATACCTGCTGATAATATCCTTGGCATTAATCGTCCGTGGTGTGAAGCTCATAGTGCACGGGAACGCCTTTCCTAGGTGCTTGAAAAATTGTCTCATGCGCTATTAAATGCACCGGTAGCTCCGTAAACGCGGGGCGAAACCACGGGGAGCCACGTCCACCATTTCCGACGCTGTGCTGCTGGCTTGCATTAAATTTCTGCATGGCGCGGTGGCAATGCTGCATCTACGAGAGTTGCGGAGAAAAATATTGTATGAAGCCTCCTGGCATTTCCTGTACACTCCTTAGTGTATGCTAATGCGGGGGCCAACACATGGCCGGCGGCGTCTCGTACGTGTACAGCCGCGTTAACTACGTGATCGCGTGGGCGTACATGCCGCGTAACAGAATACAACGTCGATCAGCGTTTCTAACGAAAATAAAGCCATTCGCGTGCCGGTGAACGTCTCCGCAGATATTAATGCCTGGTTTCTAGGAAAGGGCCGCTAACGACTAAACTGTCTCCGTGTAAATGTGATTCGATACGAATCAACCCAGACAGAAATATGATAATGGCGTACGCGATATTACAGCCAGCTCGAAACGCGTCTTTCCATGGCGCCATAACGGTCGCGGTTTCTCGACGAGCGAGAGGGGGGGGGTGAATGTTAACCTATAATACTTTGTTGATATCTTTGCGGTTATGTTCCGTTAATAGCCCTTCTCGATGATATATGAAATATCATATGGGCTCAATGTTTTCAAACTTTGTTTGATTCTTGTAATCTTTTTTTGATTGTTGTAATCAAACATATAAGAACGTTATTCAAAGCTCTGTCAAAATGTCGTAGTAAAAGTACGAAATCCAAAAAAAAAAAAAAGAAAAAAAAACGATACATCCTAATTTCACGCCATTGAAGTTGTTTAGATAATGTCAGAAATGAAAGATATACGTACGTGCATTCAATTGACGTCAGTTTGTTGAAACGGATTCAAAGTATGCTTGTCCGTTATCGTTGGCTGTTACTGTTGACACTTGTGTGACAAACCTTTGGATATCATGAAATACTTGAATTGTAGTTGAACCTTACGTAAAAGGGACGAATTATAGAATGGTTTTTCGTTCCTTACCTGTTCGTTTCCTGCAAAATTCGAGTAGAAACAAGCAGTGGCCGATTCATTTCGTAATTCACTTGCGCGGCACGTATATACTTGAAAGACACGCCAGCAGATGGCGACCGCAACGCCGGCTCGAACGTTCGTGAAACGCGAATTCTCTCGCCCGTATGTTTAAAAACATTGTTAGTCGAGGTCGTCGTTACGGAGCAACGAAGCTCCGTATTCAGCGAGTAATTCGAATCACCATGGAAATCTAATACAAAAGGATGACTTCTCTTCGACGAGCAACGAAGATCCTCTCCCCGCTACGCGGCACGTTTCACGACTCGTATTCACGCGCCGCCATGTCGGATTTGTTGCTGTTGCAATATTTTACCCAGACGCCACTGCGCCTCGTCTAGTCGGTAAGATTTCAAACGACCAGCAAACGTGGGCGCGTGTATTTGAAATCGCACTCGAGACGCTTCGAGAGATCGAGACTGTCGAGCGTGGACAGTGCAACAACGCATGACGCAGCCGTGATACTTTCGTCGATCGTGTCGTGCCTTCGGTGACCGTTAGCCAGTTATCGTCGTACATTTACGAGAACGGTAGCAATAATTGCCGCCTTATTATCTGTCATGACCGAAATCGCTCGCCGTTGAAAGTGTAAAAAGCCCAACGAACTGCCATTGAGCGGCAGAAGTGAACGTCAGCAGCTGTTCGCGTGTGCACGTTCGTCGTGTGAAGTATGTACAGTAGAGTATGTATCGCTTCGTTAACTAACAGTTGCTATTCCCATCAATTTTTGAGAGTCCCTGGCGTCAGAGAGAATCTGTAATAACGTGTAATGCAACAAATATCAAGATACAATATGAGAGATCATTGAATCAGAGAATAATTAAATAATAATAATTAAACATATTAAATATAAAATTTATTTTCTATTTGAGCGCCGTATTGTATTAGACTTTGGCAATCGTAACTTTTATTTAGCAATTTTATCGCTGATCTCACTTGACTGAAAAATATATAAAGTGTCATCTATGGAAGTAATCTGGTGACAATCGACGATTGCAGCTATCGATATTTCTCGTTAGTCTCTAGTTCCAATTCTGGCCAGTTATCGAAGCGCTATTGTGCACGTAGCACGCTACGTCGTTTTCGACTGTGCGTTACTGCGATCTGACAGATATTCGATTTCGTCGTGAAGAATTTACGTGGGTGAATCGTAATGAACGTGGCGATCCGACCAGTGACCTTTCAGATATGATGTAATTCCTTCGCGGTGAAAGACTCGAATCTGTTCGTAATCTGTACTGTGCGCGCGTGCTCTATCATTTCTGGCGGGACAACTTTTCAAAGCGCGTCGCGGAAAAATTATTCGATTATTCGCATGACTGGCGTACGAACGCCGCGCGTATTGTTGCTGTCACGTATGCACGCAATACGCTCGTTAACTCGTGAACGTTTCTGTGCGGTTATACGGTATTTGTGCAGCTTCGCGTACGATTCGTCGTGAGTTTAATGATGAGTTAACTATAAACCAGAGAAGTGAGGTTAAGTGGAAAATGCGCACTGCGGCGCCACCGAGAGGCATCAAGCAGCTTCGTCGAACTGCGGGGCACGATGTTTCCTTGGACTACAGAAAACGATTGGTATGTCAGCTTCTGTGTCAGTTTTTTTTTTTTTTTCATTTGCACGCATTCATTTTTGTTCGTTATTGTGCTCTTTATAAGGATAACCTCACCCAAGGCATTTATGCACTATTACGTTGTCCTTAATGCGAAAGTTAATGATGCAGCCTTCGCGTGCATTTACTAGCTATTACTTTACCTTTTGTAAATATCTTTTATCATAAATTACTGGTTAATAATACGAGATATTTTAAATATAAATAACACGAAATAACGTTACCTTAGTATTATAACGAGACTCGACTGCAATAGTTATGTTGATAAAATTTGAAACAATTATTCATCATATTAATGAACCTCAATATCCAATGAGATACTGTTTTACTGATGTTGAAACTTGTTCATGTTGTATACTAATTTCTCCTTTGGCTTCAAATTTTACCAATATAATAATGACAATCGTGTTTTACTATAACGCTAATGAAATTTTAAAACCTTTTATATAAAACATAGAATGTTACATAATTATATTAAAAATTTTCAGTAATAAATATTCAAATAGTCTCGTAATGGGTATAAAAAATAACTAAACGTAAAAGAAAAACAAAACCTTGAACAATAAAACTTCTCTATTACTAAAAATCAGCCAAGTTTCACATTTCCCACAAATTTGGTGAACGTTCATTTTAAAATGGATAATTGACGAATAATTAATGAAATAATCTGAAACATTATGCATTTTAAATACATAACTCTATCAGCCAAATATTCCCCATGACCATCATCGTATGCCTTTTCTGTTTCTAATTACGTTATCTGCGAGAGATTCGCCAGATGCTAGAATCTCGCGGATTCCACGCTGGATTTTCCATTCGACCAGACGCAGGAAAACGCTTCTTTCTCGTGGTTCGTGCATTGAAACCGGTTTCATTCCGTATATGCTTAAATCCAGTTTCCTTTCACCTTTACTCGAGAACTATCGGTGTCGTTCGCCGGTATCGTGGCTTATCAGGGTGTTTCGCGTTTGTTGGCCGAGCACAATGCTTATACGCGTTCCTCGTTTCGCTTCAGTCTCGTAATCGAACTTTCGTGTGGTCTTTATCGAGATCGCGACTCCATTAACGAAACACGCGTGTCTCGAGTATTCGTCCTCGAATAAAGCGTTGCCGATTGGAAACGGTTGTCTACCATTTTTATCTGGTCCACCTCTTCTTAATCTCGTCGATTTGTTCGTATACGTTAACACAATGCTTCGAGATCGGCCCCGAAGATATCGTCAAGGTACATCGAGTTTCGTTCACGCTTTGCCTTTCAATCTTGCCGGACTTCGTCGCGAGTCCATGTTCAAATGCAGCGACATTTCTTTCGATCGTTTCTTTTTCTTACTGTACGGTCTTTTTTACAAGCTAATTTTTCGCGAATATCTTGAAGCCTATTTCTTTTCTCTTTTTTTTTTTTGTCGTTTTCTTACGAGATAATCGTTCCATTAACGCGACTTCAGTATGCGAAAGCAGTTGCGTCTGATCTTTTCCTTGAAACATTTTCGAAAACACGGCCGTATAATATTTTGTTATACAGATAAATGCCTTCTGATAAAATTAAATATGGATATTTAAAGAGACATTCACTGGTTACGAAAAGTATCTGCTTCAGTTATTTACATTTTATTTTCCAATGATGTGTTTCCTTATCAAATTTTACATTTCATAATATCATGTTTCCTCTATCGTATGAAAGTGCCATTAAATGATATGGAATTTAATACACTTGAAGCTAATTAGTTAGCATGTAAATGTTACAATAAACACAGTGATGTGTAAATATGTTAGTGTACATATGTAGTTACTGTACATGAAGAAATTATATTGCACGTGGCGTGGAAAGCTACGTATTATATTTTTAACATGGTTCTCAAGAAAGGAGGGAGTTTGCAAAGAAAGTCAAGTAGACAAATATTACAAATATTAACATCGTATTTATTATAAACTTATATACATGAAGATTTATGAGAAAAGCATAAAGAATATTCGCAAGTGTAGGACTTTCCAAACGATACTACTAACTTTTAACAATGAGTAGCCGTATAAGGAACGTAAGAGTTCTTACGAAGCGTCCTTGACGCTTTCACCTCTTTCTATTTGATATTCTAATGCGCTTTCGGCCTTCCTCAACCCTTGTACATTCCAACTTTCCATCCCAGCGTAAGTGTATTGGAATTCGAAAAATGAGTAGGTGGTGACTTCAAGGACGCTTCAAGGTCACCGATATTTTTATGAGTAGCATTCGAATTAGGTTCAAAGCGGACGCGCATGTGTTGGTGTATGGAGTGTTTATTTGTAGAAACATAACTGACTTTGGAACCTCTTTAGCACCTCCACAGATAAACTCACACTTGATTTTCTAACATTTCTTTAGTCACTGGAGATTCCATTCTGTTTTCAAGATCTCGTGTCTTAGATGTTGCGATTTAAAAATTTTTTAGTCAGTCAAGATCTCAATTCTAGAATTGAAGATTTAAATAGAGGAGGAATTTGCTTTTGTTTGATATTTTAAGAGATAGTTATTCGAATAAATTGCAGTATCCGAGTTTGCGACTCGATGAACAGGAAATGGTTCTCCACACTTTACGCGACGAATGTGTAATTATAATCACATAAAATAACAAATGAACGCGCATCTCCGTCGGCTGTTTCATAAAAACGATAGACTTAACACATTTGATATAATTCGGCCACATATTGGAAATCTCAGTCAGCCTAAGGTCAGCTCGAACTATTACCTCGCAAAATTTAGTAATGAGTATTTAAATTTTCATAACAGTAGTGAAGTAGAACCAATCACACATGAAATAAAAATTTTCCCCGAGTAGTCAGAAAATAGAAACGGTAAGATGACAATCTTCATTCATGTTAATTCAAACAACTTAATAAATCTCTGTATTTATTTGACTGTTAAATATTTTTGTTTGACTTGAAATACTTTTTTCTACGATAACTTCAAATAATTATAATTCGAAAAATTTCTCTAATTTATTTATTTTTTTTTCTGGCTGAAAGGATCTAAGTTTCAATAATAATTTAATAATTTGAAAAGACCAGCAAGATCTTGCTAACGTTATTTCTAATTTCATACTTTTTCATATTTATCTCCCGTATCAAGTCCAAACTAGTTACTTAGTATGCATAATTTTGTGTTCATAATTATGCATTTCTCTTGAATAACATTCTCATTAGATATCCATTATTCAAATTATTATTAGTTGTATCCTTGAATATCGTTCCCATTAAATATCCATTATCCGAATTGAAAAGAAAAAAACCGAGATTCGCGTAAACGTGACTTGCTCGAACGTGACTTGGAAACATCAAAGGATCGCAACGACTGGAACGAAAAGAGGAAAAATCTGATACGAGAGTTAGCATCCGCTAGGAAGAATCGTAGAGGCGACCCGGCGACGCGGCGCCACAATACTCTGCATACTGTTGAATAACATCGCTAACGACGATGCGCGTTGAATTGGAGTACGTGTGCACCTTGTGCGCAGCACGGTCGAGCGAGTCGACTGGAATGATCGATGCGACGTCGATCGATCGTCGGACGATCGCGAAACGCTCGAAAATCGCAAAAACATCGGACATCGCGGTCGAGTTCGTGCATCCGCCTACGCGTGTACCAGTTGCAGCCTTGGCCGACTGACGAGGCCGCGATTCTGTTTTTATTTCCCTGCCGCTCGCTATTGATGCGTCTTCCTTTTCACCTTAGAGCTCTCTCGCGCGCAAAATAAAATTCCCCACCATGCGCGACGGTGCAATGACAACCAATAAAAAATTCTGTCGACAACGATAGTTATCAAAGTAGATTAAAAATAACATTCGCTACTAGTGACCAAAAGTGGTAACGATCATTCGTACATAATGAATAATTTGATTTGACGATGATCTTCTATCTGGATGAACTGAGGCAGAAATAATCGGCACCTTTAATTACGTGGTTAGTAATTAGCAACGTGTTTACGTGTCGTCGTTGAAACGGGCTTTTAAACTGTACAAGATCCGCGCTCGTGCACACGCGACGCCACGTTGAATTATTTATAAGAATCGAGGCTGACCACTCTCGATGGATGCCTTCTCGACATAATATCCGGGCATTAAATGCTAATAATAGAAATTCTGCTATTTCCCTCGTCTCGTGAAGACACCGTCTTCCGATTTGCCTAGCAAGCCCAGGAGGCCAGCTGTCGCGTAATTACTCGATTGCACCTACATTCCAGCGGGCTTTCATTAATTCCGATGGGGACGTGCCCGTCGATTTCACGTCGATGGAATCTTCAACGCGATAGCATCGTCCGGCAATTATTCACCTTGATGATTTTCGTCCGCCGCAGTTGTAAATCAACCGTCTGTGTCGCGATGTCGATGTGGGAGATATTTTATTACGCGACAGCGTGCGTCAGGAGGTGAGATTTCTCGATCGTATTAGCACGGCACATTTTTTGTGGGCGTGACTGTAGCTTCTCAGTCTCTTTTAGAATGATTTTTGCGAAGTTTTAGACTTTTGTTAGAGGAAGATCAAGTTTTTATACGCATCACAGAGTTCTAGAGCACGGCTGTCCAATCTTTTAGATCTTCTGGGCCTCATTGAGCCAACAAATTTGTCGAAAGTTTACAAATAGTTTACATATTTTTCTATCAGTTCAATGTAACCTACGTACAAGTTTTTTCAATCGATTAGAAAAATGTAGTTGTATTAATTAAAAAAAACATGAAAATTTTTAATAAATTTGTTTCTTTTTGGTTATCAAACTCATCAATATCTGATACGAAGAGTATTTTCAAGATGCTCGTCTACAATTTTTCTCCTTATTTTATTTTTTGTGTGCTTTATATGGGGAAAAAATCCGTTCGCAAATATAAGCACTACTTTTAAAAAAAAGGGATTCATGGTTACATTCATGGTTACAATCATTCGAATAATAAAATTCTTATTCAATTATTTCAATTTTGGTTATATAACGTCGGCCGCGAGTTGGACACACCTGTTCTAAAGAGAAAAAAAGAAAATCTTAAAATATTTTCGACAGTAGCATATGTCGAATTCTAAAACGCGTGAATTGCACAGTGTTGTTGCGATCGTGTCTAGCTTTTCGCGACCATTTGTCATCATTCGACGCCACAAACTTAATCTCGTTATCTGGTTGCAACGCGATAACGATTCGATGGACAACTTCGATCTACGCGTCGTGGCTTAAGATTACACGATTGCATCAATCACAGCCGCGTGAATCTGCGAAACACAATTTATTACACGTTATAAATTTCACAGAAATAAATCTTTTGTCGATCACTTTATATGTTTTGCTTAAAATTAATGAAAACAAGTTGATCGTGAAAGTATCATACGTGTCATGTAGTTAGATTCTGGTCGTACGGTGGGCTGTTATTTCCCACGATGGGAGACCTAGAGATTCTCGCAGTGCGCAATGGATTGTCGGTGGCGCACTTTGTACCGATCGTATCGAAATTTATTGCGAACAGAATCGACGTGGCGTTAATCGTAAGCTGCTTAGACGGTTCATTGGCGGCCGAACCGATCGAAAGAAAGCCGATTATCGCTGCCACCCACGGCCTTCTCTGCGGATTACACGCGATCTGTTAGATATCACTTGTTACCTAGTATTTCACGATATTAGCCAACCAAAGTACAGGTCAAAATCATTCAAGATCACAGAAGGATAAATAGCGAGACTGAAATAAATATATAACTCTGATTCTTGCGATTCAAACTCTCTGACTACGTTCCAACTCTCTGACAAAGATTCCAGAAACGTAAACGTTTTTCGTCACACGATCGACAAAATGAAACACGAAGGAGACGATTGGCTGGGCAACGCGACCGATCTTGGTCAAGTCTGGAGGGGCCAGAGTTTAATTAAAAGCAATCGGGATACTAGCTAAGGAGTACTCGTCTGTTCACCTAAAGCTAAACGATTCATCGTTATCGTCGCGTGAACCGTAGCTCGTTCGTTCAAAGGGGACGATGGCAATTAGAGCGTCGCAGCTGCGACGAAAGGTCACCGATAAAGCTTTCGGAGGGCTGTTTACAATGCTCTTATCATCACGATAGATGTTATCGCGCGGAGTGTGTGCGCGTCGCGGCGGCACGTCTTTGATGAGTTTTTCCCCCCAACGATCCGCTGCGCGAGACTCATCATCATCATCATCGTCCTTCTCTCGTTTGTCTTCTTTCTGTTTTCCAAGGCATGCTTCAGCCTCGTCCGCAGCCGCGGGTTAAGTGAAATCTAATTGTTAAGTGAAGCGCTCGTTAATTATCGCCAAGATAAATCACCTCGTGCTTGATTTTGCATATTCGGAGGAGATACGTTGCGATACCTTCCCCCAGATTGTGGAAAGATCGGTGATTAACTTCGAGACTAACTACGTATACGTGCATACGTAGCCAGTTGGGTGTATCGGTGTATAATTTGGCCGTTGTCAGTCTTGTTGATTAATTAAAGTAATCGCTCTTGTGTAGGTCTCGGGGGAATTTCATTTTGCGATTTCTGTCGGCGTTTGTGATCTTTCAAAACGATGACAATGGTTTTCTTAGAGTTAGATAATAGTTGCGGAGTTGAAATTTATTATTTCATTGTAGCATTTTGTTACGTTGTTTATTATGATTTAGACTTAGAATTCCTTTAGTTCTTGATTTCTTTGTTCCCTACCGTATTTCTAAAGTCCATTATCTTTTTTTAGTGTTGCTTCTTCAGCGGATGCAAACAATTAATCGATCGATTATTAACCAACTTTATCAGTATCATAATGGAATTAGATTCGATTGCCATTGGCTGTGATAGCAGAGGAGCAATTTATCCTCTGTTGCCATCAATAAATAAATCGAATGGTTCGCCGTTTAATAGAATTATTACGTTAAAGATCGTTAAAGTATCAGATACGAAAATGCAGGGTAACACTAATTGATTAACTCAATGAGAAAATGAAGATATCGCTATTAATTTATCGAGTATTGCCCAATCTTGAGAACTTTTTTAATAAAATCTGAAGAAACATCTTTTCGAAATTAGTCTATAAAAATCAATAACGAAGTAATCGTCAATCGTAGCACTGATGCCAAAATCGGCGAAGCATAACTGATCTTAATTGCCTCGAGATCATTGAATTTGAGTTCAGTTCTGCGTAAATAGGTTACTTTTCAATTTTTGTCCATTTATTCTTCGCAAATAGTGAATATTTTAAAAGTTTCTCTATTTTCGTACATTCGTATAAAACGCTTCAACGACACGGACATAATTTTTGTAGAAATGATTTGAAAATTTCTGAATATAATTCTATTACATAATTTACTGGCGAATAAATATCAAACGATGCAGATTTTCGTTTCATTCGGTGAAATGTGTTTTAAAATGCTCTGTCCTTGCCTCATTGTCAGATAACCGATCGAAGCCGACGTTGCACGTTTCATTCTTCGTAACCTTTCGATGCTGGAGAACGCGTCTGTTCAATTTTCAATTGCATTTCGCAATAAACGAGGTTTTCATCTGCGGTTTTCCCTTCGAGTTGACCGCTCGATTGGAGAGCCTTCGGTCGCATTAGCAATGCAAATTGCGATACGTCTGTCAGGAAATTAATTGCACAGAAATTGGACGTCCGTTAGCGACGGCAGGATTGACGATAACGCGAATGTTTCAGCGAACGTTTCGCGAAATAAGGACGAACGATTGCGAAACGAAGAGAAATAGAAATAGAAGTTTCTCTTTACTTTTTCACTGGAAAACCAATCGTTTTTTTTTTTTTTTTTTTCATCGATCGAACGCTTGAACTGTGAATCAGCCAGGCTGAAAACTTGGATGGAGTCTTCGATCCTTGAAATGTCTCAGATACACTCGTGTACGTGGGTTAACTTGGAATCGAACGCGGATAGCGGAAAATTACGACGAAATAGATATTAGAATGATCGCGTATTTCAACGGGAGCCAGGCCGGACGCTGACGCAAAGTATTCGAAACGAGAGAATCGCTTGCAGTGTTACGAAAGAATTAAATCGCTTTAAAAGAATTTAACCGGTTCGAATTCGTTGCACTGTAAAGGAACGCGCGTGCGTGCACTTCTATAGAATGGCATTTCGAGTGCTACCTTATTTATTTATAACTGTAAGGTAGCACTTTTAGAAAATTTTCGAACGAAGCCGATGACGCGAACGTTCGGGTAAAAATCGTAATCTGTTGCAAGAGAATCGAATCGGTCGATTGCTTCGATAAGGAAAAACGTATGTACTTACACGTACATGTTTTCTACGCGCATTGCCATTTTTATCTTCCGACACGTGCGTCTAACAAAACCACGAAAGATTCGGAATAATAAAAGTTTTCATTGCTAGGATGTTATTAAATCCGGCAGAAATTTAAAACTGAACAATTCTAATTGTTTTAGTGAACGATTCTCTGTACAGTTAACACTAGAACTACGATTGAAGCATAGTATTTGCATCAGGAACATTGAAATAAAAAAAAAAACATAGAGAAACTTTATAATACAACGGACTAAATAATTTTACGAAAAATTATTTAAATCTTTAAAAATACGTCTGTAAAATGTCTAACAAAAATTATAAATTGGTAATTTCGACCACTTTGGTAGTTCCAGTATTAATTGACCCTGAGAATTATTTAAGATATTTCAGTGATTATATGTTCTCGTTCGTCAGATGATCGATGTTCAGAATGCAACAATTAATCTAGATAATCAACAAAGGATCAGATTGGAATTTTTGCACACAACAGAGGCTTTTGTACACGTGTCAGTTCACTGTACAAACAACTTGCAAATTCAACGCGAAAAGGAAGAAAAGAAACGCGACACGATTACATCAGCTCTGTCATTGTCAGAGATCGAAGCCTCCTCGAAGCTTCCTTTCCCCGGTAGAGACCAGTATGTCTTCATTTCTCGCGATCCTTGGTTCGTTAACGGCACGCGCAAGTTCAAGAATCTACTCCGAAAGAAGACTGTACCCGCTGCCTCTCTGTTACATCATCGTAATCTGTTCGCTCGGTCCCGATACCGTCTGATTTATCGAGAATCACGCGAGCCTGGTGTTTTCACGAAGCCTCTGGGGGAACCGTGTTCGCGGATCTTCCACAGGTCGGTTTCACAATCAGGAAATACCTGACATTCCACGGATCGATCGTATCGTGTCGGATGCAGTAGCGTAGAAATTCGAGAGGCACAACCTGCCAGGAGGAACCGACACGCTACGTATTCTGTCGCGTTGCACGATGCGAAATTAACAGGTACATTTGCGCGTTTAGGATGTGTATAGTTAGCTAGCTGCAAGAAAGAGTACGAATGTTGCTTGAATTGGAAATATCACAACAGAGACGTCAACTCCAAGTAATTTCTCCAGTTGTTTGAGACGTGTTTAAATCTACGTGCGTATAATTTAATTAGCAGTAATTAAGCATATTTGTAGGTGTTCTTTTCTAAATTGTTCGACTCTCTCGTTTGTTATTCGATTCTTGTTTTCTAATTAGTTAAATTAATAGTTAACGAGAATACACATCCCTACGTTTTCGTCGAATAAATGTATATGAAATGCTCGATACAGAGACTGTGATTAACTATATTAAAAAATCAGAGTTGGAAGTTGTTTCAATTTCAAGCAAAAGGTGCATCAAACTTTTGACGTGTAGTGAGAATATGTGATTGGCTGTTTGAAAGTGAATTTTATAGGATTTGAAGTAACGAAATTGCTCGTGTACATATATCCTCGATGGATTTGCAGTTGAAACAAACGTCAAACCTAAGTTTTTCGCGTTTCATTCGATAAACGAGAGAACGAGAGAAGGAGATACAGAGTAAATTATTCGAGCTTCGCGGATCGACTCGGCTTGCCACGCTATACCAATAAACAACGCTGGCTATCTGTACTCCATTCTAGAATATTGTTGCATTGCTCTATCAGCAACCGGTTGTTTGGTAACAAGACACGGTGCACGTTGCACGATATTAAGCCATTTCTGCTGGCTTATCTGCACGCTGGCACGTCGTACGTCGAGTCAGCTCCGGCTCGCGGCCCGAGAAATCGATATATTAGCAATTTCTCGTCGTGCATTCGCGAATTTCGCATGGCCCCGTGCACGATCGTGCAAATTATTTCACGTGTCAGATAATTTTCTTTTTTTTCTCTTTTTTCTTTTTTTTTTTTTTTTTTTTTTGAACGGCGAACCTTGAGCTATATTTCTTCCGCGAATTGCACAAGGTTGGGACAAGCGAAATTCAAGAAGGAGAATGCTTAGATTCGGAGAAATTTGAATATCATATTTTTGACTTTAAGTAGTTCAACTTTGAAATTATAAGTTTAAGTTGTAAAATCAGTTTCGAAGTTACAAATTATATTTTCTGTTTGTATCTCTTCAATTGTATTCTTCTTTTTCTTTGAGTGTTTCATTCATAAAAATATATAGAAGGTGGTAAAATTTGTATTTTAAACTAAGATCTACTTTCTGTAGATGAGATAACGACATTGAATGGTCGATGATCTGAACAGAGATGGAATTTTTTATACTTTTCCTCCGAATTCTTACTTTTATAGAAAGAAGTTTCCATTATTAACCAACGATTCTGCAATACAATAGAAATAAATAGGAATTTGTTTTATCTATCATAATAAACACTCTAATGGATTTCATATATCTTCCACTGATAAATGTTCTAAAATTTATTCTCGTAACAATAAAAAAATTATCGTCAAAAAAGTATGATATTTCAAAAGGAAATATACAATACACCAAATAACAATTTTGCCATCGTAAAAATGAAGTGTAGAGACTTGAAATTCAACGCACTGAATTTAATCAGTTTAGTCAAAAAAAAATTCTGTCCAAGATTACTTTCCACGTTCTTTCTCCAAACTTCGTACTTGCATCACAACGTTAATCAAGAAAAAAGAAACTGGTCCGCCTTGGAGCTAGTCATAATTGGACTGCTACTAGAATTTTTATTTATTTATTAAAGACGCAGAATGCGTGGAACGTGAATGTACGTGGTCGTTGCCAACTTTCATTAGGCGAAACTAGTTTCCACGTGGCTCCCACCTTAAATTACAAAATTGCACAAAAATCGGCAGCCTGGTCATAAATAAAAATTATTTATTATTTTAGGAAACTTTTCTTATCGTCTATAGATTTTCTTATCGAGTTCTTTTTTTTTTTTTTATTGGCCGTACGAGCACGTCCAGTCACGTCGATTTTATTCATTCATAAAAATTAATTGAGCACCGATTGCGTTGGTCGTGTTTTTCCAGCTGACTAGTAAAATACGCATCAACAGCGGGAATTCGATTGGCGACAGGTTCCGAGAGCTGTTTGTAGAGAGAAAGGCGGTATTACCAAACGTTTGCCACGAAGCCGATCGTTGAATGAAATTTAAGTGGGTCACGCATGAATGAAATCGTGCGCCATTCTTTCTTGCACTGTCTTCTACTCCGTCGTATTTTTTCTTTCTTTTTATCCTTTGCACTCTCTATTGATCTTTGTCGATCTCTCGCTCGTGCTGAACGTGGGTGACCGGATGAAGTTTTATACGATTTTACACGATCACTCGGACATCCCGTGTGGCACGATAGAGTCTCTGATTTCGATTTTCTATTTTTTTCTTTTTGAGGACTTTTTTTTAGAATAGATGGATTTATACTCTTCTTGACGAGGCTTCGAACAATACATTATGTGTGCACATTTTTTATATTTACGTTCAAAGATATATTTGCTTCTTTTGAATAGAAAATAATACAAACCATCCCAAGTAGAGTATTTATTGTATTCAAGAGATGAAATAAATAAAGTTCTATTTAGTTTCCATTTTCTTAGTTTTATTCAGCGAAACGTGAAAGTGCATAAAAATCCATGATAACGAAGAATTAAAAGTACGGATTTTAGGACGAAAAACCTCTATTAAACAGTTAATATTTAACTTTATTATTCAATATTTTGTCTAGTAGGTATTTAAATTTCCTCTCCTCGAGTTATATCGAGTTTTCGCGTTTTCTAACGCATTTCATCCAAGATTTGGAGATAGAAAGGAATAATAGATTCGTTATCGTTCGTTTCATTAAAGTCGCGACAATACGAGAGAGTTATACGACCGTTTCAGAAAGTAGGCTACAATCTACGACCACGGTAACGCGTATAAATGCAGATTAGAGGCGAGACCGATACAATCGGTGCAATGTAATTAAATGCCAGCCGTACGTCTATCATTTTTCGAGAATTCTAACCGGTCCGGTTGGCTTTTCCCTTTCTTCAGCTGAGAAATTTATTATTTCCTTTCGCACGAGTGTCGCATTAATATCGATGCTCATGAGAATATTAAATTCACTGTTAATCGAGCTCAGATACACGTAAATAACGACTGAGGAAAGTATTCCAACACTTGTCGAAATCTTTTATGACTACGTATCTCGCGAGTGATAAATCGAACGCTCATTTTATTAGCACTAATAAAATTGAAATTTCACCGCCGTTACACCGGCTAATAATTTTTTTTTCCTTTTTTATTATACTTATTCGTTGAAGATACAAATATGGCATGTGCAATATTCTTGAATGAATAAAATAAATATTGCACCAACTTCACGCGTAACTTTTCTTAAGAATTTACAACGACGATTTTGCCTCTTGTTAATTTTCCAAATTTCTGAACTTTCAAGTTCCCGAGTTTTCGATCTTTAATTCGCGAAGTTTCCTTTAATTTCCAAATATTTTACTTCTCAAATTTTTTAACCAGCTGTCGAATGCATAATTTTTTTTAACGATAAAACGTGTTGCGCAAGTTTCAAGTAACTGCGAAAAATAATTGAATCTGAATTTATATCTTAGAATTTTTTATATCTCTTTTAGTTTCATCTTAAATGTTTTTATATTGTTAGAGGTTCACAAGGATTTATTCCGTGTATAATTTCATATATTTTTTTCCGAATAACTTCAACTCTGATAACCGACGGAAGACTCGACATGAGCCTTTGTTTTACGATGTTGATCACGTCGGTTTGAAAGGCTTAATCCGAGGATCAAGAAAAGGACACGATCGATGTAGCTGCTCGATATTTCTCATCGTCGCGGCATTAATTGACTGAATCAGACAGAAGTAGACGGGTTTAAGATAGGTTTAAATCTTTCTTCGGAACCTGATTACCGATCGGGTTTATTAAAGCGAGAAACACTCGCTCGCGTCGATACGACACGCTATCACGCACACGCGAGGCACCTGCACGCGCGTATGAACCGGACGCGAAGTTCATTTGAATAATTGTTATCAGCTGGAGGCTGTGGTCAGCGTGGGCGTATCTAAGATTTATCTCTCATTCGTAAAAAATCAAAAACCGACGGATTTCGTAGAGAAATTGTATTTATGGAGAAAATAGTTCGATGTAGATTTCAGCGATCGATTTCGTTAATTTTTGAAAGCAGGATGAAACAGAAAAAGAAAATGATGGATATTTACTGTCAGATATGTAATACACCAGTTGTTAAACATGTGATACTTATTATTTATTAAATATGCAATATTTGATAAATGAAATTGAGTATGATGTAATACTTGATGTAACATCAAAGATATCATAACATTAATAATTTACAATATTTAACGTTCAACTACTCGTCACTTTTTATATTTTATAAGAATGTAACTTCATTCATCCTTCGTTTCTATCTAAATGCCAAATATCGTAGTATTTGCTTTGAATATTTTATACATCACACGGTAGGTTTCGTAAATTTTTACACTCTTAAATTACAAAATGGGCTGTCGTGAAATATACCGAAAAAAAATTGCGTTCCTTCTTAATCATCAGTGTGTTCTACTTTTAACACCAGAGCTACTGGACGATTGAAACATGAAGACTGTCGTCGAAGAAGTTAGAGTGTAAAATGAATAGCAAAGTTTATAATAACGACAAAGGACACAAACTTTTATTCGAATATTTTGTAAAAATTATCCAAATCACTAAAAATACAACGTTGCAAATCTGCAGAGTTGTACGTTGGAAAATTACAGTAAATTGGTCGTCTTGACCGCTGATTAGTAGCTCTAGTGTTAAGTAGAATATACCTCGTCGCACTAGTCAGACACAGCTTCGTCTGACCGCGGGAGATCCCTTAGCTGGCACTCTGATCTAGCTAGGTTCCTTATTGTCTGGTGCTAGACGTGAGAACACGTGAGCATGGCTGCGTAACCAAGAATCGTATGTTGTTGCTAGAGACCACCTACGCCAAACAAAGGGATATGAGTCACGGATTTTATTTCGAGGTAGCAAGTAGTCCTGAAATAGACAGCGTCCCACGACGAGAAAAGGCGATCCGTCTATTTAAAGGCTAGCTCGACGACCGGCTTCTCATTCGATTCGATCGAGCACGTGGCTTCCGGTTCGATCCTTCTCCGGTACGAGAACGGGACTTTGTTACAAATCAAAAGAAGTTGTTATTTGTGTTCCACGACGCAGACTTTCGCGAATCTTGAAACAATTCACTGAACTGCCGAGATCTCGAGAGAGAGATAAAGAAAAAGAATTCGATTGGTCACATCGGCAAAACCAGACGAATGTGGCGGTTAACTACCCCGTAATTAAGTCTCGTCTCCGAATCGTAAAAGCTTACCAAGCTCAATAAAATTCTTCCGAGAGTCGTGACAGCTGAGCCTCGTTGCGATTGTCGCTGAAGTTCCACGGTGTATCATTAGCGAGTCAAATTAATATCAGCGAGTCAAGGATTCAAATATTTTCGCGAGTTTGCTTAATAACGTCGCCGTGTTTGCGCTGTTTTACAAATTTTACGCGTTGTTGCGCCGTTTCGTTTTTAATGGGTCAACGCGAAGCATGTGTGCGAAGCATCGTCGCTCTTCGCGTGAGAAAACCGTGCAACGGAAACCAGTCGACCAGGCGTTTGTACGGTCTCGCACGTGCAAGAATGCGCAACCGGTAACGTAAGAGGCTGAGCGACTTACACGATCGATTCCTCGATACTTTCTTACGACTGCGGGAACAATCGTTTGACTCTGCTCCGCGACCGGTTTCGCGTTCCTTGTTCCTTTTTTCTCCCTTCGATTTTTCACAGACGTAGAATTCCCAGAGGGCGTATTCCCAACTTATTTTGTCTCGGGCCGAGTGAAAATCCTCGTGTCATGTCAGCTGACTCGCTTACAAACTGCAGTATTCACATTTTTTCCTTTTTTAGTTTTTGATTTTTGTTTCGCTATTGTTATAAACAGGTGAGCAAATTTACTAAATTTCACTTATGAAAAATCAGCTGTGCACGTTGCGTTACTCAGTTTGTGTAATTTCACGAATAGTCACGAGCTAAATTAATGTCATCGTTGCAACAAGAATTTATAAGAGGAATCAATTTAGAATTTTACTATTTAGAAAGACTCGTTATTGAACAGTCTTAACATATCGAAGTAAAGAACGTTGTTCATCCTACAGTCCCCATGACAGAGATTCGAATTAAAATTAATTCAATAATCCCAGTTGAGAGTCGATTTCAAATTAATAATAAAACAAATATTGAACAGTCTTAACATATCGAAGTAAAGAACGTTGTTCATCCTACAGTCCCCATGACAGAGATTCGAATTAAAATTAATTCAATAATCCCAGTTGAGAGTCGATTTCAAATTAATAATAAAACAAATAAAATGCAGATAGATGCAATTGGAAAAGTATTTGTCTATTTTTTAATTTGACCAAATTTATGAAACTTATAATAGTGTAGTATAATAATGTAAATAGTCTATATAATACCGTGCGTTTAATTTATTTCATTAAATTCTCGATTCATTTATTTAGCCAAGTGGAGTGCAAATTTTTATAAAATCTCGCTCGTCAATTTTCCGACTCAATCCTGCGGTAACAAACCTTTAACTTCAGGGTAGTCAAAATCCCTTCGTTTCGTCAATAGAGGCTCGTTAGTTTTTATCAATGGAATTTCACAAAGCTTGCTTGGTCCTTTCACGATAGAAAATTATCAGGAAGTGCGAGCAGTAGAAAGTTACCGTTTCTTATAAATATGCAAGAGAAAAACGAGGAAACGGAGGAGCACGGTGCTTCATTACACTGCATAAAATACGAAGGAAGTATCTGTTACACAACCAATTCGTTAACATAAACTTTTACAGCCACGGCCGTTAACCTAGACGATCATATTCCGAGCAACAGAGTCGTTGCTTTTCTTGTTCGCTGTTCGAAAGCACTAAATATTTTACCTCGGGTACTGTATTAAATAAAAACACCAAACGACCACTCACAAACACAAAGCAACTGCACTGTCTAACTTCTCTAAGTCATCACTTGTCTGGGAAACTTCACACCAGCGCTGTTGGAATGAAGCAGCGATACTGGATTATTTATCGATTTATCCGTGTTCCGTCTTACGCACTATGGCACACCACCATCCACGACTCACTACTACACTCGCCTTGTTTACATCTCACACACACGCACGCATCCACTTACATCCACTCCAAGAAAAAAGACAGTCGACAGCGTTTGGAAGATTCGAGACAGTCAGTCGAAAAAGGGAATCAATCGAGACAACAACGTCACAACTCATGTACAAATCTAACACATAATAAAGGAAATATAATAATATAGACAATAGTGTAATAGTGTAAATAAAAGGGCAATCCTCCTAAGACAAGACGGTAACATTGAACTAGTTAGTATTCGTAAAGGGATACTAACACCGTGGTCGGAAATTTCCGTTTTTTTTTGGAATTCTGGTACGGAACAACCCGCGAAGTTTCTTTATACATCCGAACAAACAGCTCGAGTGTTTCGTCGGTGGGGAGGGGACAGAGACTTAAATTCGTGGAACAACAAGTTTAACACGGATTATTTTGATCGCGTTCCACCGGCCGAGGCAGCAGCAGTTCTCTTATGTTTGGTCGTTGCGTATCGTTGCGCGGGATCGTTAAGACGCGAAGCCGATGCAAATAAACGAAACGATTTTCCGCGATGCCGGGAGTACGGCCGTGGCTCTCGATTCTGAAATCTGACTTGCTAATACCGGCACGGTGCACACGCACCCAGTCGTCCCCGACTGGTCGCGAGCATGCTGGCGCTTTGCAAGTCTAATTTCAAGAAGCGCGCACCACCTTCTCTCGTCTCTCCATCTATTAATTGCGATCCTGTCTTTACTCTCGCTCGTTTGTCTCTGTCTCTCCTTCCTCTCTCTCTCTCTATTTCTTTTTCTTTCCTTTCTTGCAATTCGTGCTCTTCTTCCTCGAGAGAGGTATCGAAAGTGTTACGGAAATTGCGAATCGACCAGTTATACTGGGTGTCGTGGCGATTTCACTTGGGATTTCAATCCTGAGGAAGTTGAGGAAAGATTGCAAGAATATTTATATACGTAATAGTAATTGTCGACACTTCAAACTTATATGTATTATAAGTTCGGAAAAGAAATTTACGGGTAATAAAATTCTCGATGTATTCGAAATATGTTTAAAAAAAATCCGAGAAAGTTTTTAATTTCACTCTTTGGGATGATGATTGAATCAGGGCTTGTCAAAGTGTGGGTGGCAGAAATTCTAGCAAAATTAAAAATGTAGTATGAACATTTAGTCTTTATTTTGTCTCTTTGATATATAATAAAATTATATTCATATACCAAAGAATTCGTTTCGTATAAATTTCCTTTACGATTTACTGCCAGCAAATATTTCAATTCGTGTTCCCAGTTTATGTATCTCCGTACCAGGACTTCTTCCAAGATTTCTCAATTAGATAATAATATGAGATTTACACGAATGACGATCGTCGGGATCCATGACGATTAATGGATTAAAGCAACGATCCAGGAATTTCCATCCAGCAAATATTGTCGCCACGTGCAGATATTCTCGTGTATCAAAATTACCACATTATGGAGAGAGGGCAAAGGCTCTGAGGACAATGTTCTTCCCGTTGGAGGCAGATCTTTGGCCTGGCTACGTGTTAAATTCTTCAGCTTCTCTCTCTTTCTCTCTCTTTAGGAGAACAAAGTCTCCTGGTCGCATACCTTTCCAGCGTGTAGAGACATCTGGTCTCCCCGCGAAATCGTCACGAGAGACGATGCAGAGTGCTCGTACGTGACCATGATGCTTCCAGCCTCGAAACAGACCACCGTTCGATCGTTCCACTTCTTTTCTTCCTGTTTCTTTCCCCCGGCCAAACATACACTGTGACGCGTATTTTCTCGTCAACAAGTCTCTCATCGGTACGAAAAATCTTCTTCGTCGTCGATTCGAGTTTTAATCCTTCCGTGGATTTGACAAACTCTTCATCCGTCGTGAAATTTGAGATGTAACAGAGTCTGTTTAGAGTTGAGTAGTTGGATTCATTTAATCGTACATTTCGTGTTTCTGCGCGATTGACCGTTCGAAACATTTCTATCTGAAACATTCCAATCAGTACAAACTTTCCAACACTTGACTGTTTCAGTTTCTGTCGTCTTGTTATTAAAATAATTAGTATATTTATTATTAGTATAATACAAAAGTATTATTTTATATATATATTAGTATATTAGTTATATTAATTAAAGTATTATTATATATATCATTACAAAAGTATTATTTATATTAGTATATTAGTTAAAGTATTATTATTATATATATTATATTATATATTAGTGCAGTACATTTAACTATTTCTCTCGTGTTATTATTACAAAGGAGTTCAATTGTTGAAGAAATATCGAATCATTATAGAGAAACAAATTTCGTCGCCACTAAGAATTTTTATAAATTTATAACGCACGTACGAGACTTACCCCACTCCGAATCGATTTATCTATCGGCGCAAGAGCCGTGTGCATTGAACTTAATTTTCGTTCTTACGTTTTACTTTTTCTTCTTCTTCTCAGGCGACCCGAATTTCTCCTTTGGCGGTCGTGTCACCGTGACACGACCCCGTTTCACGCCACCTCGACCAATTAACCGGTGCATGCCGCGACGATACTTGCTCGCAGCAAGATTCCAGATTCGTCGTCGCTCATCGTTTTCAGTTTTACGAGCGAGACATCACAGACGCGCCGCCTGAAAAATGCCAATTCCCGGTGACGAGGAAAACCGACCGCGACGCCCACCGTCGGTTGATCCGCGCTTCCCCGTGTGTACGATTGTCCCTCGACCGTGACTATCGCACCGCGTCGACGATTCATTGGAATTCCGATGGAATCCGCTCGAAAATGCTCGGCGAAATTGCGGAGAAATGCGAGCGATCTCTTTCGAGTGAATCAATATTTAATTAAATGTAATAAAATTGAAAACTGGAGACTTGGAAATGCAGGAAGAATTATTTGAATGTTTGAACGTTTGGAATGTTGGGATCTTGGATGCTTGGAAATGCTTGGAAAGTTGAATCATTAAAGATTAAAGATTTCAGAGTTTAGAAGCCTGGGCATTTGAGTGTTTGTGAACGCTTGGAAATTGGAGATTTGGAAATGCGAAAGCTGAATTATTGAAATTTAGAGATTTCAGAATTTGAATGTTTGAAGGCTTGAAATGGTGAAAGCTTGGAAGTTTGGAAATTGAAGATTCGCAAATGTTTGGAATGTTGAAGTTTAAAGATTTCAAAATTTGGAAGCCTACGAATTTGAATGTTTAAACGTTTGGAATGTTGAAAGTTTGAAGCTTGGAAATTGAAGATTTGGGAATGCTTGGAAAGTTGAATCATTAAAGTTTAAAGATTTCAGAGTTTGGAAGCCTGGGCATTTGAGTGTTTGTGAACGCTTGGAAATCGGAGATTTGGAAATGCGAAAGCTGAATTATTAAAATTTAGAGATTTCAGAATTTGAATGTTTGAAGGTTTGAAATGGTGAAAGCTTGGAAGTTTGGAAATTGAAGATTCGCAAATGTTTGGAATGTTGAAGTTTAAAGATTTCAAAATTTGGAAGCCTACGAATTTGAATGTTTAAACGTTTGGAATGTTGAAAGTTTGAAGCTTGGAAATTGAAGATTTGGGAATGCTTGGAAAGTTGAATCATTAAAGTTTAAAGATTTCAGAGTTTGGAAGCCTGGGCATTTGAGTGTTTGTGAACGCTTGGAAATCGGAGATTTGGAAATGCGAAAGCTGAATTATTGAAATTTAGAGATTTCAGAATTTGAATGTTTGAAGGTTTGAAATGGTGAAAGCTTGGAAGTTTGGAAATTGAAGATTTGCAAATGTTTGGAATGTTGAAGTTTAAAGATTTCAAAATTTGGAAGCCTACGAATTTGAATGTTTAAACGTTTGGAATGTTGAAAGTTTGAAGCTTGGAAATTGAAGATTTGGGAATGCTTGGAAAGTTGAATCATTAAAGTTTAAAGATTTCAGAGTTTGGAAGCCTGGGCATTTGAGTGTTTGTGAACGCTTGGAAATCGGAGATTTGGAAATGCGAAAGCTGAATTATTGAAATTTAGAGATTTCAGAATTTGAATGTTTGAAGGTTTGAAATGGTGAAAGCTTGGAAGTTTGGAAATTGAAGATTTGCAAATGTTTGGAATGTTGAAGTTTAAAGATTTCAAAATTTGGAAGCCTACGAATTTGAATGTTTAAACGTTTGGAATGTTGAAAGTTTGAAGCTTGGAAATTGAAGATTTGGGAATGCTTGGAAAATTGAATCATTAAAGTTTAAAGATTTCAGAGTTTGAAAGCCTGGGCATTTGAGTGTGAATGCTTGGAAACTGAAGATTTGGAAATGCGAAAGTTGAATCATTGAAACTTAGAGATTTCAGAATTTGAATGTTTGAAGGTTTGAAATGGTGGAAGCTTAGAAGTTTGAAAATTGAAGATTTGTAAATGCTTGGACTGTTGAAGTTCAAAGATTTCAGAATTTGGAAGACTACGAATTTGAATGTTTGAATGTTTGGAATGTTGGAAGTTTGAAGCTTGGAAATTGAAGATTTGGGAATACTTGGAAAGTTGAATCGTTAAAGTTTAGTAATTTCAGAATTCGAGTGTTCAGAACGTTTAGAACGTTAAAAGCTCAGAAGCTTGGAAATTGAAAATTTTGAAATTTTGTACGTTTGGAACGTTTCGGAATGCTGAAAGTCTGGAAATTGGAAAGTTGAAAGTTTGCAAGACTGAAGAATTAAAAAGTGTCTTCAAATCTTCAACCAGCCAGTTTATATCTGAAACAGACCTGCCACGATCAAACGTTCCAACCTCTGAATCTCATTCTTACATCATCCTGTCCCACTTTCAAACGTCGTTTCAAACGTCAAATCTCGAGCGTCACCTACGAATGAAGTTGAACGTCCAATCTACGTAAGAACATCGAGTTCTCACCCAAGACTGCTACTCAACCAGCTCGATTTGCAGTTAATAAATCGACGAGTGTCGGCTTTGTATCGAGGACACGGAGCCGTAGATTCAATTATCGGCGAATACGCGACGAAATTTTCAATTCGACGTCTCGGATATTGGTCAGGCGCGGATCACACGAGCCGCCAGGGGAGAAAAAAAAAGTTAATGTTCCTCGAGATGAAGACGGACATCTCGTCACGATTGCTCTGAAATACCGCGATTATTTTGCCCCCTCCCCTCCTTTTCTTCCTCGACGTCGACGACGTTGCGTAACGTTTCGCTTCAATTTACAACGATTTACAACGAAATTTCAATCGATCGCAGCAGCCCGATCCAATTAAGGAACACGATCGCAGAAAAATGAACTCTGTTCGAACACGTTTGGTATAATTTATATGGAGACAAACCGGTCTCGATGCAGAATTGGATGGTTTTTCTTCGACGGTTACTTAGGATAATTATCGCGCTGCGATAATTACTCTAGCTACCGTGCAGGAATGCGCTTTGTCGATCCAAAGAGAAGATATTTCTCTATTCCGTGCCTGTCTCGCGGTTTTGCATAATAAACGAGGTGTTTGCAGATCGCAAGACTTTGGATGCTCGTGTAATTAATGATTCGAAAAATATGCGAGATGTTCAAGTCTTGTCCTGCGAGTAAATCTTCGATTAGCTCTTCCACACGGAGTAAGATGGCCAATTCAAGCACAAGGATAGAAACGAGTTAGGTGCGCGATATACGCCGTTCAGAAGCTTGGAGCACTATTTTCTTTTCCAGACGAAATAAATTTCTCTGTTCTTCGAGAAACGAAGTGGTCACGATCGAAAATTGTATTTCCATATTGTGTTTAGATTCTTTGTGCATCTTCTTATTTTCCAAGTTTCACCTGTGTTTTCATACATCGTAAAATATGAAATTATCGTGTTATATATTGCGGAATAAATTTTCTAAAAAATGTCAAAACTTGACACTCTTCCTTTTTAGACTGTTTTATTTCTAATGACCACCCGTGACCAAACGTAATAACTGGTATCAAGTTTGTATGCTTCCGTGCACCCCTAACCATCGTGGCCATAATTACAAAGTACAATGATTCATATAATCCCGTATCCACGGTAATATCAAAATTTTCTCGCCAAAAATATGTCGGCATAGCCAGGAAATTAACACACGGATATTAAATTTTGCAGTGTACGAAATACACTCAAACTTTTGAGTATATCTTTCTCTAAAAGTTTTTAGAATTGACTTGAACAATTTGAGGAGGCCAGTACGTAAGTCTCTCTAAAATCTACAGTAACGTTTCCAAAAGGGAATCGTCGTGATTCGTTTCTGTGAGAGTAAAACCGTTGTTTCAAAACTCATTCCGCGCCGAGACGACAAAATCATGGCGTAGCAACACCGTATCGTAGACAATGCAAAGAGGCACGTTTGTCTGGCGTGCATTCTCTGCCCACACGTCCTCGGATACCGTATTACGTGCGTAATACCTAATGGACGTTTACGACGTTTAAAGGTGGCACAAAGTGGGCTAATACGAGGTGCCATTTAGTCAGTTAAAGGTCTTTGAAGCCACGACATATCGGTGCTCTCGCTTATGCAATAAATACATAATTTTATAGTTATTAAGTAGTCGTCACTTGGACGCGTGTCGGTATTTCTGCCAACGCCGAGAAGTTACTCTTCTCTATCACGTTATTGTCATCTCATTGTTCGAGTTTATTCGTAACGAAATAGCGTACCATCCATGATAAAAAAAAAATTGACATTTATTCCGAATTATCTCGATTATTTGTCTGTTTTTTTGTAATCTCGATAGAGTTGAATTCTCGAGTTTGCAAAGGCAGAAAATGGTGGATTGTGTTCTACGAAAGAGGAGAAACTTTCGTAAAAATTGGTGACCGCCGTTACTTGGTGAATTTCAGAAATCTCGTAGGATGTTTTAATCGAAAGAACCTCGAGTTTGACAGGAGATGTTTTAACGAGGGGGAGGTGACGTGACGAAAGAAACCTGGAGCCGGTACGTTCCTAATTACAGTGGAAGAATACACACAATAACTGGCCGTCTCTAGTTAGCTCGATTGACACGGCCAGCAGGCGACGTGACGAGATTTCTTGTACACGGTGTCGGTACACATAAAAGCGGCGATTTTTTTCGTTTCTGACCCCATTCCGGGGATGCTTTTGTCGCGCGCGCGCGTGCAGGATGAGTCGCACGTGCGGACGTGGAATGCGTCGAAGAACAAAGGGTGCAGCCGCTGCAAACTAACGTTAACTCGATTGCCAGTGAATCAAACGGATTAATAGAATCACCGAAGGCTCCTCTGACAGTCGCACAAGTCTGTTCGTCTATTCTGATACTGATTACTTCATGCAATCGCGTGTCGAGATGAACGTGTAAATCTCGCACGCGATTTTGGAAATTTATTCTGTCTATTGGTAATGAAAGAACTTATTAGTCGTTCATTACTGCGCCGATCAAGGGGCAAATTCAGTTGGAAAAATGAGAGTTGTAGCATCTATTATTTGTTAAATTGTCTAAAGATTAGCAAAACTTAGTATCTGTACATTAGTGTTAGTAAAAATATATAGTAGAGTTCCACAAAATTAGCAGTATTGGTATTGGTGAAAATATAGTAGAGTTGTAATAACTAAAAATTAGTATCTGTCATTTGCTAAATTATTTAAAAATTAGCAAAAATTAGTGCCTAAAAATTATTAGTATTAATAAAAATATTATATAGTAGAGTTGTAGTGTCTATTGTTTATTAAATTATCTAAAAATTAGCAGAAATTATTAGTATTAATAAAAATATTATACAGTAGAGTTGTAGTGTCTATTGTTTATTAAATTATCTAGAAATTAGCAGAAATTATTAGTATTAATAAAAATATTATACAGTAGAGTTGTAGTGTCTATTGTTTATTAAATTATCTAAAAATTAGCAAAGATGATTAGTATTGATAAAAATATTATATAGTAGAGTTGTGGTATCTACAAAATTAGCAACAATTGGTATCCAAAAATTATGTAGTAGGGTCGTAGTGTTCACAAAATCTGGATCTAGCCACGAGTAAAAAGATTCCTTTATAAACGTCGACCAATTAATATAATTACGACTAGGTGCACTAGCTCGACACGTATCCGTGTCGTTTTAAACGGCTCGATAATGCGAATCGTTTCGAACGCGCGTCGAACAATGTTGACGCCGCAAATTAGTATACGCGTTCCATAGAAACGGGACAAAAGGCTCAGTGCTAGTGGGGGGACGATAGACCGGAAACAACCGTCTGAACCCCGCTTGTCCGCTTTGTTCTCGCTTTGCGCTTAACGAGCCTCGCCGCAAAAGCGTAACAGTGGCGCTCGCTGACGACCTTGACGCGTTGCGTTATGCAATCGTCTCGTACGTGAAACGCAAAAGATGGTTTCCTTTCTACACGCGGCGCGATCCCGCGTATTTTTGGAACGAAGTTCGAATTAACCAAACGCAGCAAGAACGATAGATAATCGTACCTAGCGTTCAGCGATCGGATTATTTGCACTCTGAGGGTTCCCCTCTACGAACAAACTGCAAGAACGTGGATCGATATAACAAACGTGCAGGATCGATACAGAGAAATCAATGAGTAATGCGGTTGTTTCGGTTGAGAACGTGTTGAAGCGGAATTTGTTTTGCGACGCTTTGGAATTTCATTCACGAGTAAAATAAAATATGGTTCCCCGATATGTATTTTCTAGATCTATTTGGTTTGGGGCTAATCGTTTCATCGACAATAGGCTCTGAAACAGAATTTTCTAATGAAGAGACTACAAATCTTTTCGTACACGTCCCAGAGATAAGTTGGATCGTTTAGGATCGTAGATCTAGAGTCTTTTGGAGAGTTTCAAACTTTGCTCGGCATACTCGTTAACGTATTGCGCTTACGCGTTTCGAAATTGATTTTGAGCGAAGATAAGGATCCTTTCCAGAGAGATTCAAGGAGAGGAGTTTGAACAAACTTGGATATTAATTTTTGATAATCTTGAACGACTGATTAATTGGTTTGAGAAAATTGGGAATGTTACGAAAGTTTAGCAAGATTCGCCTAACTGTAAATATCCTAGTATCGCCTCTTATCCAAGACTGAGACAATATGAATCCGGAGTATGAGATAATGTGAATATGAATCACTATTCAGCTCGATAATTGGGGAATGAGCGATGATAACAACGAAGATGTGTCTTGTATCACTCTTTTATAATTGGGTCATCGGGTGGGTGTACGAAAGCTCGTGATTAAGGTTAATGCCGTTAAATCCCGGCTATTTGCTTTTCCTTTTTGGCACATGTTGATTCACACTGGCGAGTGCGAACGACCAAATACTCCGCCACAAGCTTAATAACGCGAGAATCATTTCTATCAATCATGCAACTCACGTCATCTTGAGATTTGATTTGCTTATATGCGACGTTTTAATGCTTGATCAAAAAAAAAAAAAAAAAAAATCACCGTAAACAAGTTTATTTTTCTTCATTTTGAGCCCGTTTTAATATGTACAACGTGTTTAAGAAAGATTGCCGAATAGTGTTTAAGAAAGTTTGCAGTGAAAATAGGAGGTTAAACATAAAAAATTGTAGAAAAAAAAGAATAATCTATTTATACTTTTAACGTCTTCAAATGTGTACAATTCGACTTTGGACATGAAAGTCAGGTATTTTTTCTTTTCTATTTAAATTCTTCTGATTCTATTATCACTTAATAGTTGAAAGCTATTTATGTAGGCGGTTATTTTAACGCGACGTAGTCGGTAAGATATATCATAAATCTTTCAAAAATAAATGTCAAATCGATAAAGCCATCTTGTAGCCATCCAACGACACACATACCTACATTAATGTTAATCGTACGACGAATATTTTCAAAATATATATAACATTCTTAACGTCCGAAATAAAATTTACACATGGAATCGAGAAGAAAAATATTTTCTATTATACAATCGTCAGACTGTTGTAGATTTTTATGTATGTATTGTTGTAGATTTTATGTATTTGTTAAAACTTTCCAAGTACAAAAATATATAAAATATTCAAAACTTTTTCTAGCAGATCTTCGTGTCAGTTTCATTTCCTCGGATGTGTTAACTAAAATTGTGAAAAAAAATGCACGAAAATTCGCAGTCACGTAGTTATCGCGCAATTAAAAATGCCTGAATACGAAAACTCCTTTGAATTCGATCGGATCGTCCGCGAGAGTCTGAAAAAGGAAACAATTTGAGCAGACGTAACTCGTTCCCGTAATTAGGTCAGCTTTGTGGGTGGTTGAAAGCTCGTTATTAAGGTTAACACTTCCCGTGGCGAATCCCAGTGTATGTACTTGTCTTTTTCTTCTTTTTTTTTTCTCGTTTGGCTCGCACGATGCAAGGACAGCATTGTTGCTGCAACAATGAACGCGCCGATCTTTGTGGTTTTGCCATTGCTGGCCTGTACACCTACAAGCAGCATCTGCTGGCAAGGTCGTAAATAATGTTTCACAATCGGAGAACGGGACGAGAAACGTGGAACTCCGTTGTCCATCGTGTGACACACTTCTTCCAGGAATTCAACACTCTTTTAAGGAATTTCTTCTTTCGGCCCATTTCTCTCGTTTCTTCCATTTTATATACATACGGTATTTCTCTCTCTCTCTCTCTCTCTTCTTTTTAGACGACGACACGTATTATCATTCATAAATATCGAAATGCCTGATCTTCAAGTGAAATTAGTTGCTGTTAGTGTAAAGTAGTGCAGAAATATGATTTTTCATAATTCTCTCTTACGTGTGTACCTCTTCACGTCCTCATATCTTTTAAATTAATGGACGTTCTAAAATTAACCTTCAATCGTCACTCTCGTTGTCAAATGTTACTTTTTGCCGCAAAATTAAATTGAAGGTATTTTGTCATTGTAGCGAAATACACTTTGCCAAGAAATAAGCAAGTGACAGTACGTGTGGACAATTTGGTGAAATCGACACGTAAAGGCTTCATTAAGATTTCTTCATCGTCGCCATTAATCATTCATATCTTCGCCTTCGACTTTCCTTCGTCATCTCCGAAATTGATTCGACCGATTCGACAAATGTAATAAAGTCCAGTGCATGCGAAAATTGTTAAAAGGAACATCGAACGTTCAAAGAGGTTTCACCTGTTTTGGTAGCGACGGGTTACGATCGTCCAAATTACGCTCGCAGGTTGTTTGTTTCGTTTTCCCCTATTCGGGTATGGAACGAATCAGCGATACGTACGAGGGAGCAACAATGGTTGCTCGAGCACGCGTTTGTCCCGCAATTAGAACGCGTTCTACGAACACGAAATTGATGGCTGGCCTCGATTTGAACCGAACGTGAACTTACTGAAATTGGCCGCAACGTTGTTGTCATAATTCACGATCTCGTTCAATTGTCGAGCTGCATTGCGCAATACTGGTGTCATTAAAAGAAAGTTCGTCGAGGTCCTGCTTAAAGTTTGTGATCCGTGATTAATTGACTTGGTGGTATCTCGACTTGTCGTTGGAAGTTCGATTTTGAAACGCTTGTCGTTTCATTTAAAACCGTGATACAACTTTGGACAACTTGGACGTTTGTCGATGTGATCCGTTGCCTTATGCAATCGTGAATCGTTTGGAGTTCGTTTCGGTAGAAGTAAAAATAGATAAAAATCTACAGTCGATTAATTATTATTACGGTCATAAAAATTATATTATGTAACGAAATTGCAAAGTGTTATGTCAAAATGTGACTGAAATGAATAAAAACGTGATATTTATTAATTAATAATAATAAAATAATAATAAATTATAGTAATGTAATAATAGAATATAATAATAATTTAAAGCTTTGGCATTCGTTTCACCAGAAATGTATAAAAATCTACAGTCTGATAATTATTGTAAGAATCACGTGGTAAATAAATCATTCATTTAAATATTTATGATTCGTTTCACTGGAAATGCATGAAAATTTTACGGAAATCCTGTAATAAATAAATATTTTAGAAATACATACAAAAAGATACATACATTGAAAAGATTGAAACGTGTTGAAAAACATTAAGGATGTTGAAATATCCTCTCAGAGAAAGGACTAGACACTTCGTTGTCCTTCAAAATCGTGACAGGATGGTCAGTCGATTTTTGGCGAGAAATTCAGAGGGTCCGTTTTATGAGATTTAACACCGTAAATAAACGTCGTCGCACGGTCGTTGAAGGCTAACAAGACGCGCCGCTATTAATAATAGTCTGAAATTCTCCAATCCACCGCGAAGATTTACGAAGGTGCATGATTTATTTACTGAATATCTCGCCGCTACTTGCCCGAGAGTTCTTCTTCCTCGGTTCTCTGCCTCCTTTCGCCGCACTTGTCAGTAATATCCTTCCGAACCACGCCACTGGCAAGATTTGTTCGTAATTTTATCGGTGCTTCCATTTCGCTATTTCATAGTTTACGACATGTCTCGAATTCCTTTCTATTCTAGACTCAGAGTAAATAATATATCAAACGTGTCACATTTTAGAAATTGTGAGGTTTAGTATATTAGTTTATTAACATATTAGTATATTAGTACATTAGTATATTAGTATATTAATATATTAATATATTAGTATATTAGTAGATATATTTAGTATAGCATCTAATTGACAAATGTGTATTAGCATGTCAGTATATTATACAATGTGTAATTGACAGATGTGTGTTAGTATACTAGTATATAATATAGTTAATATACTAGAGATATTTAGGAACAATGTGGAACAGACAGATAGACATTGTGCCATATTGAAACTCTTAGTTTAAAAGATTTAAAAGTTTGCAATTATATTTCAAAGTTTTTTTTCTTTTTGAACAGACATCTAACATTTATTTAAAATTGCCTATATGATATTAGTATGCATATGTGTACGTATAATCACTTTTCATTGTCTCTGTGTAATGTCTCTTCAATCTAATCTTTTCAATGTCTCTGTCTCTATGTAAATACAATACCATTTTGCAAAATCACAGATTGCAATCTCGCGTCATTTCATTGTTACAACGTGACCAATAACACAGTAATTACCAGATTCTTTTTAATCTTGCAGAAATCTATGCATATAATACATACAAATGTAATACATTAATGTTTATATACATATTATGTACATACACGAATTATTATTAACATAGTATTGACATAGTGTCAATGTAGTATTATATTATCAACATAGTATTAATATATGAACTATTTGAAGAACATTTTTTCAGTAGAAAATAGCAACAAACATCCACAATTTATTAATTGACATTGACACACACGCGTAAACACGTAAAACTCACTCCTCTCCAAAGAACGAAGGAGAGGAGTGATTAAAAGAAAGATGGGAAGAAGCAACAGCGCGAGAACTGGCCGTAAAATTCCACGTCGAGTCGAGTCGAGTCGAGTCGAGTCGGCTGGCTCATTAAAATCCCGAACCTTCGTCCACGGGGCACGGTCGATCGCGTTTGTTTGCAACAATTAAGACACGTTCGCGCATAAATTATCAACTGCTTCCGTCAGTCGAAACGGCGACGTTTACGACAGGAATGTTTATGCGGGATATAAAGCTCGTACCGTTCGTTTGGCCATTCGTCCCTTTCTTTCTTTCTTTCCTTCCTTCCTCTCACGTTCTTGGGAGGAACAACCCCCATCGAGAGAAATTACGTCTCCGAAACGACGCGAGAGGGGAAAGAGAAAAGGCGCGGAAACTCATCCCCCAGTGAGTTACGATTTTCGATAAAGGACTCGTTTCTCGAGAGATCTCGAGATCTCATCTTGTTTTCGTCGTCGAAAGTTGAGTTCTTTATTTATTTATTTTTTTTTTTTTTTTTTTGGGAAGATGAAAATGACGTCGTTATGGTGTTTAATGCGAGTGCAGAATGCAGAGTGCATTGCCGAGCGACTAATAACGGTAAAGAATTGTTGATTGTTTCGTACTGTTACATCTTGGTCTCAGTTTTGAAGTGTTAAACTCTAGTTTTCAGGGTTTCTCAGAGGTATTTTTATATCATTTAACGGACGAGATGGTAAATTTGTTTCTTTATTTTTTATTTTTTATTTCTCTGTTTTTGAAAGTCAGAACATTGAGAAATTTTGTTCATGGTCCAAGATTTTCTCCTTATTATAATTTGTATGATTTTTGCTCCTATTTCATTAAACTCTGAAAATTTGGATTCAAAGGATGAAGATTCAAGTAATCCTGATATCTCGTCGTTTAGTTTCTGTCTTTTTAATTACTTATATTCTCAAGAATATAAATTTGCATAATAATTGCGTGATTTAATGATAATAATAATTTTTCTTGGTGGAAATTACGCACGATAAAAATAATAAATTATCAAGTATTTTTCCTCCCATTTTATCGAACTCTAAACGTTTCAGTTCAAACGACGAAACTGATCGTAACATTTCGTCGTCTAGTTTCTATCTTTTTAATTACCAAATATTTAAATTTGCATAATTATCAATGATTTAGCGATAATAATAATAATAATTTCTCCTAGTGGAGATCACGCACGATAAATTATTAAGTGCCTAGGAGAATCATAAAATCCGATAGGAGGATTACATTGCTGCCCGAAGGAAATTACCTGATCGTGAGAATCGAGGATGCTAGCTACCGATCCAATGATTGTCCTTTAATTAAAGCAATCATAGTGGAATAATCTTGTTTCCCTTTTTTCTCTCGAATTCTCGCTATTCTAGCTGCTGATTTTCCGAACGTGTTATTACGTAGAGATTAGTAAATTATTTATTAAGGTTCACTCGAGTGGTGTGACAAGTTCAACTGGTAATCCGCTCGTATATACTCGACCGAGCGGATTAGTATTGAAATGCTAATAAATTAGCCGCGATACTTCGCAGGCGCCACGCCTCGCTGTCCTTTGAAAAGGCTCGCGGTGATTCGATCCCTCTTCGTGGGAATCGGTGAGGAATCGCCCCCCCTCCGCAACAATGAAATCAATCTCCCACTCGATTCAAATTCTAATGTATGCTAATACGGGATATTAGAATCTTTGGCCGTAAAATATTGTAACTTCATGCATGAATTCCTGCATTGTACGTTCATTAGACGTGGCTAAAGAGATGAATGTTGAATAAGATTCGTTTTATCTATCGGAGATTGTAGAAGTATACTGTTACACGCGCATCTTTAAATTTTGCACGAATTTATTTTAGTAAGGATCAGCAATCCAGTCCCGATTAAAGTGACGCGATGAAAATATCACAGATATTAATAGATATTTACAAGATGAAATTTAATTGTTTATCCAAGAGCACAGATAGGTACCAAATATTCAATTTAATTGCAATTATTAACAACTTCCACACCATGATGATGTTTCATCGTCGGTTGATTCGTCAACTTCAGTTGAAATTTACTTAACAATTTCATACAAAAATTGATTAAATTTGAATTGTAAAAGTTTTTCTAAAAAACTGCAGTATTAATTTCGAGTTTAATAGCTAGTTTTGAAGTAGATTTTTGACTAAGACTACTAATTACACTTGATACTTAATAATCTAACCAAACTATCTAATCGCAAAAATTTGATAGTCCAATCTAAATGAACCACGAGAAAATGAAGTAGCCATCTCCCAGAGTCGTCGGAGTCGCTTAATTTCATTCCAATTTCGATCCCTTTATCCCTTTGCAAAGACACTTGGCCTGCGTTCGATTCATTAGAGAAGGAGGAAGAAGAGAAAAAAACGTGATTCAAGTATAATGAAAGGAAATGGCGGGGCACGTGTCAAACCGAGCGAGCGTGTCAGGGGCGTATCGCGATTCACGTTGCACCCTGACCTTACGCACACCCTCTCAGACAACAATCTCGTGGCACACGACTTAGACGGGATGGTGTCTTCTGGGTGGGTGTTGGTATGCGTTTCCTACGCCTCGACGGGAATTGATGTTTCCGACGATTACGCGTTTAAACACCCCTCTTCCTCGCTGGAAGACGGAAATCGCCGTGGCCACGCCGTGCTCGCTGGATCGTATCGATCGGACTCGAAACTCGATTTTCAAGGCGATTCCAATCGCAGATTTGTTCCCGGTGAAATTGGCGAATGGCCAATTGAAGATGGAACTTCGCGAAGAGAATTTAGAGGATTTAAAAATTTGGAGGAACCTTGACCGTACGGATTAAATTTGCATCCGATTAGATTCAAATTTCGTAGAGGCGATCTTTTTTTTTTTTTTTTATCATTGACTCGATTCAGATTTAGATGTGGGAATTTTATTGTGTCTTTATTAATTGCACAAAGAACGAAACTTTGAAAAGAAAAATGATACGATTCGAATATAGGACGAGTACTACTAATAACAAACAAAATTAAAAAGGAAAGATGTAAGATAAAACAAGAAAAGAAGGATTTCGTTATCAAGTTGGTCGAATTCGAATTGAATTAGAAATCGAACGACTTCATTAACAGGAGGAAAATAAGAAAGAAGATTTATATTTTCTACTCTTTCTCTACACTGTGGAGTAATTTCAAATTTCTGGAATCTCAGTAACTTCGTAACTGATCTAAATCAAGCTTAAATGGTTAAATTTGTTTCATTCGCTATTGGAACGTACGCAGTTCGATGAATGAACGTAGAACCGATGAAGACCTTGGAGCTTGGAACACCCGAAGATGCTGCCGGTTAATACAGTCCTTGGATTTTGAAGTGTCGACGATGAAAATAATCGAGCAACGTATGTATGTTTGAGCTGGCCGAGTCCGGGAACTGTTTGCACAGAAAATATATGTACATACGTATAGACGGTCAGGCAGGATCGATGAATGAATTTTGAGAGATCCGTGAAGATCCACCGACATTTAACACTATTTGAATTAATAACGCGTTCGTTTCCTAAACTATCCTTTTCATTGACGAAAATATACTTTCGAGTATGTTTAAATTTACGAAATTTACGTATTTGGTCAATGATAGTGATTTGTTATCATTAGTAAATATACTTTCACGTATTTTCGAGCTCTATCACGTTTTAAATTTTAAATTTACACGGAGAAAATAATGCACGTGTTTTGATGATTCCTTGAAGATCTTACAATTAAACGTTAAATGGAACGTTCTCTGTTTAAAATTAAAAGAAGATAAGATCGAATGATTTTCAAACGCCGAGGGGGGAAACGTTTGAATTCCAGACACAGACCGAGTCGGTCTCCGTAAAATTAAAATTAACATAAGTTATGGGCGTATTCCCCGTGACAGTTTAGAGCGAAGTTTTAACGCGACCCACGCGACCGCGATATTTATAAAGCCTGGAAGTATCCGATTAACCGGCAGATTTAAGGTATCACGGATTGCATCGGGTCGTTCGTCTCGATCGAATATTCATGAGCACGAAATACAGCGCGAGGATGACAAATAGGCGGCTAATTTCACGCCGCATGCCGAAAAACCCACACGAACGTACGAGTTTTATCAAACGTGTCGAACGTTTTCACCATCGCTCGTATCAGCTTTGCCTCTCTTTCATCCGTATGGAATGAGGTTTCAACTCGAACGGACAGTCTTAACAAGTAGACTGGCCTTGTAATTTTCTTTCATCGTCGTCGAGAATGATTTTTCTTCGGTTGCTCGAGAACCTACTGTGCGCAAACCTACGTGCAGCTATCGATTGAAAATTCAAAATGTACGTGATGCGACTCTAATTGCACCAGTATCAAGATATATAATATCTTGATGTAATGTAATATATATAAATTAATATAATATAATTTAAATAGAGTTTAAAACATATAATTAGTTATGGAGCGTGGATAGTTATATTTGAATAGAAATAATTGTAAAATAATATGACATAATATAATACGATATAGTAATAGAATACAACTAAATATATTCTAATACAATCTCAAGTAGGCCAGCAAACATTGCAGGAATTTTTAATTTAATTATCTTTCGACTTTAAATTTTCCATTTCTGTCGAAATTTACTAAAATCCAATAAAATTGAATCGCTCTATTTAAAAAGAAAAAAGAAAACACTTTGATTTACAACAATTTGATTACTTTTATTCATCACAGTTCCAGTATCGCGGTTCCATTAACCTCTTGCCACGCACGTCGAGAACTTTTTGTCCCAAATTGCAACATTTTCTCAGTTTCAAGTATATTTAAATGTAACCAAGACAAAACAAATGATGAGTTTATTTACTTCTCAATAATTTCTATCCAGTGATATCATACCGACGTGTCCAAAAGGAAAAGAAAGCGACGGATTCGCAATCAATTGCAGCGCGAGGGATTAAGGTACGCTCACAAACGAACGAAAGGCTCGAGGTTCGAACATCCTCTTCTGTTGGCGATAGATAATCAATCGCTGCGCGATTGCTAGGCAAAGATCAGGGGAAACACGTGCAAGCATAAGTGTAATATTCGTCGAATAATTTCAATCGAGGAGCTGACGTTCGACCTCGCGAGCGATTTACACGATTCGTACATTAGCGTAGACTAATAGGCTAGCAAGAAACGACACGATGAAGACGCGGGGTTATGGATAATTAATTTCCGTAGCTGGCAGCGTCTGGATTGGATGACAAATTACTTCCGGATCCCATCACTATACACGCTGGTACCGGCGCAAGAATAATCCGTGATCTCAAGCGAGATTAATCACTGAAACGACGACGGAGCACGACAACAATAGGAGGCAAGAGAATTCTGCCAGCCCCTCTCTCTCTCTCTCTCTGTTTCTCTGTTGTCCGATCGGTTATTTTTCCCGTGATTTTTTTCGTCGATTCGATTACGCGGTTTTTCACGAATGAATGGAACGTTTGCTCTCTCTCGTGGATTGAAAAGTTTGTTTTCAATTTCAAAACGTTTGGATAGTCGAAACGTTCTTCAAGAAACGTTTCGATTTATCGTTTGGCAAGATCGTGGTAAAACGAAAAAGTTTAGCAAAACGTGTACGATCCATTAATTGACCGTCATGGTTATTATATTTTTAACTGCATAATTATGTAGCAGTGTAGTGTTTTTGAAAAAAAACCAGAGAGTTGTTAAAAAAGAGTTGATTGTATTGTTAGAAAAGAGTTGATTGCTAAAAGGAAGTTTATTTAAGTTGTTAATCTGTGTCTTTCGACTTGTCTAATTCTAATTCTTGTCTAATCTGTTTTTATCACTAACATTGTTATCAAGTAAATGTCATTTACATTTTATCTCAGCAATATCGATCGGCAACTGGAAGTTTTTATTCAGAATCGTTTAGCAGTCCGATACCAGAAGATCCTCATTTTCAAAAGGTGGAAAATTAATAGAGCTTTCTCAAACTTTCGTTTCCTGGATTCTCTGGTCGCCGGAGGGACTCGAGAAACGCAGTAGTTAATCACGGGGGAAGAGCGCGCGTTTAGGTGCCTTCTGAAACCAGCTGATCCGTATCCATCATCCTTTTGTCTGGAGGCAGCCGAACCCCCCACGACGATTTAACTTACGAATTAATCAACCGTTGGTGGAACAACGTTTCGTACCACTCGGCCTCACTCGTTGTTCTTCTTGCGTGGCCAGATATATTACGGCAGTTAATTACGAATCCCGCGAAGATAAAGCACGACCCCTGTAGCAGATGGAGATCTGGGTGTTTCATTTCATTTTGCCAATAATTTCCAATCGCCTCCTCTCATCGTCAGTATCTAATAAATCACTTTTACGTCAATTTTCCAAGACAGTTGTTTCTAGATCTGTGACAGTAAAATTGAAACGTATCAGACGTCTGTGCAATTTCACATTTCTATGAATGTCTGACTGAGCAGAAATTTGCATCGTCGAAGAATACTCGTGCTTCTGGATATTTTCATCCGCCGACTTGGCATGAATTTTTCAGGACGACTGTCCAGATCAGTGACAGTGAAATTGACATACGGAATGTCTAATTCTTTCCCTCGCGATTTAATTAGGTTGCCACTAGACGATGGATTTCACATTTCTATGGATATCCAAATGGAAGTCTGCATTGTCAAAGAATATTTATATTTTGGATTTCGTCCTTCGATTCTTCACGAATGTACCTAACTACCGCGATGATTTGATTCTCTTATCAAAATTTTCTGAATTTTCTGAATTTAATTTTCTTAATTTTCTAAAAATTGCGAAGGCGAAGTAAAACGGACTAGACACGAAATGAGCGAACGGTGATATCTCAGAATTGAAAAGAAGATCACGCTGTTTCCAAACTAATTGCCAGAGTCAGCGTGTCTGCGCCCGATCAAGAAATCGAGATCCACACATCTCCTCGCGATCTGCTTATTTCCTCCTCCCTTTTCGTAACGAGCCACCGGTGGCGTCGTTCAGGCGGTACGCGTGGGCTCCTGCGATCCCATCGGTGATTCAGGTTAATTGTAATTGCGCGAGGAAAAACTCCTTGCGACGGAGAAAGAAAATCCCTGAAGGTCGACTGCGATTTTCCTCGAGCTTTCCCGGTTCTCATGGGCGCGCGTAACGTTTCTTTCCTCCGCTGGGAGGAATGAAGTCAAGGTTTCCTCCGTTGCTGCGTTACGATGATTCTGTCTGTTGATAAGGTGGTCGATAGGCTATGAACATTTTTTTCGCGATTGTCGCTACTCCTCTGATGCTAAACGATATGAAAAAATGTATATTACAAGGAGAAGAAAGTGTGTCGATTGCCAAGTAAAATATTCTTGATTAGTACTACTGTACAAATAATTTTCGTTTACACGATACGCGTGTAATTAAAATAATTACAACTAATATAATTAATTAAAATGTTATATGTAATTATACTACGATTATATAATTAATATTAATATATTATAAATAATTGTACTATAATTATATAATTAATATTAATACATTATAAATAATTATATAATTGATATTAATATAATTATGTATAATTAATATATTATAAATAATTGTGCTATAATTATATAGTTAATATTAATATAATAATGTATAATTAATATATTATAAATAACTATACTAGTATTTATATTTATATTAATATGACGGTTTGTAGATTAATATAGAATTGCAATGTAATATTTAACGCGTAAATTCTATATTTTGAACGAGTTGCATTGAAAAATGGAAGGAACGAGCGCATCTTCGGCGTGACTCACTCTATTTCGGTATTACTCACGTCTGTCACTGAAAATTGGAAAAATATTCAAGCAGATTGAAACAAACGCGGCGATGTGATTTCATCAACAACGTCCTGACGCTGACAAGTGATTTTCCTTTGACAATAATTAACAAGGTTCGAAGCTTGCCGCGACCACACTTTTATTCGAGCGTCCTGGATGAACGAGGCGCATTAATAATCGCGGTGCGACGTCGCTGGTCTAATCGAAAGCGTGTGTATGACTCACGAGCGGCGATTGTCGTGCGACGCACGCTTGACACGATTCGCTGGACTTACTTGGAGAAACGAGGAAAGCCCCGGTCCTCGTTACTTGGAATCCCCCGGCTGACTGTTCGCGGACGTGTCACGAAGAAATTGTACGAATTTGGTCGACAGAGGCGGAAGAACAACTGGAACTCCTGTCGTTTTCCGATAAAACTCGGCAGTAACCTCGTTTTTCGATACTGTATGGAATTTTTATTTTTAGTTAAATTATTGTCACTGGATGGCAATGTTTATTAATTTGAAAAATTAGTTATACATTATAAATTAAATATTATATAAATTATAAATTATACATTATTAAAATTTTAAATTTATTATTATTATAATATATATTATTTATAAATTATGAAAATTATAAATTTGATAAAAATTAACTGAAATTACTTAAAGTTCTTATTGAAATAATACATCGAGAGAAATGAAATAATGAAAAAAGAATATGTAAAGGAAGGTAGTTGAAATTTATGACAGATACATTTTGATAGGAATTAGAATTAGACTAAAATATAAATTTGATAACACAGAACTCAAAACTGGATGTTATTAAATATATATACGAAGGGAGAGAAAATTGAAGAAAAGAAACACCTTCGTCTATACACTTGAGAGAAACTATTCAAACATAAAAAAACAAGAATTAATCGTTCAACAAATAACAGATAATTCCTCCGTGTTTTTTTTTTTTTCAAATTTGACAAGTTAATTCTAATTCAATCGCAACCTCGGGAAATTAATTCGAATAATAGAATCTCACGAGATTAATCCAGTCCTTCGAATCGAATTTTGAACTCGACATTGAGAAATTTATTCTTTACCTAAATTATAAAAGAATGTCGATGCCGAAGCTTCTTTTGTTCGTGAAAGTGTCAACGAACAAACGTGAAAGAACGAAAATTGGCGACACTTGCCGATTTCACAGGTGTTCTGAACAGGTCCGCTTTCGTCGTTCTTAGAACCGAGCTTGTTCCACTTACACCGCTGCCAGAGATCGCTGATTGCGTGCGAGACGAGATGTTTCGGTGCGTTTGAATATTTTACAACCGCGTTACGAGTCGCAGTCTCGCCGGGAAGACAGAACGGAACTCGCGCGCGAAAATTTACGCAACTGGCCGGATCAAAAGACGTCGCGACGTGCGTCCGACGTGTTTTCCTTTCGACCTGTCTCCTTCTGCGCGACTCGATCACCAGCCTGTCACGTTAAATGGGTTGAACATCAAAACCGCGCTTCTGGGATGTATCTTTATCTCTTCGACCAACGCCACATCGCGGAGTCGAAAAATCTGGAGCACGAGATTTCGCGAGTAAAATTTCTCCTGGATCAGCGAAATTGAAAAACTTCGAGCCCGTGGGTCCGATTCCGACAACTTAGAGCAGAGTATGTTCCTGTCTGCACTCGATGAAATTCGAATGTGATCGACGTTCCATTAGAAATGATCTAGGAAAGTTGCTCACGAGAGTATCGCGACATTTGAACATACGAACTTTTTGAAGAATCGTACATTAATACTAATTTAAATTAATTGTTAATTAATACTAATACGTTGTATAAAGTGTTTTAAAATTCCACGACTATGTTGATTCAGTTGAAGACAAATCGAGAAATAGATGCAAAAATTACTTCCAAGTGCTCCCTTTGAAAAAAATTGAGCAAAGACGTGTTTCCTATATTAGCAGACGATTTACTCGAGTGGAAAGTAGGCGATGTCCAAGTGAACGACGTTTCTCAGACCTGTACGGAGCTGTGTATCTCCCTCGATCCTGTTCAGGAATAGGCGGATCGTTTTCCAGAAACTCGTCATCGCGAAGAGAGAAGATAAATGCTCGAACGAGCGGCTACACCTTCCCTGCAGGCCTCAGTCCGTTTAAATAACGACATTAATAATGAATCAACTTTTGCTGAAGTTTGCACGATTGGTGTGCCGCGCTCGATCCCGGTGGGCGGTGGTCGAAGGTCTGCCAGGCTATCTCGCGACGTCGCCGATCGATTCCGCGACGATTTTTCCGTCGCCGATAGAGTTATTAATGCATCCGAGTGCGGTGTGTTTTCCAGGAACGTGACACTGATTGCAAACGACGAACGAAAGAATGGTGGCGCGCGTATTATTGGCGCTTTATGGAGAATTGTAACAGCCGCGATTTATTTCTTGCTCGTTAAAGGCGAAGAAAAAGGATTCAGATTTTACATGATTTATTCAGACGGAGAGAGAATTTCTATTATTTATTCATTCATTTTTTCACGGGTAAAAAAAAAATACCCATTAGTACAAAAGTGATACAATTATAAAAGCTTTAAGTGTAACGAGGTATGAGACTGATTGCGAGTGAAGAATTACAAGGAGATACTAAATAATAAGCGTTTAAATGATGGAAATGAATGGTTAAAAACATCGATCAAGCAGTGTGCATTATTAGCGTTAATAAATATACGATTATGTGGGTTATAGAAGCGGTGTTCAGTGTGAAACAATTCAGAATGACGTAAGAACATTAAGTTTAAACATTTCAGTGACATTCGGACACGAGATCAGACCATTGAATATCCTATTAACAAAGTCAGCTACTTTCCCGCGATGTTCATGTCTAGTCAAATTTAATTTGGTTAGAATTACTTGGCATAGAATCATCACTATGATAAGCTGCCAAGCGTAGATATTTGTGTTGCGGTCTTTCAACAGTGTCAATGTAGGTATTGTAGTAGGGTGACCATATTAATCCCAAAAGTGTTGATTCTGTGAATCGTCAATTGCGGCTTAAATGGTATATGAATTATATTGGATTATATATTCTGAAATTTTGACACGGTATCTCGTAATTCTATTTTTCTTTCCTCTATCCAACTACCCTGATCTAGAAATTACAATTTCATCAACACACACATACAAAAAGTCCGTAGAAAAATTCCAAAGCTCGCGGAAAATTGAAACAAACCAACTCAAACGACACCCATTCACTCGACCGTTCGTAACCCCACTGTAAATTTCTTTATAGTCTTCTTAAAAACCAATTTACACCGTTTCGTCATACCTATTTCCAGTATTCTCTCTAAGCGAACAATAAGATCGCCATTAAACCATGTCGTCGTCGTCGTAAACGAGGCTCTCTAAAACAACCATTCCGACAGTGGTTCATCTAGACTCGCGGGAAAACCCATCAAACCGGCGCGACGTGCCGCGAGAAAAGAAATCACTCGAGGTTGTGGCCAGGGCTCATGGTGATAACGTATGCAAAGGGGACACGAGAGCGGCGATGCGGCACGCTATAAAGACAAATAGTAGCGAAACGAGCCCAACGAGGCCTAACGACGCGTATTTGCATCGGTCATTAAGATCGGCCGAGAAACCGCGTGCTCAGGACACACGCCGCTAAAGTAACGCTTATCGCCGCTTCGTGAAAGCGTACTTTCTTGCGTAACCGACTCGCTCTCCGACCTCCTCCGCCTCTGTCCTCCCTTTTCTCAGCCCGCCTGATTCGCAAAGTGGAAATTGCGGCTGAACGACGTGGTTCATGCGCGATGGCTCGAAAAAGCTTAGAAGTAGATGAAGTCTGTGAAAATATGTCTGGGAAATTTTGCAATTAGGTTAGAGCTTTAAATTACTACGTGGCTATGAATTTCTGTTCCATCCATGAGAGAAACACTCTAGAAAGAAAAGAAGATATTTGGGAGGGTGCATAATTAAATTTCAAAAATGCACCGCTACTATACCGAATGAAGTACCAAAATTAAATCTGGAATAAATTCCGCGCGCTATGTCTAGAATTAATCTTATAATCTGACGATCACATATAGGTTGATTCGCGTAACTTACACACCTTTTTAATTTTCAACTTTGAAATTATGCGTATTTTTCTAATGAGAAATGCAACGTATCAATTGTTTGTGTTTGTTGAGGGGTTTCAACATTTCCAACGTCGTCTCTTTTTCTTTTTTTTAAATCAGACCGTATATTTCTCAAGATAAAGGTGCGAAGCGACCTTTGTTTGGTGGCCAATGATTGAAACAAAGCGAAGCAACGGCAGAGTTGTCCGTTTCAATTCAAGGGGTTAACGAGGCACGTGCACGCGAGCTAATTAGGATGTCGCCTAGACCGTTTATTTTCGTCGGTGCCAGGACGTATCGCGGTCGAAAGGGCGGTTCGAAACGTCGCCACGACGTTGCCTTCCCGTCTCGTTTCATAAAGGGCAACGACGAGTGAAACGGATCCAATCTGTTGTAATTTCATCTCATTGGCGTTCACAGACACCGGCGAATTTTTAATGATCTACTCTTCAATTGATCACCTCCTTTGAGGTGATTCACATTCTCCTCCTTTTTAAAATTAAATGTTATCGTTGTTACGATGATGATGAATTTTGATTCGGTTGGTATTTCTAATGGAGACAAAGAGATATTCCACGTTCAAAGACGGCTAACTGGCGGCCCTTGCCCCTACTTTCCTGATCGTCAGCGCGTGAGAGGGTGGGGTTCGTACGGCGAGGAAGTTTCAATGTAGTGGGGAGATCGCTGCAGTGGTGGGGGTAGCGCTAGCGATCAGGAAAGTAGGGGCAAGGGCCGCCAGTTAACCAAATAACTCTGTTCTAGTTGGTGAAACGAGATCTTTTGGATTAAACGTAAATTTATAATTGATTTATAAGTTTAATACGTATTGAAATATTGAACTTTGTAGAAATGGAAACTAGAAAGGATTGTGGAATTTTCGCGTTAAAATTTATTATACAAAGAGTATGCACGTGTTAAGGAATGAGCAAATAACTGCATTCCAAATCTACGAAACTTTTTTTAAACGTTTACATTATTTAGAACTGGTTTTAGCAGGAGAAAATGCACATTCTCTATGTTTTTTAAATTCATTGTTTTAATCGACAGTGAAAAGCTGTTCTATACTCTATAATATCGAATCACATTCGTGGCGTAAATTTAACTGTTCCATTGATCAAGTTTCCTTTCTGCTTCGTGGCTGCGGATCTGGTACAACTACGTTTAAATGTGTATAATAATAGAGTTCGTGGAGACATTGTATACGTAGTTCAAAATGAATCATCCGTTAATTTCCATTTAATGGTATGAATTATTGATGCTGCATAGATCAGCTATTCCAGTTAACAAACTACTCCAGTTACGAAGCAAAGTTCTAAAACAATGCTCCGAGATGGAGTGTCTGAAACAACTTGAGGAAGAATCGTACATTTTACTTGCGTTAAAAAGAACAAAGAAAGAAAGAAAGAAAGAAAATAGATGACAGAGGGGATTTCGATCCGTCGGCTGAGTAGACGAAAATACTTGGAATTTGCATGCATCGTGGAAACTTTTCATAAGTTCGAACGAGTTCAAGCGAGTTCGTCTGATCGAAGCGAAATCTGAGAAACGTTGTCGTTATGAAATGTCGGGCACTGAACTTTCTATTTTCGTAAGAAGGAAAACAAATCCTTTGCGAAACGCCATGATCATTTCTATAGTAACAATATAATGTATAGAATAGTAATACAGCAAATTTCTAGTACTTTTTGTTATAGATTATTATAAAGTGAATGATTACTAATAATAATGAAAATATTTCGCCCTTTTAATGGAAAGTTGCTGTACGAATCGAAGAACTTTTCTTCTTTCTAAATTTATTTTAATTTATAAAAATCTAGATTAACTTATCTAGATTTTAGTTTATAAAATCTTGTATTTTAGCTATTTATAATATTGTGGTACAGTGGTACTTTGTTATTTTAGTACTTTATCGTTAGCAAAGTGGCAAAATGATAAATTACTGAAGCACTAAATGTGCCCCTGAAAGTCTGAAATCTTAGAGACAATTCTTCAAATTCGAGTAAAATAATTTTCACATCCCATTGGAAGAAATTCGTCTCTGTTGCAACAAATCATTTTATTACAATGTCACGTTTGAAAATCGTTCCCCGACATTTGCATTTAATGACAGACAGTGCAAGAAAAAGAGAAACATTATTAAAGAAAATCATGCATAAACGATTGCATAATGATCGCCGAGAGGAGATATCAGACATTTATCGCTCGCATACTCGTTTCTTTAGTTTCTCGCGAATCGTCCGCAACTCGGATTGCTCGATTTGAAGAAAACGTGACAAACGTTTCTAGAAACAAGCGGTGCGAACAATTCTTTCGATCAATCATCCTTTCAAACGAGTACAAGTGTGTAACAAACCGAGTTGAAAGTGTTAGATCACCGGAGTGTTTATCGATCGTTGCAATTAGGCTTGTCGTTTGATTGGAAAATAACATAAATGCCCCGATGATTGACGTGTTTTCCTTGTAATTTCGAAATTGGGCTTGAGCTGTTGCAACTTGTTGGAGTGGAGTTCGGAGATAAATATTGTGGAATATTTACGTGCACGAATATCGGCACCGTTCGAAACCGGCACGACGAACGTGGAATTATCAAGGAATTGATTCTTGAAAATATTTCCCGAACTGGGGGAGACACATGGTGGATAAAAGGTAATTAATCGAATATTTGATTAAAATTAATTACTTACACATCTGAGAAAGTACTTGGTTCGAAACAAGTGTCCGATGAAAATGAACTCGTGAGAATATTTCAAAGTAATCTCAAGAATCGGCGAATTAGAATGTAAAATTAAATTAAATCGACTACAGTGTACGTACGAATTTTTGAGAAATTTTTAGAGTACTCGACTCGAAATTAATCGAATTAATCGAAACATTTCAAAGCAAAATGTCAAGAATCAGGAAAGAGTGTAAAATTTTAAAAAATCTGTTAAAGCCTACTATTGGATACTATGCACATATTTTATTGATAGTTACACATATCAATTTATTTTGATTCTTCAAAAATCAAAAACACACGCAACAATTCCCCAGCGTTTCTTCATCAGATTTATCGCTCGTGATTGTCTTTAACGTTCGTGCTTTCATGCTCAAGTGCAGAAACGATGGATCAAAGACGAAGGTCTTGATTAGTCGCAATTTCCATCGTCGGCGACGGAGTTGACGCGTTGTTTCGACAACGTGAAACCCTCGCGGGTCCTGCGGACGTGAAGTGGCGAAGAGGAGAAGAGATCGAGGCCGACGATAACGCGCGGAGACGCGTCTCATCTTCGCCTGTCGTCGCCAAACGACGACGACGATCCTCTCGTTTAGTCTTGCGCCCCTAATTCGCGGTCTAGCCGCGATAATTAGTACGTTCGCGATCCTATGTACGCTGTCCATCGCCGTGTGTGACTTCACACGCCTCTTCTCTCCCGTTTTTTGTTCCGCCGGCAATTTGCGCCGGGACGAGTGACGTTCGAAGACGCGCGTGGTGGAGCGAAGACCGGACCAGTTTCTTTCGATTTCAATTTACGGTCTTTTACGAGAGAGAGGAGCGTTCGAGTGTGTTTGTTCGGTTAACCCATTAATTTATGGCAAACTCGTTGTAAATACTCGAATTTCTAGAGATTTCGTAAGGTCATGGAATTTCAAATAGCGGCGAACGTTCAGCGAATTCGAGGGACTCGGAGAATTCGCTGAATCGTTCTCTTTCACTTGCGACATCGTCCACATTTGTATTCTAAATTTAAAAATTTTTCTCGAGGTTGTAACCTTGGCTGAAATTGTAACTTTGGCCAGATTCTTGGACATGTTAACATTTTACAGGATGGTACTCTGGAGCATTCGAGAAAAGAAAAAAGAAAAAATTGAAACATGGAAAATGTATTCTCTTCGAGTTCTAATTCATCATTCTAATTTAATACTTCATGCTGTACGTATCAAACTGTAGTTAGAACATATACTTATATGTTTGCTGAATTTCAAGCACCAACAAACGTGTTTGATGACAATACACACGACGTGGATGTAATCACAATAAAAAATAAAATAATACATTACGTAGGCTAACACGAGTGCTAAATATTACTTATCAACAATCTATAGAGCAACATAGCCCTTATAATACAATATTACAATAACCACAACGAATCGTTCTTGAAACTAGCTGCAAATAATTCTAGAGGCTAACCTAACCGCAAACGATCCCAAACGCTAACCCCACACAGTTTAATACAATTTACTAAATTATCATACCAAACGATAGAAAGATTTGCCAAACACAATATAATTTGCAATCTCCGAGCAAATAACTCGGTTCGTCGAAACTCGTCACGTCGTTGAGAAAATGGCGAGAAGGAAAGAGCAAACTCAGCTCCAGATGGAAGTGGAGACCGAGGAGGAGTGGCAGCAGTTGCTGAGCCGAAAGGGTTTGATCCTCGCGGACGTTTACTCCGAGTGGTGCGGCCCGTGCATCGCGATGGTAAGCACCCTGCGCAACGTGAAGCTGGAGGTCGGCGAGGCGATCAACTACGCAATCGTGAAGAACAACTACATCGCCGATCTCGAGCGATTTCGCGACAGAAGCGAGCCCGTCTGGATGTTCATTCAGGACGGCAAAATGGTGAACCTTCTGCTCGGCGCCAATTGCCCGCAGATTCGAAAGCTGCTCACGAGCGAGATCAAGAGGGTGTTGAACGACGAGGAGCCGGAAATGATGTTGGACGCGAGCGCCAGGACACCGGAGGAGGAGGTCGAGTGGCAGAAAAAGGAAGCCATCAGGTATCACCCGTCCAACGAGCGAACAATAATTTCGTCCAGATTTGCAAATTTTCGTCGTCGTTTGAAATTTTCCAAGTTGAACATCCTTTTATTTGTTAAATGAAGACGGCGCGATAAAGGGGATGAAAGTAACAAAATATAATTGAGTATAAAAGATGTAAAAAAATACGCAGCATTTTAATCCGAGGAGTGAATTACATTCAAATGATTCAAACGATGATAAAAATATACTACTCGTACGTATCATTGTTTGTTCAAGTAGTTCGTTTGAGACAGTGAAACGTAAAGCAAAGGGCAAATTTTATTTGCATCCAACTCTGCGTTAACCACTTGCGCTGGCAGCTAATTGCGGACCATAACGAGCGACCGAACCGTATACAATAATCGTCGCTCTCTTTTCGTACTCGTCGGTATATCACTTAGATAGAAATTATCAAGAATTAATAAATTTATTATCTGTTTTGCCTGGGTTGTACTTAAATACATTTAAAAACTGAGAAAGTGCTTGCAATTTTGAGACAAAAAGTTCTCGACGCGCGTGGCACGTCGTTCCAGCGCAAGAAATTAAACACGTTCGATGGATAACTGGTTTTTGGGAAAATTGTCTGTTGCAAATAAGAAAAGCTATCGAGGAATTCGAGCGTGCGAAGGCGGAGTCTGAGCAGAGAGAAAAGTACGAGGCGTTCCTGGCGCAGATGATATTCGAGCTGAGCGAGATGACCGCTCTGGTTTTCTATCCTTGGGTGTTCAAGGACGAGGAGGGTCGCCACAGGGACAAGTACCAGAGTCCTCCGTACCTCGAGCTGATCAACACACTGTTCAAGCAGAACTACGACGTGCTCGAGGAGCTACGGGTGCAGCTCAACGAGGAAATGATCGAGAGCATGTTCGTCGAGAGTAACGTCGAGATTACGAAAGAACTGGTAGCAGGTGTCTTCCCAAAATAGTCGATACGCTCCTCGAAACTTTCACCTTTTTATTACCTTTCCATCCGTCGAAATTGATCGTAACAAACTGTGCCTTACATTTTACGCAATTTAACTTGCTGCGACGCGAGTTTTGTGCTCCGGTCGTCACGAAAGAAGAGAAAAAATCAAATTGTTTTAGACTGAAAACAAATCTACAATTCGACGATACCAAATGTTTCATCGTTGCTCGACAAATTAAAAAAACGATACTGCTCGAAGCAGGCAACATCGCGAAACCGAAAATGCAAAAGCAAAGTAGAAGAAAAAATTCGAGTTCGGCTGGTTCGAATCAGATCGAATCGGTCGTTGTTTCAATTAATTTCGCGTCGTAATCGTCCGATTATTTCACGTCAGGGTTAACGGATGGCAGAACGATAGCGATGAGATTGAAGGGCAGACGTCCCCATCCGAACTGGCCCGTGCCGTATCCCTTCGAGTGTCCCAAAGGGACTAAAAGGTGTCCGACGCGAGCGATCAACGACGTGGAGGATTATCTGATACATTTGTTAACCAGCACGACGCCGCTGCTTCAGGCTAACGCCGTTCCTTTCTCTCCCAACGAGTCTTACATGGACAGGCACGCGTACGTTCATGAACCCGATCCCGAAGACGAGGAGGACTTCCCTCGCATCCACCCTGCCGTTTGGGTACCAGCTCAGGTATTTTCGAACTTTCGAACTTCAACACTAGTGATCCAGCAAAGAAACGGCCATTTAAATATTTTTGTTGGCTATCTCACAGATAGGAAACGGTGTATTTTTGAAGATTCGAACGGTTCTTAAACGGTAAAGTACATAAATAGAAGATTTTTTGTTTCTTTTACTTTGACGTCTCCGTTGGAAATTTTATACTTTAGTCGTTGGTAGTTCTAGCGTTGAAACAGGAACTCATTCGATCGTGTACTTTTAGTTGCTCGTGATCTAGATTAGATCGATTAATTATTACGCTGTCTGTGGTCAGGTTACGCATCCATAACAATTTGTCTTCCGACTCAGCTCAGATTCCAAAATTTTAATAAACTTCGAGAAGCTGAGGTTACCTCTAGGTTCCTTTGTTGTTATAGTTGTTCGACTATCTAGTTACGTTTCACGATACTGCAGGCGAGAAGCAAAGTGCACGTGTACACGACCCTTTTCTCCGGTTACATGGAGCTAGTGCACCCCTACGAGGAACCGGTGCCACCGTCCCCTTTCTGCGCCTTCAAGTTCCAGTATTCAAAATTCCCGGTTGTTCGCGACACGTGCGCGACACATCCGGACGCGGTGGAATATTTCGGCGCGTTCGAGTTCGACAATCCGCCAATCGCCAGGCGAATGGCATCCAGCCCCGAGGACTTTGAAAGAAAGGTTTTACAACCCTTCGTTTTAATATATCGATAACAACCGACACAAGTTACCATTTTCTTAAATTATTTCTGCGAATGTGTCGACCGTATATGGACAATTCAGCATGCAACAAGTCTGAACGAAGCAAAACTGAGCGTTTAATTTTTCTGTGCGTTTTGTTTCGATTTGTGTTTTTCGTAAATTGACATTTTAGATTACTCGCCACTTTGAAGTTTCAAGCTGAAAAATAAAATTAAACGTACCGCTACAGTCGTCCGCGACTGTGACGATACCACCTTCGTGTTCAAAAATCAACTTCGACACTGAAATTAAATTCTAAATGTATTCAAATTTAAATATGATTCCAATCCCATGATCTGACTACGCGAGGCTAAAGATTGCATTCTCCTTGACGTCTCTCTTCTTCTTTAACCACTTGCGCTGGCAACTGATTGCGGACCACAACGAGTGACCAAACAGTATTACAATAATTCGTCGCTTTCTTTCCGAACTCGTCGGTATGATATCACTGGATAGAAATTATCGAGAAGTAATAAATTTATTATTTGCTTTGCCTTCGATACTTAATTAAGTATATATACTTATTTAAAATATACTTAATAAAGTAAAAAATATATAAAGTAATATAAAGTAATAAATATACTAAATGCTTACTTTACTTGAAATATTTACTTAAAACTGAGAATATGTTACAATTTTCGGACAAAAAATTCTCGACGCGCGTAGCACGTCGTTCCAACGCAAGAGGTTAACGCGTGAAACAGAAACGTAAGGAATTAAAACGGAGAAAATTGGCAAAGGCGAGGTTTCAAACGGGCGCCGAGATATTCGTGATAATCATCCGGAGGATCAGCGAGGATGCTTTCCTGTCGTTCGCCAGCATCGAGCCGTATTTCATCACCGAGGACGATGAAAAGGCCCAAGCGATGATAGACGAATACTTCCCCGAGGGTGTTGAAGACATCAGTCTCGAAATGTTAGAAGAAGAAGAAGAAGAGGAGGAGGAGGAGGAGGAGGAGGAGGAGGAGGAAGAGGAAATGGGAGAGAAAATGCACTATTACGAGGAAGACGATATCGAAATTAAGGACGAGAATAGAGAAGAATTTGCAACCTACAGCTTCGTGTGAATTCTTCAACTTTTCGCTCACTCTTTGCTGATTCGTGAATTTGTCTATTCCAAACGAAAAGGACTCGTCCAATTGTGTGATGGAATTTGAAATGAATAAAAAATTCGAATGCACGATGCACTAAAATGTTAGAATTTTTACAATTACGAGATAATGGACTGAATTTCTAAAATTCAAGATTTCCATGTTTCATTGCGAGTTGTTTAATTCTTTGGTGATCTTTGAATGAAGTTTTCAACGTTTCAGAAAAATATTTGTCGCGAAACTGAGCCGGCAGGTAATGCAAAGAGTATCCGAGCTAGATATATTCGTCGTCGTAAAAATAAAATTGAATCGAGAATGACTGAAAAATAAATAAATAGACTTTGACGAATCGTTCATTATCAATCTCTGATCTTTCAGAAGATGATAATCGAAACTTTTTTAAAATCTCGCTCGGGTGATAAACGTGCCCGTTAACCTCCTTCGTTGTTTTGATTAAATATCCCAAAGGATTAAGAGGAAATAGCGAGCGAACCAAAAATCGTAGAAATTGACTAACATCTGGTTTCGGTAGCTCGATAAAAAATTAGGCGAACTTGACGAGCCATGCATTGAATTTACGACAAATTTAAAACACGACAGTGCGACACGTACGAAACGATCTTGCTCTTCCTCTTCATCTTCCTTGTTTTGATGATCGTTTGGCGACCGTTCTCCCGTTTTCGCGGGTCGCGATGAGAAAATTGGCAGTGATACAGGTGCGTAACGTAACCTCCGGGGCCCGCCGGTTCGGCTGGAATTTTGCCAAACTTACGCAAACGCGTTGCCAACGACAGCGAATATTCAAGTATGATCCGGCTCTGCCAAAACGCGCGAGGAATGGAATCCAAGGGATCGGCCGGGAGGCACAGGCCTCGACCGTTTGAATTATTCGGGACACGATGGAAACTCGATAAACGTTCAAACGCTCTTCGAGTTTTCCAAAGGAAGGGATATCAAATATTTAGTAAAAGATCTTCAGGAATTATAGCTCGTTGGTATTCCATTTTGTAACGTGTAGATTGAGTGTGTATATTATACATAGGTTTAACCATTATGTATTTCATTTAAAAATTTTTTTAAATTTCATTAGCAGCGTAGTGAAAGGGAGATGTTTCGATTTGAATTAGTTTGATACGTAACAATCACAGTGAGTGGTCAATTTGTAGTTTTGTAAACAAGACGCATTCCTGGAGATTTAATTACTTGCGCTGGCAACTGATCGCGGACCATAACGAGTGACCAAACCGTACACAATAATTCGTCGATTTCTTCTTGAACTCGTCGATATGATATCACTGGATCGAAATTATTGAGCTTATATTGCAATTTTGGGACGAAAAATTCTCGACGCGCACGTCACTCCAGCGCAAGAGGTTAAATGATTTTTCTCGTATACGTAAAATATACGTAAACGAAAGTTCATTTCAATGCCTCTGAATGTAATGGAAATTCTGCGCTTTAGTCGTCCGGTAGTTCCAGATAGTCAATCAAAGAATTCCAGCTAGTATCAAGCCTAACCAACTGGTAGCGAAACGCGTTACACACGTACGTGTGTAAACGCTGGAAGCGATCGATCGATTATCGGCCCCGTGGCACGATGAACGTTTTCGCGCGCGTCCGAGAGAAACGATCTTGATCGGCCAAGAGGAAGGAACAAAGAAGAGACGAAACGATCGCTAATAGCGCACAACTGTAATTTGCGCCTTTTTTTCTTCCTTCGCTCCTCTTCCTTCTGCCACGAATGTTTAGTTACGTAACATGCTTGTGCAATAATTGCCGATGTTTGAGCAATTGATCGCCGCCGGCGCTACCGGTGCGTATCGCGCCATGAAAATGAAAAAAGACGAGTGGATCGATCCACGGAAATAGTGGTAACCGCGTTAACTTGGTCGATGATCGGATACATCGAAGAATTGACAGTGGGACTGTCTGTCGGGCAAATTTGATTACACCAAGTTGAATGTCAATTTGTTTTTCACTTCGGGTTTTTTTTTTTTTTTTTTTTTTGGTACGCTTCTGTTCGACAAGTTTGAATTTGTCAATCATCAATTGTCAGGCAGATTAGAAAGGTTTTGTTATATAAACGATATAATTCGTTTTCAGTGTAATTAGAAATTTTCTTCCGCGAAAGTTCAGTGTTTGGGAAGAGTTGGAGACATTCGAGGGTTGCACCTGGACAATTTTCTCAATTTTAACTAATTTGCGCTGGCAACTGGTTCACGGACCATAACGAGTGACCAAACCGTATACAATAATCCGTCGCTTTCTTCTTAAACTCGTCGGTATGATGTCACTGGATAAAAATGGTTTAAATCTTGCATTTTAAATCTAGTTAAAACTGAGAAAATATTGCAATTTTGGGATTACTGTTTGAATTTTTTAATTGACAATTCTCGATAAAATTTATATCTAGAAGAAGATTATAATTTGAAATACAAAATTCTACGTACGCCAACACTAAAAAATCGAAAAGAAGAAGACTTGCGGGAAAAGCTGCGGCTTCGCGTTTAAACGTTGAAATTACGATGTTTCTTTTAAGATGACGAGGCTGCACGGGGCCAAAAATAAAAAACAAAATGGATGAAAATGGTCGATTTAGCTGTGAAGATCCAACTTAGCTGGGGAGTGACTAACGTCTCCTCGGTTAATGGTTCAATTGTTCGGCTCGCTTGGCGAAATTTAGCGAGGACACGCGCTGAAGGGACTCCCGAGCGTTCGTGTGCCGTTTCGCGCATCGGTCGCGTGACAAATTGCCTCGTTAATTCGATCAACGCGATTCAATTTATTCGCGACTGATTTTCCGCTAATCTTCCGCTCGTTTGCCACGTGCTATCGTCGAAACGACATTCTCTGGTAACTGCTCCACTCGATATTGTTAAATGATATTGTTAACCAATTCTGACACTATCGTACTTTGAAGACTTCTTCACCATACACATTAGATAATTTTTTATGATTAGATTACTTTTTTGCACAGCATTTTTTTCTTTTTTTTTTTTTTTTTTTTTGTCCTAAAGTAATGCAACAAAACGCTCCGTAATTTTCCATCTCGAAATCGACACCAAGCAAACAATTTTTGCATTTTCTTCTCCTAAAACAAGCGTTTTTCTGAAACGATCAGCTCTCGGATTGCAGAATAAATTTGCTGCTTAGAATGAAGAAGTTGGCTGCATTTTATGATACACACGTGCATCAATTAGAAAGAAAAAAGAAAAACGCAATTACTTTTCGTCCAACCAAATAAAATTTCGACGAAGAACGTAATTCGTGGCAACGAACTCGAGAAGGGAGGTGTAGGGGAAAGTTGTTGAAACTCGCGAAAGGTCGGTGGAATCGACAGAAAGTTCGGCGTACGAAGAAAGGCCCGCGTACGACTCGCTTGAAGATAAATTTACACGCGACTCCTTGACGCCGATGCCTGGTTCACTGGTACCCTCGTTTTTTTTCCCTTTTGCGATCCCTCTGAAGCGTTCGGGGTCGTTTTCTTTTCACGTGGTCGCAAATAGGAACTCCCCTCCCACCTTCAGGCTCCATCATCGTGCTCGCGAGGCAAAATTAATGGCGTCGGGACGCGACCGAGCGCGATTCGCCGACGCCTGCTCCTGATTTACCGTGTCAAAGTTCACGGTGAACCGATGGAACGGCGCCCCCCCCCCTCCTTTGGCAGCCGCTTTGTCGGTGTGTGTTTGTCTAACTGTTTGTCGTCGAACGATTTCGATTAGGATCATTTCTAATCCTTCTGTCTCTCGTCTCAACAGTCAGAATCAGTGAATTTGTGAAAGCAATGAAGGAAAATGATAGATTCTAGTCTATAACATTGAAAAATTGGTTATAGATTTAATTTAATTGTAATTTAATTAAATTTAATTTAATTTAATTTAATTTAATTTAATTTAATCATAATTTAACTATGATTTAGTTTTGTTAAAATTATTTTAGGTAGCTTAGGTAAAAATTTCTTCTTAGTAATGTAGGTTTTTATAATTCAGCAGTTTTTTATTTTTCTTTCTTTTTCAACGTCTAGAATTAAAAGAATTAAAAAACGGGAAATTTATTGAAATTGCTGAAGGGTGAACTATTCTTAATAAGAGATTTCATAATTCTTTCAATATCAGGATGGTACGTAATGCTAATTTTACTCGAATTATTTAAATAGTTTAGAAGTTTCCAGTGATTTGTGATTCTTTAACTAGTCGGAAGTAGTTAAAGGAATTTATTAAAATTGTTAAAGGAATGAGTTTATAAATTTTGGACTTTATGTCTGAAAGGAAATATGGGCTCGTTGATTTTCGACGAACCCTCCACGAAAACGGTGCCAAGGATCGGTAACGATGAAAACCACGATTGCCACTTTCGTCGTAAAAATCTGCGAAAAGTATTCCAGAAAAGAATCGTAAAAATAGAGCAACCACGATTCTAGAGAAATGATGATTCGTGATTTTAAATTTAAATTCCAATTTTGTCGTATCGTCGCTGTCAACATTATCGAGAATTTGTTACACCATCTTTGAGAAATTTGTTAGACTTTAAAATTTTTAAAAGTTAAATGACCCTCGATTCAATGTTTTATTTTCAATCAGTAATTAAAGCTGGAATTTTGTCGCATTGCCGAAAACGTGGCGTTGTTTCTCAAAAACTTCACACGCGTTCAAATCGCAATAGGAAATATATTGAAAAATATTTCGTTTAATCATCCCGGTCAGCAAACAAGGCAGATGTTAAACACATAGCTGGAACTTTTAATAATAAACTGGAAGAGGGAAAGTATTCGCGCTGTTTATTCCTTGGGAACGTGATCGTGGAACACGTCGCACAATGTTTCTTGTCCGAAGTTGACTCATGATCAGTGGGTCATGCAAAACCGGAAGCGAACGATCGATCCATCAGACGGAAACGGCGAGAACCGCGTACGAAATTAACTTCGTTTCCTTGAATCGAAGTCGTTCGGTGCCTGGCTTTTCTTCCAGAATCCGACGTCCGAAGATCATCAGACCTTTCGTTTCTATACTAAATATAGATAGTTTCTATACTAAATACGTTATATTCTAAATAACAGTATATAAAATGATAATCTCAAAATAAAAATTTCTCCTTTCTGCTGCATTTTCTTAAATGTCCAAATCTGCAATCTTAACGTAACTTTTAATATCTTTATAAATGTTACACTTTAATCGTCAACAATCACAATCTTAACACGTTCCATTATCAATTCATCTCCTTTGGTTTGTTTAATAATACATATTTCAAAATTTCATATTATCAATCTGAGAAGTAATCAGAAAGGCCGCAGTATCGATACTCTTAACCTTCAGAACCAACTGTAGAATGAATCGAGAATGTTTAATTGTAAATAGGGGAAATGTTGTTCGATTCTTCGTGACCAAGTGAAGTGGAAAATCGAGCACATTTGGTTGCAAATGGGAGAACCTTGGAGGGAGGTTCTCGTGTTCCCGGGCGGTAGTGTTCGTTTGCATACCGCACGCACAACTTGCCACAGAAAATTACAGGCTTGGGTACATACCCTACTCGGTGGAAGTCGCGGCTAATCATCGCATCGAGGAGAATCAACAGCTAGAATATCGCTGTTGGCAAGGTTGACGGTTCTACTTGACGCGCGTCTATCCATTACGCGATCCGTAACGAGATGGAAATTCATGGATGCAGTCTCTTTTCTTTTTTTTTCCCCTTTTTCGCTCCATTCGTCGTCCACCTGGCAGTTTTTATGTAAATTTTTGTAATTGGACCCTGTGGCTTTCAGGCGTCAGTCTCGTACTTCTGCGTCCAGCAATTGAAGCTTCCTGGTTCTCCTAGAGACGCATTATTTTGCTATTAGCTTGGCCAGACGCACTTCGAGACTTGTTTCGACAATTCCTTCTTCCTAAATTATTGATTGAACGTTACGCAATATTGGAGAAATTGAATTATTCTTCTTTGAATTTTTTTAGAATTCATTTGGTAATAAACTTAATTTTTAAAGTCAAAGATAAATTTTAAATTTGGAGACTTATTCAATATGAGGAACGATTTATTTTCGCTAGGGTAAGACATTGTGATATATGACCGAGGTTTGAAAATTTATTATAAATATATACAAAGAAACTTGTCTTGTATCAAAATAGAACGCGCGCTAATAACTTTGTCCCGGGTTCAGAGTGACATAACACGATAAAACAATGACACGCTTTCAAATAAAATACGGCAAGAGATGTTGAAACCAAAATCTGCAGCGTATTTATTACCCTGTGTGTGCGGTAATACGGTCGAATTTATGCTTCCGTCACGATCTGCGAAATGTGCCAAAACCCGCACTGACGCACAGGCCAGCCCGCGAGCCATTCAAAATCAAATATTGAAACTGTTCAAGATATTCGTTTTAAACGAATTAACACGTTTTTTGATTAAAAAGTAAAAAAGAAGGTTTCGATAAGAAAATTGAGAAACTTGTCGAAAACTCGTTTTAGAGTCCAAAATACATCACATTGTACAGCGTCGTGTTTAAACGCGTCGTTTAATTAACGCTTTTTTTTCCTTGATGAAAAGGACCTTCGATTAGAAAAAAAAAATATATATATATATATATATATATATATATTTTTCACGATGTTAGCAAATTTTTACGATTCTTTCGTCATCGTATCAATCCAGAAATAGTACTATCGCGTTATACGTAAAATTATCATAGTTTATTGAAATGTAAGATCTAATTTAGTTACTGAAATTTCATTTTGTACCTTGCGTTCGCTGCTCCATGTCAGAGATCGATAATAAAATTAAAAACGAGAAAATTTTCGTGGTTTCCCGCCCGAACGATCCGACGATGCCAGTTGAAATAAAAATGGCCGACACACTCCTATGAGAAATATCTGCACAATTCGAAATCTCCTGGAAACCGAGGGATCCACGGAGGCAGTTGCTTGGTCGATCGAACTCCTCGTTCGCCTGTATCCCAGCCTTAGCTGCCCTACCACCAGCCTCTCCACGTTCGTTTTCATCGAATAGCCTCCAATGATCGGCACTCTATCCCTTCTCGTAGCTGCTTTGCGTCGCGCTAGACACAGCCCTCAAAGTTCGAAGGTCACGGCGAGATCGCCGCTCGTTCAGATACGCCGCCACTGTTCGTATCTACGCGCCAGGCTGGCGCGCGCCCCGGCCGCGCTCTCATTGGTCGCGCCAGTCGGTGGTGGGGAGACTATATAAACGGCTGCGCCTCGCGCATCCGTCAGTGCCGCGCGTACCTCACTTCATTCGCGTCCTTGCTCTTGATGTCTGCTTCTCTGGTATTTCATGTTTCTCGCAACATTTACTCGTTACAGATTAAATCACGTATTCTAGTGTACCGAGTGCTAGAAACAGATACTCTGACGATATTTTCCGACGAGTGGATTTTATCGAAGTCATTCAAACCGGTCGTCGTTGTAGCATGACAGAGAAGCACGTCGGATGAGCGCGTTTTTTCGTTCATGTTGCTCGATTGTGCGAGAGAAAGAAGAAGAAGAAGAAGAAGAAGAAGAAGAAGACAGTGGTTGTTCGCATGTTGGTGCACGGACACGGAGGCGCGTGGACTGTTCGAATGAGCGAGGGAGCGTCGACGCTGGCACGGAACGAGGAGTCGCGTGCCAATTGAAAAAGTGTTCGACATAACGAAGGAAATCGATTGAACGAGGGAACACGTTTTCGTGCTGCCATGACAATGGTCGTCAACAAGATCAACATGTCGTCGTACTCCGCTCCGCGACGCACTTTCTTCTCGGGCCTGCATACCAAGGTAAATACACGAAACGCTCGAAAACATTCGCGCTCGGGGCATTTCCACGAATTTTGCGTATACAAGTTCGGTAGCCTCGGTGATTAGAACTTGACTTTGGCAGAATTTCTTCAGGGACATTTTCAGGGACAGGCGTATCCAGTGTATCGAGACAAAGTTGTAGAAGGTTCAATTGCCTCGTGGCGATCTTTTTTCTGAGCGTAACAACGTACGTTCGTGTTATTCGCGCTTCGAAAGTATCGTCAGGTATCGTTCGTCGCGTACTTTGCTCCATTCTTTTCAATCCTTTAACAGTGCGTAATTTAATCAACGTCTTGCGCTGGAATGACGCACGTCGAGAATTTTTCGCCCCAAAATTGCAATATTTTCTCAGCTTTAAGTATATTTAAATATCACCCAGGCAAAATAAATAATCAATTTGTTCTTAATAAACTCGTTAACAATTTCTGTCCAGCGATATGCCGACGAGTTCAAAAAGAAAGCGACGAATCATTGTATACGGTTTGGTCACTCGTTATGGTCCGCAATCAGTTGTCAACGCAAGGAGTTAATTTAGCAAATACGTATATACGTGATATATATAATATATATATATATATATATATATATATATATATATATATAATTAATACATATGAACATAATAATGTATACATAATTTAGCAAATTGCAAAAGTAATTTAGTTTATATAAATTGCATTTCTGTCGGTTCTGAATCTCTTGTTCCAATTTGGCACATTCATCATTGTCTGAATTCATTATTGTCTGTCGTCGAAATCCTGCCCTCAAAATTCATTCTATACCCGTCACTGAAATTCGTTCAGTTTTTAAAATTTCTGTCCTTCTATTCTATCATCGAAATTCGTTCACGAAGAAATTTTGTCATCAAATTCCACTGTACTCTATCGGCAGAGTTTATCGATTAAAATGTGCTATCACCAAATTGATTGTACCTTATCATTATAATTCTTCGAATTCTGTCTTAAAAATATCGAATTATTTCGTTTACCAAAGTTCACTGTGTTCTGTCACCAAATTAGTTCACTGTTGCCAAAAATTGAATAGATATCCCAAACATGAAACTGATGTACCTTTTGTGAGATTCGCAGTGTTAGGAACATTACATCTATGTAACATTGCTATTCCGTTTTGTTTGCAAGTAATTCGAAAATAAATTCTTGGAACGTAAAAATAGATAGCGATAAATAATATTGAATGACCTACTCCCTCAAATATTCTATTCTGTTCACTCTGTTAAATAGTCCAAATTTTAATAATTTATTACAGCCCTATATAACTCAAAAATACTGTTTAGCTGCAACAGTATTATTCGACACAACTTCTGACAGTGTTATAAATTAAAAACCATGTTACATACATATTCGATCAAGAAGTAAATGAATTTCAACACGACCGTAAACCAAGCACATGTTCCCTGAACAAACAACCTAACCGGTGAAACCGTTAATCCAACGAGCAGGCGAACCAACTGAGCGATCAAGGACACTGTACATACTTATCATTAATTCGAGGTAACATCGTTAAAAAACGGTCAACAGCACTTGAATACCGTTGTTGAAGGATTCACGATTAGGACAGTTACGCAGTTACCCATTTATTTATCTCGCGTGTTTACCGCGCGATGGAATTCCATTTATTATGCGAATCTGTCGACAGCCGAGGACGTGTAACCGAAGATCGGTGTGATTCACGATTTTTCATTCAAGTGGCACAAGTTTGTGCTCTATAAATCGAAAGAAAGACACAGATAGCGGCTTCTGAAAATCTCTGTACTCTCGATGAAAAGTTTCGAGAATACAGCAAATATAATTTATATTGGCAAATTATTTGTTTTATACATTATAAAGGATCGATAGTTGAAAAAAATTTCCTCAGCAAAAAGTTAAACACGATTACTCCCCTAATTACCAAATTAATTTATGCATATATATATATATATATTTATTTATATTTATATTCTTTGCTAATTAATAAAAAAAAGTCGTCACTTTGCTAATTAATAAAGAAAGATTCGAGTTATCGAGTTTCCAAAATTATGCTGTAGGATACGTTGAGATATTGCTCCTGACTCGCGTGAAAAGAGATTTAAACTCGAAGCTGTCTGGTTTGGGAGAGCATTGAGACTCGATGGGAGAAAAAATTGATTCGATACGGCCGGACGTGGTCGTACGTCAGAGGCTTTCTAAGGCTACCTTAGTGAAAATAGTATCGACATGGGCTTGCTTCGTGAAAACGCCCCCGTGCCTCTACGTCAGAACGTCTCTAAAGTTAGTGCTACGTCAAAAGTTTCTCGGAACAAGATTGCGAAGACGTGCAGTAGATTAAAATCCTTTCAGGTTCAATGTACATAGACACACGCGGTAGGATCCTCAGACTGTTTGGAGCTCGATTTTGCGAACAACCTTTGCCTCCGTAGTGATTCATCCCTTATGATACAACTTTTTTTATTAATTAAAACTAGCCCAATTGGATGGACTTCTTTTCGCGATTGATAGAAACGTGACTTTGAAATAATTAATCTTCAGTTTTTCATTCTTAATTTCGCTTGCACAAATGTACAAAAAATAATGGCAAATGGACTATGTCTGCTGATGTAAAATTTTCCATTTAAGAGATGGAAATTTATTTGTGATATAATAATAATGTAAATTGATGTAAATGAAATTTACCGTAATAAAATAATATAAATTTATGTAAAAATTCACGTATAGTGTTATATATTTATATTATTTTATTATACGTCACAAATCAATTTCTGTCTCTCGTATTTTATATTAGCAAATAGTTGAAGAGACTCTTGTTACACTTCAGAAAAATGAAACGGAATTCTAATCTCAATGATAATATCGTAAATATATCATACAATTCGAATGTTAGTTTAATGGCATTCTAGCACACATTTTGTTAACTTAATAACATTCCAACGTGACGATTTACGGAAATACGTATTTACTTAGCACGACGTAAGAATTTTCGAAATAAAATATTCCAAATCACGTCAGACCAGGCATGAAAATATCTCAAACGTTCGCCAACATCATCCTCGTTCATCCAACGAAATTTACACTTTCATCCAATCAGTCTGAACATATAATCAATCGGTTACATTCATAATTCTTCATTGTTTTTTTTATTTTTTAATTTCAAATTCAATATTTAACGCTATACTTTTTACTCATCGGAACAAAGTATTATTTATCGAAATGTGCCAATGTTTGTCCGCGTATAAACGCGTTTGGGCAAAGGTTGCTACACGTACACTTGGCCGAATCTCAAAATCGATTTTCTCGAAAACAACGCGTTACTATAGCCGAAAAAATGTTATTCTTTCTTATTCTTGCGTGTAGAATCGCTCCATGTCTGCTTAGATGTATCACATAGAAATAGAACGGCGCTAAAATTCTTTCTTTTATTTAATATTTTATACTTTAGTATTTTCATTGCCATTAGTTAATTTATTAAATTTATATAACAGATTAAATTTCTATATTTTAGAAATATTAAATTTTATACGTGTACAAATTATTTTAAATTTATTTATATAATTGTGTCGTTTTCGAAGATTCCAGTGCTTATAATTCATGGACGATTTATTAATATATGAAGGAACGTCGTGTCATTTAGGAAGTTTACAGCCCATATTCAATGGTCACGCGCGACCGTGAACGTGACCGTGTTTCGTCGCGAGGTAACATCGTCGAAACGGTGTGGACGGATACGCGTGAAACAATCGTCCAGCCGATATTTTCTTTTCTTTTTTTTTTTTTTTTTCTTTTTCGCTGGCCACTGGCCAAAGTTATTTCAACCGGCCTTTACGTCTGGTAAAATCTTTTCAGCGAGATTCGCGGACCCTCGATGACTTACGTAACTTGAAACCGGGCCGAGTTTGTTAAACCCAGAACCGCGATCTGTTCGGCCAAAAAAAGATTCCTTCCTCGTGATCTAGCTCGTAATCGCGTTTAATATCGTTCCCGTGATCACCATCCCGAATGTTCTTCCAGCCAGGATCAATTTTTATTTGGCAGCTGGATAAACGTGATGCGAGTTTACGTTTGCATTGCAGGATGTTTTCAACAACCTCTTGCTCAGAAAATTGATTTCTCTATCGTTTTATTGCACTTTAAGTTTTACTGCCCCCCGGCAATAGAATAATCTATTTGCATTAGAAAGAAATTTGTATCTGTACCCTTCTATAATTTTCTTCACGGCCGGATTTGTACTTGAAAATTGTACGAGTGTAGCTAATGATAGATAGATGTGATCAGCGTAGATAAAATTAGCCTCGCTCAACTTCCAATGTTTTTTAACACACTGTTTATTATTTTGTAATTTATTAATTATTTTTAATATATTATTCATCATTTTTCTTCTTCTTCTTCTATTTTTCTTTATTGTCGGATCAACAGCGAGATCATTAGCGACGACTGTGCCATTAGATATGTGTGTAGTAGTTTTTGAGATATTTTAATACTCTTTGTATGTCATTTTGAGAAGTCAGATTTATGTTTGCGTTGATTCCGTATTTCTGTCTTTGGGTTTCTGTGGTGTGGCATTCGTGCAGTATGTGGGTTATTGTTAATGGATGGTTATTGCAATGAGTGCACGTGGGTGGTGTAGTTTTTTCGATTTTGTGTTCACGTGTCAGCTTGGTATGACCGGTTCTTAGTCGTGTGATAATTATTCTTTCTCTCCCGTTATTAAAGTTTGGTGCTTGCTGGTGAAAGTCTTGGATACTTTTGTGCAGTTGAGTGCTTTTAATTATTTTCCATGTATTGTTCCATTCATTTTTTGCTACTTTTTTGCAATGGATTATTTATTTGGTCGTCGCAGGGGATTGGAAGATGGTTGCGATTGTTAGTAAGTGAGGTTCATTCATCATTTTTGATACACGAAACAATTGTCAGAAGTACATTATTCATTCACATGTTTAGCTTTAATTTTGTCATTTACGACATACAGTGCCATAAAATGAACATGTTCTGACGTAGTACTGACATACTACGTTTCAAAAAATTCAATATAAAGATGATAGAACGAGGATGTTAATATGATTTGATTTTAAAAATTATTCATTTGCTTGTTATGCAGATCCATCAATTAATTAAAAAAAGTTCAAGTTTTAATAGAATTAAATGAAAGGTATTACATTTCTTTGTGCTTTAAAAAATTTTTTTTACAATAAACGATCGGAGTGCAAAACGAATGTTAATTTTATTCACATGTTGGAACGGTAAAATTTCTTCATCGTCGGAATCAAAAAACTGAAAAATCTCTGCAGAGAAATCGTTTGAATTTCGTTGAAAAATTGGAATCGTTTGGGACGTGGTTACAAGTTTAAAGGGAAGTCATGAAGACGTGAAAACGGCCTCGTGAAACACGTGTCACGACCAACGTCCAATTTTTCTGACGTCGGCAGAGTGAGGCTGGCCGGTTGCATTCGACTCGTTGTCTCGTTTTAAATGCGTCGGATTTAGGTCCCGTTTAAATTTAGCAACGTTTCCCGAGTGTAGCAGGAAAACATTCGCGCGAGATATTCTTCTCCCGCTGTTCTCGTTAGTCTTCCCCTTAGTTCGCGAATCGCATTTTATCGAGAGTGTCGCGCGGCTCGTTCGCGTTTCTTCGCACGTGGTAATTTGTCATTGGCACGGCCGATTTCGAAAAACCTTGCTTTAAAAACGAGACTCCGTCTCGCGGAGGAATAAATTGTCCCCCTTGCGAGAAGAAGATTTTTGACGAAGAAAACATGACATTAGCGCTTGATTTAACGATGCAATTTATTAATACTCCAAACATAACGAATTAGCTCGAGCGAGAATTTCAACAGCACATTTTGTGAGTGTTCTTTTTGATATTAATTTCACTTTCGACGAGTTCGTTCGAGAACAAATTTCAAGAGTCGTGTTAGAATCTCCAGTATTTCTACAATTTGTAGTATATGCTCAAATGTGGTTTATACATCTGATACTCTCCGATATCTGTAACAAATTAGTGGCAAATCTCTAGAAATGAATAAAATCAATTTCGTCTCCACGGGCGAGTGAAAAGAAAACGGTACGGAGGGAAAACGAGAGAGAAACGAACGAATGACGCGCGTATTTAACAAATGATCGTTTGACGTGACTCTAATTTTGTTATACGCAACACGAATACGTCGAGTGTAAGCCGACGGTGCCGGTATTAAATTGAATAACAGGGTGGCTCGTGGCACGCGACGATCGCGTTCATTAAATGGATCCTTCGTGGATCGTTAAAGCGGCATTAATATCAATGTCCTCCTACTAAAAGGAGGCTGCCCGCCTTTCACATTTTGCCCCTCGTACGAGCCACAGCCTTTAAACTGAATTTTGCTTTCACGTGTGTATGTGTGTTTGTGTGTGTCAAAGAAATTCTGGACTGTTTCTGTCAAGAAAATTAACAACTTTACGAATAGTGTATGTATATATATATTTTTTTTTTAATTTTTCGATGCGTGGAAGTTTTAATTTCAAAGGTACAATAAATTAATTAATTTTTTAAATCGAAAGATTAATTAAAGAATCACTGGAAAGATATTTTCGAATGAAGCCAATGTAAAATTACGAATCGGTAGCCAAAGAATTTTTTTGGTTAATTTATTTCGTTTTCCTTTCGTAGTAATTTGTTTCATAGTTCGCATACTTGCTGTATTATTACGTTCGTTGCAAAGAAAGAAATCCATCTGAGGGAAAGTCAATCGGCAATTAGAAATTGATTAATTACAACCCTTGCGATATACACAATTAAAATCGAAAATAGAGCTGGGGATCTGACACATTTATTTTAATAATTAGCGACATTAATCAGCTGGTAATATTACGCAAATATCTGAAGTAAAGTGTATTACTCTGCAGTATTTGATAGATGAAATGAAAAGACTTTCTTTCTGAATTCTACCTTGTAAATTACATTCAAAGAAGTACGAATTTGCACAAAAGTCCAAAGATCTGTTCATAAATATCTTATCATACTATTTGTGCAATTTTATATTTTATATTTTCACGACGACTATTCGAAAAATGGAACCTGGGTAGACCATTAATTTACCTAAGTTGCGTAATTTTTTAATAAATACATAAAAATCCGCGTTCGATTACTGTATATATATTAACAAATTACTACTTGCCAAAATTAACATAAAAATCCAATTTCGTTGGTTATACTGTGTTAACAGATCACTACCCCTATACCAGAAACGTAACATCTTCGGTAGAAATGCAGACTTTACGCACTCTGGCGTAAATAAAAGCGGCCAGAGCTGAACGGGTTAATCGTTCACCGTCTGGTCCACTCTCCAAACGAAACTGCAAAAGAGAAACAGAGAGAGAGAGAGAGAGAGAAAGAGAGAGCTGTTCGTTCTCGAGGACGTCGTAAAAGCGAGCGCGCGAGGCATAAAAGATTCATTTTGTCGGAGAGGTGACCCTGTCGACCCAACATCCGTTCCCTGTGGGCGGCTCGCTCTCTCTTTCTTCCTCTTTCTTTTCCTCCCTCTCCTTTCTCTTTTCTCTGTCCTTTCGTCGCTCGCCACGAGGAGGATCCTCTTGCTCGTTCCCATTACCACCAGCCGTAGTTTTCTTTTTCCGTTCTACCGTGTACGGTTTCTTCGTCTGCCTCTTTCGAGGTGGTGAGCACTCCGAGAGACGGGAGGGGGGAGGGAAAGGGTGGAGGAGCCGCCTCGTTGAGACAATCAAGCTACAGGCGTTGCTCGTTAAGTGTAACTGCTACTAAATTACCGAGAGTTGCAAGTTCGGGGATCCTCCCAGAGCGTGTTCCACCGTTGTGTCAGGGTCTTTGGGGTATTCGAACATTTTTCCAAGATTCTCCAAAATATTCGAATTTCTAATACTCCAATATCTTTGTAGAAATTAGAATATTTTTGGAGTGTTAAAATATATAGCGAACGCTAGATAAGCGTTGAATTTCGTTGTCAGGGTTTTTAGAATGTTGGAACATCTTTTTACCGCTTTTAAATTTAATCTGTTAGTCCCACATTTTTCCAAGATTCTCTAAAATTTATTTTTATTTTTATTATTTGTACGATAGAAATTAGAATATTTTTAGAGTGTCAAGATACATAGTGAATACTAGATAAGCGTTGAATTTCGTTGTCAGGGTTTTTAGAATGTTGGAACATCTTTTTACGGCTTTTAAATTTAATGGGGTATTCTCACAGTCTCTAAAATTTATTTTTATTTTTATTTTTTGTGCGATAGAAATTAGAATATTTTTGGAGTGTTAAAATATATACCGAATGCTAGATGAGCGTTGAATTTCGTTGTCAGGGTTTTTAGAATGTTGTAACCGCTTTTAAATTTAATGGTACGTGTATCTGTAAATTCCGCAAAACACGTTCGTAAATTTTTATTTAAAATACACTGATTGCGAGCGTTAAAGATAAAATTTGGAGAAAACGAATAATTACTCCGCAGACTCGTTGCACAACTGTTCAAGCTTGTTTCAGGAGAAGAAAATGCACGATCTCGTGTTCTTGGCGTCGATTTCAAAGTGAAAAAATCGTCACATTTCCTACAAAATTATCTGATGCGTACATAATGAAGAGACCTTGACTCTTGGAATTCGTTTGCTAAATTCAATTGCTGACGAGGATATCAAATGGTTCTTGTTCGAAAGAAGCACTTTGAGGTAGATTGATGCCCGAATCCAACGAAATGAACACGTCTAAATAAAGTTTCTGTTTCTCATGAAAGAATGATCTTTCATTTGACCCAGATGCAAAGAAAGAAAAAAAAAAAGAAACGCAGTTACTTTCTCGCCAAATTAATAGAACTGGACAGAGAGAGAGAGAGAGAAATCACTGTCTTAGAATTTCCTAGACCTTCGTGATGAAGCGTGGTTCGCGCGACAAGAGACCAGGGCGCCGGTTACTTCCGGTTAGCGTTCAACGTCCGGAAGAGCCCGTACAACACGCCGGCTAAAGCTGAAGCTCGAAACAATTCGTGGAACGTTGTGCATGGTATAGTGTCCGTGTGTATGCATCTCGACGCTTTCACAAAAGCGGCTTGCGCGTGAAAACGGTGAACCGGATGCGTTTAATCTGGCCACAGAGAAACTGGCTCTCTCTCTCTCTCTCTCTCTCTCTCTCTCTCTCTTTCTCTCTGAGAGACGTGACGTAACAGTAATTACGAACGAGCAGACGAGAGAAGGAAGCGACGTGCTCTGGGTAGATGAATGAATCGGCGGGAATGAAAGAATTATTTACGCGACTGGTGATCCCATTAATCCACTTTGCTAAGCGTCTCGAAGTTCGTCCGTGGAATTGTTAAATCGAATCGTTCGTCTGTCGAGAACTCATGAGAAAAGTCTCTCTCCGTGTCTCACGCGAAACTTTTTTTTTTTCACTTACGATTCCGCGAGAGAAGAGAAAGAAAGTTTCTACAAAGTTTGTACCAGATTGGGCAATAAATTCATTCGATCTTTGACAAAGAGTTTGTCTTTTCGCCGAAAAAGAATTACTTGAAAGTTATTTGTTCAAACTGTCATATTTTATGATTGCTCGTGCTATCCCAATTTTGGTAATTTAATAAACTATTCCTAATGTACATAACTCTATATTTCTCTTGTATAACGAAATCTATATAGTAAAAGATAATTTTTTTACTAAATACTCGTAGCGATTGTTCTTCATTATTAAACGATGCAATTTTAAACAATATTCTCTCACGTTCGTTAATGCAATTTATGCAGGCAACATTCTCCAAAATGTACCATTAATACCGTTTCAACAAGAAACCCAGAGTACTAATATTAATTGCAATAGTAGTTAGTCAGTGAAAGAAAAACTTAGAGTATCAATTGCAATAATATGTTACATGTTTTGTTTTATTTAATCAAAGCGATTTATTAATCTTAATTCTTCAATCATATTCCACGAACGATTTTTGAAATCGGCACAGGTATCTCGGCTTTTGCACTCGTGAGCGTGCAAATATTTTCGTACGTCTGTACGACACGTAGCAGTACGTGCTTCGACGATATCAAACAACGTAGTACTACGTTTTCCTACGTTGAAAACAATGCGCTTTCTTTGGTTTTTGAATTGACGTTCCACAACACGTGCGCCATTCTTTCCTTCCTGAGCCACAGATTATTAAGCAAGTATGAAACGGTATTCGTATCTTCTCTTACACGTACTGCTACGTTTGTCAATTTTTTACTATAAAATTTTAAACTGCAATAAAGATATATTAATACTATACTGTGTTGTACTGTACTATACTATACTGTATACTATATTGTACTATACTATACTATACTATACTGTATTGTACTATACTGTATAAAATACTATACTATGCTATACTGTATAAAACACTATACTATATTAATAAAATACTACACTATGCTATATTTATAGTAAAATACTATTAAAATAATTAAAATAAAAGTAAAATATTAATAAAATACTATATTATATTTGATTGATGTTACATTCCCCAAAAATCCGCGAAAGACGAAAAAGCTAAGAACAGAACGTCATCTCTCTCCAACTTTCGTCGCTCCGAAGTCCCCAGCTGACTCTCGACACGATACCGTTGCTCGCGACGAATGACAGGCGAGTAGAAGCGACACAAGTTCGCGCGACCGGTTTCCTCTTCGGCGTCGGATGTCGAGCTGTCTCTCTGGCCCCCTCCTGTCGGTCGATTCGTATTTCTGTTGTCGCAGAAATGTCACGCAGGCCGCGGCCTGCCTTTATCCGCGTAAGCAGAAGCGAAAAATGTCACGCGTCGCTCTCTCGCCGGCTAATTGTAAGATTGCACGTTCGCGAGACAATGGGCAATCACGCGCCTTAGATTACGACGTACTCTGGAGAGTGCACGTGTGATCGACGCTTCTGCTCGACGTTGTTCGTTCACGAATGTTTCCCCTCGTTTATCGGGGAGCTTTTACTTGGAAATGGAGAATCTTTAAACGCAATGTGAAAATTTGGGCGAGAAAATCTGCTCGAATTAAGCATCGTTTCCTCTGTGAAACAGCCAGCGATCGAGCGATATAATTAGAATTTTTAAATGATTCTTTCTTGAGGTAAGACGGTGGTTTTCCCATGTTTCCGAGGGATTCATTCCGCAAAATTATTCTACTCGGGGGCAATTAATTGCGTAGCGCAATTAACACCGGTTTCCTTGGCGTTTATCGCCGCATTTGCATCTAACTTTGTAACAACGAGAACCAGCTTTGTATCCTGTCGTTAATCGGCTTATTAACATCTCAACTATCCAATTATCCGAGTTTTTTCTTTCTCCTCCGTCATCTGTCCACACCGTTACGCGCGACTATTAATCCCCGCTGTTGCTCCTGTGCTTCTTTACGTTGGTTTTTTCTTCCCCACAGTCTCTAATCAACGCCGGCGTTGTGGAAATTTTTATACTAACAGATTTTTACGTAACGCTCATGCTTTACTCTTCTTTTCTCTTTTAATTCGATTGATTCGCGTAGGTACTCGTAGAATCGATCGAACTTCTCGATTAAAAATCTTCGAATAACGAAGAGAATGAGTGAGAATCTTTTAGAAAATTTAAATTTTAAGATTGCATTTTCGCGGTTAGATGTCCATGCTTTTTTTTTCTCTATTTTTGAAATGTTCTCGAGAGCCGGTAAAAATTTATAGATCGTAGTACACGGCGGTTAGCAGATGATAATTAAGATTGCCCATAACCGTTACTAACATTCCCGTAACTGATTTACGACCGTAACTCGCATAATCGTAGAGCCTACGTGCAAACCGTTTGATGATGCAATTGCAAGGGAATAAAAATCCAATGGAAACATGTCCCTCGTCCGCAAATTGGATATTTCCCAATTTTGTTGTTTTCCAACTCATAATTTTTCTAATCAACGGTATGACACTGTAATAATATAAATATAAAATACAATAAAATAAATTATGATATGTACAATGTTCACACGAAATATTCACGAATACTCAAATCTGCAGCAAAATGTTGCAAGTGTTTGGGATCGAGATTTAAAATATTAAAAATTTTTAAATTATTTAATTTATTTAAAATATAGTCGAAGCTTGTAAAGTATCGAAAACATCTTGGAAGAAATGTTAGACAAAAGAGCCTTAATAAAATTTAAAGACACGCGTACAGTTTCATTCACTGTCGACAGTTTGTCACGGTATTATCTCGATTCCCTCGGGATTTCAAAACGAAACTTCAAAAGCCAATTAAAACGAGCGCAAACGAAATGTCGGAGTTCTCCTTTTGGCAGTCTCCGGATTTGGTAGAGTTTCGAATGGAAAAAATTTCGCGAGCAAAGCGTTGCCTTCTCAAACGTAATAATTGCGGACAGAAATAGAGAGAGATAATGGTTGAATCGATTAACTCTTTTAAGGACACACGCTCCTGTCGCATTTTTTTCTTTTTTCTCTCTCTCTTTCTCTTTTTTCTTCCCTCCCCTGAGCACGCGAGCACGTACGTACGTGACACACACGATTGACCATCGCGGCGCCTTTTCGAGCAACGAGGACGTTCTTCGAGACGTCGAGCGATTTATGGAAAGGATTTATGGAGGAAATCTCTAATTGAACGGCTCCGTAAACCCGTTACGAAACCGTAACCGTGTGTTCCCAGTGTGGCCGATTGTTCTGCCTCGTAAAAGCCACCGCTCGTCTTTGCACGGTTTTATTAATAAAGAGGCGTTTCGCTGCCCGCGCAACCTTGCCAACATTCGCCGCCTCTCGTTTCTCTGCGCTCGTTTTTATATTATTTCAATTTTATTTTCGGACAGAACCAGCGAAGAGTAAGACCCTCACTCGTTTGTAATTGCTGTTCCCCTGCAACCTGATTGTTCGAAGTTTGTTATTTTCGTTTGAAGAAAGAAAAAGGGACAGGATGGATGTTTAATTCATTTATCGAGTGCACAGGCGATCATAATCGGACTGCTGGTTTTTGTCTGACAGTGCACGATGTTTTTCGCGATATTTGACGCGTGAACTGTCTCACGTTGTTCAATTTATTTATTTATTTGAAAATCTGCATAAAAATCGTCACGTTCAGTTTCTCTTGAAATTTCGTAAAACTGTAAACTCCCTTTCACGTTGCTTGATATACCAAAAAATAGAAAAATAGAATCGTTGATCTCTAACGCGTGGAATTTTGAAATTTATTTCAATTAAACGCCAATTGAACAAGCCGAGGAAATATTTTGAAATTGATCTCAGAGTGAAAAATTTGCTTCTTCGTACGGTACAGTCGAGGTTTGTGTTACTTTCACAGCGAGAAAAGTGAATTTTTTTGCAATGGATGAAAATTCTCCTTTGCTTTTTGCGCTTTAATCACAGAGCAATCACGCAATTGACTGTGTTGGAGTCAAACAGAAGGGAGAAACGTTGATTACACGGGGCATTAAGGTGTCACGAGGTTTGCTTTGATCAAAGAGGCTGGAATCGACGAGAGACGACCCGCCATAAAAATCTGTCTGTCGCTTCGCTTGAACACCGATCGCTGGATTTCTTTCCTTCTCGAATGGTCGAGAGGTCTGTTTGCCTGTCGGCGACTGATAAATCGACGCCTTCGTGGAGTCTGATTCGATTTTCCTCAGGGATTAATTAGCGTTGATCAGTAGACTGCGTACGTTTGCGCTTCGCAATTTTATACTTTACGCGAAAAAAAATAGAAGCAAGTAAAGAAACTATTTTAAGAAATATTGCAAATATCTAAGCGTTTTATGTTATAACGTTATTCGCGTTATTCTGTACATTTTTGCTGTATCTGTTAATCAAAATAATCAAACAATCTGTTAATCAAAATAATCAAACTTTCAGATTTCTCAAATTTTCGTCACTCTGATATTCATCTCTAATATTCAAATGTCGATAAAACTTTGCAAAGAAAGAATATTATACAACGAGATTTGTTTTCCATCAAACTGTAAAATTATACAATTGAATTTCTTCTTTAAATACAGTAATTCTTGCTCCATTATTTCGCCAGTGTTTTATATGAATACTCAATTTTAAATGCAATACCACTTTGTTATTTTGCTATAGTTGCATTATACATTACTTTTGAAATTACGTTACATTACATATGTAAAATTCTATAAAAGATACTATACTGAATTTTTTTTGCAATTACAATGTATGTAATATAAATAATATTAATGTATGTATAATATAATGTAATAATATAATAATAATATTATTATAATATTGAAAATAATAATAAAAATGTATAATGATAAGGTACATAATATTAATGTACGTGAAACATACAATATAGTCAAAATACTATTCGATTCTCTCCTAAATATAATACCTACTCATTATTTAACCAATTTTCTCCTAAATATGGTACACTTCGCTATTTAACCAATACCACTCGCAACAAAACCATCCAACACGTCCTCAATTGCCCCGCAAACACAATAGCCGTGAACACTCACTTTCCACACAAGGCACACTATCCACTCCATTTTCGAGCCGCGAATCATGTGAACCTCGCCTTATCAAGCAACACTCCCTTTCCAATCTCACCACGAAACGAGAAAACCCACGATGGGTGTCCATCGGTGGCTCGTAAATAAACTCGAATTCCGGTTCTCCGGATCAGCGCGATGTAAGTCAACTCAGTTCAGCCCAGTCTGGCTGAGAGGTCGCGAGAAAAAAAAAAGGAAGAAAGAAAAGCAAAAAGAAAGAAAGGGCGCGACTTTCTGTCGCCGATGTAATCTAGTTTCGTCGTTTTCTGACTGTCGCGTGTCACGCCTCCGCGAAAGCTCAGAAAAACGTGGGCGTTGAAGAAACCCCGAGTCTGTACGTCGTTGCGTTGCAATTAAAAGTCGCTGGCGATCCCTTTCACATTGTAATTTCCAATTTTCTTTTTTTTCTTTTTCTTTTTGAATCGAACTCGAAATCTTTCGAGTCAACTTTCCAATCTCGAGTCGAACTTTAATGCGGACCTTTCTCTTTGTTTGTTTCAGGTGAGTTTCATTTCAATGTTTTCGCCAACCAGACAGAGACCAGCTGTCGAAACAAGAAACAGGCAAAAGTGTCTGTTCGTGAAAGTTAGTTACCTTCGAAATTGCAGGTAAAATTTATTGTTGGTGCGGGATGGTTGAACAAGGATTTTTCTCGACTTGGTGCATGTTTAGCGCACGGAATTATCGACGATCAAAGCGTGTGAAAATTCCTCTCAGAGACGTCAGAAAAGGAAAAAAAGTTGATAATAAAATAAGGAATGCAAACTTTGATTCACTTGCATCTTTAGAAATGTGTAATATGATATGTAGATTAGCAAAATTAGAAATTGGTCATTTTGACCATTTTGGTCTAGTGTTAAAAAAGTTCTAGTGTTAAAAAAGTTCCTCCTGTATAAAATATTGGATCGATCATATCGAACTTTTGGTAATATAATTGTTAATCAAGGTTAATCTTAGTCTTAGTGATATGCTTTAGGGATTATTAAAATCCTTAAAATTATACACTTCTAAAAAGGTCAATATTCATATCATGTTAAATCTGTCCATAACCTATAAAATCTATAATTTGTACAATTTACATCTCTATAATTTATCTATAATGAAATTCATAAAATCTAATTCATGTGAAATTCATATAAAATTCAGAAAATTACGATTTTTACAAGGTCTACAAAAATTATTAAAAAAATTAATTAATTATTATTAATAAAATTTCTACAAAATCTAGGTTAACAAAAATTATTAAAAAAAATTGCTGAGATTTGCAAAATTTCTCTAAAATATCAGTACGACAATTCCCAATATCAAATTCCTCTATACAAAATTTACACGCTTACGAAATCTCGACAAAATTCTACGAAATTTGTCTAAAATTCTACAAATTAGCGATTGAACGAATCAGTGATTCTCCTTATTTCGACAATTTCAGCCACCTTTCAGGTAGTTGAAACTCTCCGCCTGATTCGTCGAGGTGAAGGGAATTATTGAAATCGAATGTTTCCCGCTTCGTGGAAACGAAAATTCGCCGGCGAGCTTCCTCGTTAGGAATTCTGGAACGCGCGTGGAACAGGGAAGTTCCAGGGAATTTCGCGGTGGTCCGCCATCGCGTTGTCTGGTCGTTGTAACGGTGCATCGATCGTTAAGTCCGCTCGCGGTGTACCTACGATCGCTGTACACGTATGGGATGAGCATTCGACTTTCACAGTCGCTGACTCACGTGTTACGCTCGTCGACGCGAAACTCGATCGACGCGTACGTTTTTCCTCCGCGTCGTTTTCCATCCACCGGCGAGACCAGAATAGACGACGATCTTGAAACGTTCACGCAGACGGAGAATATGAATTCCCTCCGATACGGGCGCAATAATTCCGTCGAAAACAGACAATTTGAACCGAGTTTTAGCGAAAATGCTGGAATGACGTGCCACGCGACGTCGAGAATTTTCTGCTCCAAAAATTTGTAACATTTTCTCAGTTTGTAAGTATATTTAAGTAAAACAAAGTAGGGCAAAGCAAATAATAAATTTATTACTTCTCGATAGATTTCTATCCAGTGATATGTCATATTTGGCCTCTCGTTATGGTCCGCAATCGGTTGCCAGCGCAAGTGGTTAAATCTCTTAAATTTGACCAAAGTAATCGCGATTAATCGCCGTGATATTAATAAAAACATCGAATATATGTTCTCAGGGAGCGTAAATATTCGAATATTATATTTTCCATTAAAAAAAAAAGAAAATTCCAAGCCACGTGTTGTTAGAAACATTGGCTCGTCTGAAATCCCCTGAAGCAGGATGCCGTCCAAAAATCGGTTAGTTCAAAGTGGTGAGCCGACGGTGTGTCGTGTAAGGAGTGTCTCTCTGAGTGAGCCAGAGGTGAGAAAAAGGAAAGGGGGGTTCTTCTTCTTGTGCACGCGTTTCGAATTCCTTCGTGACTCACTGGCATTCGCCAAGGGGGCCTCGGTATGGGAATTCGCGTCCTCCCTTCGTGGTGCCCTTCGCGTTTCCACGCCACGAACCCGTCCACCGACGAGAGAAAGAGAGAGAGAGAGAGAGAGTGACTCAACCGAATTTCTTGTTGCTCCCATCCCATTTCTCGCGGATCTTCAATTTCCAGATCGACCGTCTGCACAGTCCGCGACGTATGAATCACTTTGCCGGTGATTCGAAGAACTTGCAAGTAGGCCTGGCGAGTTTCTGGCCATTAAATTGGAGTGTAGGTGAATTTGAAACTTGAGCTTGCAGCTTTGACAAACACCGAATTGCCCTGAAAAAGGTGCAACAGCGTCGACGTAAAATTAAATAAATTTGAAAACTGGATGTACTTCGATTTGATCGAACGTACAATACTAAACTTCGTCTTTATTATTTTCTATTTATCTAATTTTATAATTAACATTGACGGTTAATTCCTTGTGGTTAAATTCAGCAGAAATTTATCGGGGGTTCTGAAATATGAGTTTAGAGTGCATGAGAGACAATCTGGCAAATTTATTTAATTTTGTAATGCTGAACTTTCTCAGGGCAATTTGACATTTGTCAAAGTTATTAAATTGGAGTACGTTCAAATTCACTTAATAATATCAACGTTGTGAAATTGTTGTGATACTACTAATTATGATATACGATAAACTTTGAAAGATGTAAAATATAAATTTTTTATTAATAATTTATTTATAATTAATAATGTATATATTGTTATATAATATATATAATCAATATATATAAATAATTAATAATTTATGCATTGATATTTATAAAAATACAGATTTACAAGGTCTAACAATTATTTCTCTTATCCCTATATTATTGAAACTCGATGGTATCATTATTAACGATGCTTAATTCCTTAACTATGTATATATTTTAAGAATTGTGTTACAAAATGACAAAGCCAAAAGCTAAATTGATCAATTTAATTTCAAGCAAACAGATATAATATTACTATAATACAACAATGTGTTGTAATATGACATGTTGTAATGGTATAATAAGATAATAATGTCAATATAAATTAATTAATTTTAGATCGACATGATTTTCTGCGCAAATATATTTATCACGCGAGACAACTGAATCGTTGACATTGCAGAGTGTTCTAGTGTTCGAAAATTCTGCTTCGATCCGATAGTTATATGATTAATAAAGAATCGTCGAGCCGTTCGAGGGAAAGAGACGCGGTTAACGAAGAAAGAATGTCGAATGACCGTGCGTATTGTGCGTTCGTGATAACACGTACAATACGATACAGAAGCACGTGGCTCGGTATCGTAACGTACGACCTTGAACTTCCTCCACGAATGATTCACAGCCTCAGTCCATTCATCCGGCCGGTTCGTTCATGCCGTGCGTGCTCGTGGCCGCGCTTACGCAGAAAAATACCGGCCGGAATCGGAATTACTCGCTGAATATCTCGCGAATTTATTTTGCACGCACGTACGCACGCGCTTTGAGAGTGTACGCGAGAGGACCGTATCAGTCTGACACTTGAATTCATACATTTTAAGAAGAATATTCACTCTTTATTCATCGAGTTTGTTCGTTTCTTGAAAGTTTCTTTGGATTTTTCAATAGGTTTGATTAGATTGTATTTAATTGCGTGACACAAGTGGTTATTAACGACGATAATGGAGATATCACGTAGATTTATAACGAGAATATTGTGAGATTTATTGATATTTATTAATATATATAGTATTGTGTCCGTTTAGAATATCTTTAACCAGTTGCGCTGGCAACTGAATTGCGGACCATAACGAACGACCGAACCGTACACAGTAATTCGCCGCTTTCTTTTCGAACTCGTCGGTATGACATCGCTGGATAGAAATTATCGAGAAATAATAAATTTGTTACTTTGCTTTGTCTATTTTGTTTTACTTACTGAGAAAATGTTACAATTTTGGAACAAACGTCATTCCAGCGCAAGAGGATAAAATTAGTTTTCTATCGTTGATATTTTTCATTTCATTTAAAAATTTCCTTTAATTTAATTTAGAGTGAGAATTTCTCTATTTAAAGGAAAGATTGTATTCAACGACAGTTTGGTAGTTGTGAATAAAATTTCACTTACAAATCACCGATTCAGATTTAAAAGCCCAGCGTGGTCTGTTTAATAATTCTCGTTCGTCAATATTATCCCCCGATTTTATTTGTAATTTGGAACGTGTGATGATAGAGATCGTAGCGCGTTGGATTTTTGGAAAATGTGCAGTAGTCACTCTTCTTTGTATTTTAGTACGTGTTTAACGCGCAAGCTCGTTTCCTTGTTATTATGTAAAAAGACGTCGCTAATATTGGTCAAAAAAGTTACGTGTCACGCTTCTAATTTGCGCACGAAATGAAACATTTTTTTGTTCTAATCGTAAGAAAAAGTCCGATTAAATCAAAATCAACGTGTCCTCGATGTTAACGTTAAAAATTTCGATGAATGAAAATAAAAGTGGAGATTTAAATTTGAAACGAGCAGACTCGAGATTTGGAGATCTTGGAGCTCGTAGAATACAGAAATGTACAAAACATCCAAGACAGTGTGCACGAATTTCTATTATTTACCATTCTTTTCTCTTGCCGTGCCAGATAATTCATTCTCCCAACAATCGCTTACGCAACGAGGCTCGTAAACCGATTAAAAAAAAAAAAGAACAACTTTGATCGATACGTCTTCCGAGATCAGTGACTCAGCCTCGTTCAATCTTTGTTCTTTGCTGAATCATCCCTTCAAACGTTCTCCAACATCCTACCACTCGATTCTGTTGCGCGCGGGTGATTACGTAAACGCGTTACGACGCGCGATAACAGCCGAAAATAAAGTCTCTCCTATCAGTCTCGAAAGTTTGATGACTAACGCCGTAAGAAAATTTTTTTCTCCTTCCCGACGTCGATGACGCTTTGTTTCTCTGGAGCGGCGTCTCGATTCGTGCGGAACCGGACGACGATTACGCGTTTCTAATGAATTTTCAGAGACGACGAAGCGCCGGCGGGAAGTGAATCACCGATCTCTTCGTGGTTTTTACTCCCGCGAGCGTATCTCGCGTGGTAACACGCGTGCCGCCGTGAGTCATCGATCCGGATCGTGCCACCATCTCTCACCTGCTGCGCCCCTCTTGTTAAAACACCGTTCCTCAACGGCGGTGACTCGTCATTTTGTTTGGTCAGGCCAATTTGCAACACGGATCGCAGAACACGATTCCTCGACAAATTAAAATCACTCGCACTTTTCTTTTAACATCGTTGGTGAATTCTCTTGGTAAATTTCAAAATTTCGAACGAGAGATTTAAATTGCACGGTGTGACATTTAATGATTTTATTTTTATTTCTTATCGTTGATAATTACGAACGCGAGACTCGTCAGATTTGTGCGTGAATTGCAGAATAAGTGTGTTTAGAGTTTTGGAAAAGAATATTGCTGTTAGTTGAAATATTGTATAATAATATACTAATAACGTAATAATATAATAATAATATTATAATTAAATAATAATATAACGTAATAATATAGTAATATAATATAATATATTAAGTTTTTCTTGTATATTCTATGATAATATTCACTTGATCCTCTTGTCAAAACTCCATTCTTCAACGTGAGACTATTATTTTGTTTGCCAAGTCAATTTATACGTGTATCTTATCAATAAATTAAAGATCTGTGACGTGAATATTTAATGGCTCGATGAAAATTATATTTAATAATTTAATAATTAGGAATTTGAAGACTTCGCTCTTGTTGCAATTAATTAAAATATTCCATCCATGATGATATTCACTTGTACGTCTCGTTGAAATTCGATTCTAAAGCCAAGTGAAGTGAGATTTATCTTTTGCTTGCCAAACTATTTGTACACGAGTTCAAAGAAATCTTACGAGATTTAAAAGTAGATAAAAAATGAATGTGTGCTTGGTGACTTAATATTTAGAAATTGAAGAATGCTGAATCTTCTTTCTTTTTCTTTTAACTTTCGACTCCATTCTGTAACAAATTGACGAAGATCGCCAAAAATTCGTTTCAAACTAGATACGTGAAAATCGGAGAAAATTTCGCTATAAATACGATCTCGACGAAATAACAATAAAAATTTCCACTTCCAATTATACAAAAAACTACTCTTCTCCGAAGAATTGGAAATCCTTGAGATGAATGGAAACTTTTATATTATATAGACAATTCTCGTAATGACACTGCAATCGTTTCTATCAAACTGTCAACATCCTGCTCGCCTATATCTAAAACCACCTTTTAACTCAACTAAAGTCATTTGCCTAAGAAGCGTCTGTTTCCATACTTGCCAGAAACTCGCGCGGATAATTCATGGAATCGCGAGTGGAAACGCCACGTTATATTTCCGATTGGTTACGTGATGGTTGACACGCGGTCAACAACTATGTAACTATGACGCTGGAGCATCGAGACGAGCAAATCCATTTCCGCGTAGAGATACCATAAATAGTGGAGGAACACGATAAAAGTGTTGCCTCCTTCCGTTCGCGTTTCACGATCTCGTTATCGTCGTCGGTGAACACCGAACGCGTTTGAGTATTATACAGCTCGATAAAAGGCGTGAATCATCTGTTGTCGTGTCGTGTCGTGAGAAAGAATTCGACGAGACACGTATGCACGCATGTATGTATGTATGTATGTATGTATGTGCACGTACAATCGGCCCTCGTTTCATCGATGCGAATCGTGTCGCGAATGGAAATAAGTTCATGCTCGCGATGATTTCATGTCGTTGGAGATACTCCAAGATCGACATCGCGGTTGGTCCGAGACGTTCGATCGAAACGACCGAGCAGCAAACAGTACGGAATAATTCACGCGGTTCGGAAACGTGAGATCATTGATAACGAAGGTTCTGATCGTTCTGATATATAAGTCCTTAGGATCGTATCAGATATGAATGAAGTGTACACTCGAGCTCGATTTTTCTTTACGTATTGCTAATATTTTCTCTTGCAGGTTTCTTGCGCTCGATCGAAAGAAATTTTGTTTATTGGTATTTGATATAGCAGCGCGTATAGGTTTAATTAATACTTGTTAATATCAATGTATACGTGTTAATTGATTTATACGTTTTCTTTTTTTTTTATGAGCAAGGAAAAATGCACATGAATTTTATTGTGTCGAATATTTATCTATTTGTTTATTTCGGTAATAAACTTAAATGCAAACGAACGATAAAATTTAAACATAGATGTTTTATGTTTTATATTGGTTAGGTATTGGTGTTGGATCGATTATTTTATTTTCCTTTCTTTCAAAGATACTTTCTTCTAAATTAATTGACGAATTGATATCGTGGAATCTAGGTCACAGATAACGGATATTTTTCTATCAGGAAGCTCGCCACTTCGCGCGTCTCGTGAAATTTACTATCGTTCTTCCTGTTTCGTGAAGCCACGATGTGTCACGACTTTCTAATTTTCCCCGCGATACACGCTGTTTCGACGAACTTCATTCGTACGTCACTTTCTAAACTCATCTGAGAAATCAGATCGTTACGAGTCACTTTTGTTAATTTCCAAAAAAAAAAAAGAAAAGAAATGAGAAATTTGAGAAATACAAGATCGAACGTTGAAATTTTTATCTTACAAATTCCAGCTCTGTTGATTTCAAAATTCAAAGGTAACAAAGGACAATAAATGTAGCAATGAAATTAATTGTACCGTAGATAAAACAGTTTTTTCCATATTTGCACATTTGCGATACATGTATACGACGTTCTATGATGATGGTCTTTTACTGTCGTCGTTCTGAAATGAAATCTTCAGCGAATCTTCGATAAAACTGCCAACTTTGAGGATGCTCCTTAATCGAGTTGAAAATCGTTAATTAGTCTGGGAGCAGGCAGTAAACGCGGAGGCACGTTACGTTCATTAAGTTTAAGTATAGTTGCAGCGGCTGCCCGCATTGAAGTGCATCTCGATTTAGACCACGGGCGAGGGCAACGTGCATCTAGGAACATGTAGAGCCCCGCCATGACGCGTGTGCTGCTTAATTTGATCGTTTAAGTGGCCCTCGATGATCCCAATTGCGCTGAATCTATCACGTCTCTTGGATAATTAAAAGTACGCAGCTCGATAAACGCGTATATTTACGCATAATATATCGTCAATGATGGATTAGAATTCTAAAAAGCATTTCTTAACGAGCAGAAATGATGTTTCATTTTTGTCGAGGTATTTTCAATTTGTTCTGTTCTCTCCTTTTTATTTTTTTTTATTTTTTTTTTTTTTATATATATTAATAACGAGTGAGTGGAGATATTCTAAGAGCAATTATCATTAATGGCTTCGACAATTGAAAAATTTGCAGTATCGTTCTCCAAAGATCACCAAGTTGTTTAAAAATTTCTTTTTCACGCAGAAGCCTCTTCGCGTTACACCCTTGCGCTGGCAACTGGGTTCGAGCGACCAAACCGTACACTGTAAATAATTCGTCGCTTTCTTTTTGTCCTCGTCGAGAATGATAGAAATCACTAAGAAGCAATAAATTTATTATTTGTTTTGCCTGAGTTACGTTTAATTATACTTAACAGAATATATTGCAATTTTGGGATAAAAGCGTTAACCTTTCGATTGTTTAAACTCCGGAATTTCTATCCGATTTCACTTCATCATCGATAGTATAAAATTCACGACTCAATGAAATTGCTAAAACTACAAGATTAAAATTAAACTCGAGTACTGCTCAAAGTTAAACTACGAAAATTGTACGCGACGTACAGTTCGGATTAGATGGAAGAAAGAGAATTCCTCGAGAATTCATCGAGCTCTATAAGCAGAAAAGAAAAAGGCATCGTATCTTCTTATAGATCGTTCGAAGGAATGGTTGGCATCCTAATAGAGTAGGGCTGCGGTCTTCGGAACGGTTGGCAAGGTTCGACGCACTTTTCTCTCTCTCTCTCTCTCTCCCTCTTTCTCTGTGAAAAGTTTGACCCAATCGAACCCGAACATATTCTAATCTCGAGCCTTTTAATCTTTGCTCACTCTCACGCGTTATTTACGACGCCATCAGCAGCGTGGCACGCACGATCGAGAACTTCACGCTTTCGTCGTTGTGGCTGAGCAAGCCACGCACAGCTCCCCTTTGACAAATCGCGCCACCTTTTCCTCCGAAAGGGAGATTTGTCACCATCATTGCGCGCGCTTTTCTTGTAACTATGTTGCCAAGTGCAACGATGGTTTATTTGCTCGATGGTGAGCAAGTAGTGCTCGAGACAGTGGAAATATTTGTGTATATTTAGACGCGAGAGTCAATTTAATGAGAGCGTGGTTTAATTAGAAATTCGATGCATTTGATGTCGTTAATTAAATTTAGAGATCGATCGATCAGAATTATTGAAAAATACGTTTGAACGGCATTGTTGTTAGAGTTTTGGACGCGAAGAGTTCTCTCATTTTGTTTAAAAGTCACGTGTGTTCGAAGGCAATGGGAATTAATCGATTAAAATTTGGAGGGAATGGGAATTTATCAGTTGGAGTTCTTTCGAACATTTTTAGATCAGGATTCAGATGCGAACAATTTTTAATTAGAGTGTATCACAGACGCTGAGAACTTAAATTAGACTGATGCGCCAAGGGGGTATAAGACAATTAATCAGAATATTTTAAAAACATTTGATTAAAAAATTCAATACACCAGACATTCTTAACTGGAGATAATTTTTCTCTCGTAGAATAACATCAATCGGACCGAAAATGTACAACGTTTCTCTGTAAGTAACGATGCACTTGCAATTAGGGTAGATTTGAAGGACTCCAAGGATTATTGTCGTTATATCGACATTTTAACGCGGTGCACGAGCACGTCAACTCTCGCTTTAATCGAACGTGATTCTTTCATTCTCGAAACGATTCGTTGAAAAACGGGTTAAACGAGAACACGAGCTCTCGGACATCCTTGACTCGAAAGTGAGTCACCCATGGCGCGAGTTACGCCACTCGTGACACCTAATCGTCATTCTCGAGTCCAAGTTCAGGGGCTTCCGCCGCATATTTTTTAAATATGGTTCCTCCGTTCGTGGAACTTGGCGAGCTATTTTCAGAGAAAAAAAAAGCGGTAAATGACGAGAAATCGACATAACACTTCCCAAGTGGAGAGTCGCGGAATCCATTCTATTACGTATGTACATTTTTAGCGGTGATTCGCACGAATCATCATAAATACAAACAAATCAGTTAGTTACTTGCATAATCGTAAAACGTGAGAACGAATTCTTGTTGCTTCTCAGTGTCAACATTTACGATGCTCGAATCGTTTCGCGAATCTTGGTTTTCATTGATAGAGAGATATTTGTGTTTCTGTATTAAAATACCAATTATAATACATGGAATTATATGAATGCGTACATATTCTAACTAAGTCCTTAGTTCTTCGTTATTCTTTTAATTTATAATTCGTAAGATTCGTTTTAGTACAGTCCAGCTGTTGTTATTTTCGTGTTAACTGGCGGAAGTGGTAGGTCATTAATCTGGCTAAATTGCGATTATCTGTGACAACTGTAATTAATAACTTGCACAAAGTCATTAGTATAACGTGTATGCCGATAATATTATGATACATCCTTCCTTTGGTTTCTCAGTCACAAACTTGCAAACACTTACTATGTTATATGCTCCACTGTAATTTGTACTATATTCTTTGCTATAATTTATATACTTTACTACATTTACTATACTTTCCTGTACTTTACTATAATTTATATACTTTACTATGCTTTACCATAATTTATTATATATATTACATATTTATTTATTTACTTTTTATATTATGTTTATTATATATACTTTACTAAACTCTAGTATAATTTATATACTTTACTATGCTTTACTATAATTTATATACTTTACTATATTTTACTATAATTTATATACTTTATATACTTTCTATTCTATATACTTTACTATAATTCTCTTGGCCCCCATTTTTTTGGTCCCCACTTTTCCTTCCGCGCTAATCACAAACTAAAAATAATAAAATACTAAAAAAATTAATAAAAACAAGCTAACAAAAATAAATAAAATAGCACAATAATACACAGACGTTCAAACGAAAATTTATTTCCAACGAATCGGACGTAATCGATTTCGCGAAACTCGCGCGTCGAAAGAACAACAGTAAGAGGAGCGAGAGGAGGACGAGCAAAACGGCGGCCTCTTAAATAAGTTTGACCGTCGAGTTTCGCGGTAAGGATGTCAATTAGATTCCACGGCGGGAACGTTGCACATCGTGCATCCCTCGTGCATCGTGCCGCTCAATTCACGCCGATAGTACTCGCTCGGCGATTACGTCACCGCCCAATGAATGGACCGACGACGACTACGCTCCGCAGTCCCTCCGATCGCGCGAGTTAGCCTGTTGAATGGCCAAGCGTTTGAACGGCGCCGATTAGTCGATATCCATTCATTCGTTCCCATCGATTCTCCCACTCTGTGGATTCGCGCAAGTCTCGAACGCAAGTCGAAAGAGACGTTTCGAAGATAGATATTCAGATCGTTCTGAATTTCGAAAGGTGGAATTTGAAAGATTGGAATTTTTGAGGGTCAGTAAAATTTTTATTATAGTGTGCTTTGAATAATAAAGGTAACGATTTTATGACTGATAGAAAATATGAAAATGTGAATCTTTGGAATTTTAGTATGTCTTGAAAATACGTTTGCCAATGTGAAAATTTTCGTTATCGTACGAAAAGTGTGCGAAAGTAAAAAGAAAATAATACAGAGGATAGAAATAGGAGACATACTAACGGAGATAGTTGGTAGCGAATTATACACGGTAATTGAGAAAGTACAGAAATTGTAAACATTTATAAAGAATTTATCTTGAATTTTGGTATGTCTTGAAAGTCTTAGGTTTCGCAAAATGTAAAATGTGTCTTGTGAATCTCGTTTCTTGAAAATTTCAATGTGTCTTGGGAATTTTACGAACGTCAGCTAGGATTCATTGGTGTGCTCGTATCGGTTTATGGATTCGTGGAAGAATTAATTAACTCACGTTTGAATATTTCAACGAGAACAATGGTTAATTATTCATCAGCCATCGTGGGTGGAAAGGACGTGCCGAGGTTGCACAGAAAACGTGATTCTGTTCAATCCTCTTTCTTTGGTAAAAGTTCCTTAGACAGAAATTAGAAAAATTGGCTTGTTCTCGAAAATTTCAGAAGAATTTCCTCTTTCTAAAAATTTCTTCGACTACTAGTCAATTTGTTTCTCTTTTCGAGTCGTGAAAAAAAAACCAGCAAAAATATACTCATTTTAACTCTCTCTTGCTCTCTACACGTACATTTATCAATCAAAAATTAAATCTCCCAATAAATCAGCCAGTTCTTCTAAAAAAATTCCTCGTTATCGTTCCTCGCCTAACTCCTCCTCTACACGAATATATTCAGGGCGCGGTGTCGTTCGAGAAAATTCGTGGAAGGAACATCTTCTTGCGGACTACCTTTCCAGAGAACCTATAATCTTCTCCACCTCTTCGATCCATCGATGAATCATTGATTTCTCGGAAGCGACGTTCTCGGTCGCACGAACGCAAACCCCTCCACCTGTTGAAGACCTCTTCTTCGCTCGATCAGGCCAAATGCTCGTGTGGGGACCAGCTGTTATACGAAAATGGAAAATTGAAAATTTCGATGGTATTTCAAGATTCATACCTTTGAGAATATGTAGAACTTTGGTGAAAAAAAAAAAATTGTTTCGCATGCTGAATATCATAAAAAGCACTGTACGATTTTGCGTTTGAAAATTTTATAGAAAATTTTGTATAAAATACAATTTTATATTAAATTTTATATTAAAATACGATTTTATGTTAAATATAAAATTTCATAGTCGCAGCAACGAGACACGATTATTGTCGTCAATATATTGGAAATTTGAGCGCAAATGGAAGTAAAAGCAACAAATAAAATTGAACATTTATCCTTCATTATTATTAATTTTAATATCATTACTTAATTATTAATTCTCGTATTATTTTCGTATTATTATCGTTGTTATTAATTTTAATTGATAACTTGACAAGTATCTTTGCAATTTCTAATTTCTCTGCACACACGTACCTGAATCATATTCATATTTTGCTAACGTAATCATCATACCAGTCTCATTAAAATCCCAATATTTATCTCGTGCAACGAGCATGATGTATTCCTCACAAAACGTATCTACATACATACAACACACAAGTGTTCTCTCTCTCTCTCTCTCTCTCTCTCTACGATCACTCGTTCGTCGACTCTCGTGCCTGCTGATAACACGTCGCCGCCATTGATAACGGGGTATTTGTAGCGATGGGGGCACGAGCGTGGCAGTAGTCTCGCGTCGCGGCTCGCGCCGATCGAATGCCAGTCTCTGTCGATCTACCGAGCGATCTAAACTCCAAATCGACTCGCGTGCCGCGCTGGTGAACGGTTGTTCGCGATCGGCCCGATCACCTTTCGCTGTGTCTACCTACACTTCGATTACGTATCGATCGATCACACCGCCGATTCCGACGATCATTCGTCGATTTAAGTTCGCTTGAATAGCGAAAGTTGATCGCTGCTGATGGTGAATCGTGAAGCGATCGTGGGTGGATCGGGAGTTCGATGATTGTGAAAACCGTTCGAGAGGTGTGAAGGTGAAGATCGAATCTTCTTCTTATCTGTTGCAATCGGTTTCTGTGTTCGGCATTGCGGTCTTTCGCTGTCGCCGAGGTGTCGCGACCGAGATGGCGGCTTGTGTTATGTTACACGTTACACGTTCACCTGCTCGTTACATTCGCGACGTGGCCTGCGTTAAATGAGAATGTAGTCGCTGTTAATAAAAGAAAGTAATCGCTAAGTAATCGTTAATGAGAGTAAGTAATAAAAGAGTAATGATATTTACTCCGGTTGATTCTTCTCCGCCGATACACGAGTTAATCGTAGATTGATTGGAAATAGTTTCAATGAAAAGATTCTTTTCTTTTTCTTTCTTTCTTTTAGGAAGGAATTTATTGTAGAATCAGAAGCGAGGGACTTTATCATCGAACAAATAATTTTAATATTATTGAAACGATTGTTAGTCGTAATTAGTTCTTTGTTTACGAGTTGATCGGTATTTAATTAGAATGCCGCGATTTTTCTGTTTTAAGATATTTATCGTAGAACAAGAAACAAAAGATTCTTCTCGATCGTACAGTTTCTGATCTTGCTGTTCTTTTTCATATTTGTGTATTACACAAAATTATTATTCCGTACATAAATATTCCAATAATAATATAGTTAATACACGCTAAACATGTACAAACATAAAAATGACCCAGGACGAACAGCAAGATCAACCCTTATAATGTTTATAAATTTTGAAATGCTTGAAATGATTAGTTTTCTTAGTGAAAGTACAATACATAACAATGTATCGGATGTTAAACTTAATAAACTATAATTATAACTATAACTAAAAATAAGTATAATTAACAAAAATATATGTATTTGAAGATGAATGCATTCCAAACTCGTCCACCCCTCGTTTGGTGTTGACCTTGCAGGATTTTGATTATTTCGACGAGCTTTAACTTCGATAAGACCGATTAAACGAATTCTCTCTGATTCTTCGAGCATCCTCTCCTCCAACTTATTCTCGTTGCACAGTTGCAAAACGAGGTGCGAAAGCGTCTGGTCGGCCGGCACGTGAGCGTCAATCGAGCCAGGTTTTCGGTCACGGCGCGGCCGTAGTTGCGTAACGTGACGTGCGTGAGCCACTTCCGCATGATCGGCGGCTGCATCAGAAACGCAGTTTCGAGACCGCGGCCACGACAAAAGACGTGCACACACGTGCATTCCAAGCCAGGCGCGCGAACTCGAGGAGAGACTCGATGGCGCGCTGAACGCGTACGTGACTTCCTCCGGCCGGAAACCGGACGCGGCCAAAATCGAAGCGGACGGGTATCGAAAATAATAACCGATCGTTCCTTATCTGCAATCGTTGAGTCTCTTACGACGAATATTATCGCCGCTGATAAGCTTCTCTCTCGCTGATAAAAACATCTCGAGTGCCTTTCTGTTCCTCGCGTCGCACGTACTCTTTCCTCTTTTCTATTTTCTTTTTTTTTTCTTTTCCTTTTTTCTATGGAAAAACGAGGGTTTCTTCGACTTCAAGAGAGTTTCTTCAGCTTTAACCTCTTGCGTTGAATAATGACGTGCCACGCATATTGCAAAATTACAATATTTTCTCAGCTTTAAGTACACTGAAATATGACTAAGGCAAAACAAGTAAGGTCACTCGTTATGGTCCGCAAACCAGTTACTCGCGCAAGAGGTTAACACTCTCCCGATGGGATATTTCAAATGACAGTCGCGCGTAGGGAATATTATTTCTTATGTAGGTTTTATAAATAATAACTGTACAAATTTTTTTACTGTACCATATTAATTTAACTATTGTAATTTTATTGACGTACTGTAACAATCGAAATAACCAATCGACTGATTTCAGACTATCGGGTTCGAATTACTTGAAAGATACGGCTATTCTTGTCAAAATTAACTATTAATTTCTATTTGTACGGTGACAGGCATAAATCTACTTATTTTAGTTGTTTGAATTCTAGTGATTTATATGTAGAAGATTTTGATACGATTGTTCTAGCGTTAACAAGTATTTTCATTTGTTTATTTATATTAATTTTTGGACAACCAAAATCAAGTATTATACGCACATGTGTCTCTCAAGTGTTAAAAATAGTATTGAGTTTCGTTTAGAATTTCTTTTAACGTGACTGTGAAGCTTCAAAATCCTGATTACCATATATATATATATATATACAGAGAGAGAGAGAGAGAGAGAGAGAGAATTTTACTCGAATTTTTAATCGACATTCTTCAAAACGGAGACATATTCATTTCACGCCCTTGGCTCAAAATTCTTTCGAACTTTCGATAAAATCCGACATATTTCAAGGTCGATGCCTTCACCCATTAATATTCCCGAGCATCTATTTCAGTCGGCAAGAACCTTGACCAACACAAATCCAAGATTCACTATAAAATATTCTCCACAGAAATATTCTGCGCATGGCTATATATGTATGTGTCTTTCAAAATACAACACACTCCTCGGTTATTCAAGCTCAAAGAGACTTGGTCGGAATTCCTTCGCGAGGAAAACAGCGTCTCTATTTGAACAGCTGTTCGACAAAGGGATGCTTGTGTATCAGCCATGTGGATCCATTGATCGGTATCGATCTGTTTGCCTCGGTCCTTCCAGCAGGGATCGTCCTGCAATTTCCAATCATGATCAAAACCATGCTTCCCGGCGTACACTTTGCTCTCGACAATGCTTTCGAATTTCCGAGCTCCCTGCCATATTCTATTTTCGTCAGCCGCGAACTGCTCCTTCGTTCAAATTCACCGAAAGCGCAGCGAAAGATCGACTCGACCAGTCGTCAACTTTACGAGATATTTTTAACTCGCGAAAAGTGTATAAAAAAACAAACGAATAAATTTTGATCTTCGTCGTCTTCGTGTTATCGTTTGATAGATCGTATAACCTGGGAAAGAACCAGGCTGTTGGATTGGACTAGAGTGCCAATTGTAAAAATATCCTCGAGTCGAGTTTTCCATCCTTGAAAGTTGCAAAGAGTGTGAAAGCAACTGCCTGACGATCGATTATCGAACCGGCTGGAATATTTTCTGGTGGCAGTGGGTCGAAGCAGATTTATGAATGAGCGTCGACAGGGGACTGAACATGCTGCACAAGCATGGGAGCAGCAGGTCTCACAGCAGCCTGCTGTACAGGGGCAGGGGCGCCTTTCTCAAATCGGTAAGTTCGTTAACACCTCGATGCTCTATGTTCACACGCAGTTTCGTTAACATTGAGAAATCTAAATGATTCGTGAAAACAGACGAATAATTTCACTAGGATCGTGTTTTATCCTTCGTGATCTGAAGCTATTTGCTAAAATGATGATTTTAGTTGCAGTTTAAATGGTTAAGACTTTGTTAACACTTTGTTTGGTCTCTCGATATGAGACAATTATTAGGAGGAATTAAATTATTAAACAAATAGATGAAATCAGAAGGTGTAATAGTCTAATGGAAAAATTAATGTCAAGAATTAATAATTTAAGCAACAGTAAGTTGCACGTTACTTCTAGTTCGTTTCAAATACGATTAATTATTGTTATTGTTTAGTATATTTTATCAGCTATTTTTTTGAAACTCAAAGTTCGATGAAATACAAAAATATCCTGTAATATTCAGAAGTGTTCTGTAAATAAGATTACGAAATGAAATACAAATATCCTTCTATACTATGGTTAATATACTCTTTCTTCACTTGTGTGACCAATATATCATGTATAATACATAAGATTTCCACAAGTTTTAATTTATTGCTTATTATTACTTAATGATATCATTAAACTTCTTAAGTTTTCGAATCCCAAAAATACAATATACAATATTCTTCTGTATACAATGATCTGTTCCTTCCAACTACGACAAACCAACACGTCACATATAATATATAAGAATTCCTACAAGCTTTAATATTTTACTTATCACTACTTAATTGTATCATTCAACGTCTTAATTTTTCGAATCCCAGAAATACAAAATATAATAGTTCTCCAAGATCAACAACGACTCTTTCCTTCCAACTGTGACAAACCAACACGTCACATGTAATATATATAAGAATTCCTACAAGCTTTAATATTTTACTTATCAGTACTTAATTGTATCATTCAACGTCTTAATTTTTCGAATACCAGAAATGCAAAATATAATAGTTCTCCAAGATCAACAACGACTCTTTCCTTCCAACTATGACAAACCAACACGTCACATGTAATATATAAGAATTCCTACAAGCTTTAATATTTTACTTATCACTACTTAATTGTATCATTCAACGTCTTAATTTTTCGAATCCCAGAAATACAAAATATAATAGTTCTCCAAGATCAACAACGACTCTTTCCTTCCAACTATGACAAACCAACACGTCACATGTAATATATAAGAATTCCTACAAGCTTTAATATTTTACTTATCACTACTTAATTGTATCATTCAACGTCTTAATTTTTCAAATCCCAGAAATACAGAATATAATAGTTCTCCAAGATCAACAACGACTCTTTCCTTCCAACCATGACAAACCAACACGTCACATGTAATATATAAGAATTCCTACAAGCTTTAATATTTTACTTATCACTACTTAATTGTATCATTCAACGTCTTAATTTTTCAAATCCCAGAAACACAAAATATAATAGTTCTCCAAGATCAATAACGACCCTTTCCTTCCAACTATTCCAAATCAACTGTGACATACAGCGGTGTAGGAACATCCGCGAGCGCAGTCGAAGTGAAAATTGTACGACTCGAGGAAAAGTTAGGTAGCAATTAGGCAGGTCGCTGAAGACGTCGTTGTCTCGTTATCGGGATCGTAAGTGACACGAGTTCCCTCGTTCGCGCAATTACGCATATTTTCGCAATGAGTGTTTCGGTTTGCGAACGCGCCGAGTGACATCACGCCTCTATTTGCGTAGGTGTCGGAGGGAACTCGAAATTTTGCAAATTAATCTCTGCGCGGAGTCGCACGAGTGACTCATCGATTTCCCAGTTCTTTAATCTTTCTTCCTCGTTCTCTCGTCTCTTCTCGGATGATTTTCGAAGGAAGCTCAGTGCCTCGGTCGGTGTCGTTCATTTACTGCTTCAGTAAAGCAGTTCGTTCGAAGCGTTTGCTTGTAGCTTGAAATTCATACATTGGATCCCATGGTAACAGAGAAGAGATAGAATATATTATCTCGACGAGGGAATAATTCCAGTATGGATCGTCGACCTATCGTTAATTTTAACTTTTTTGTTGGATCTTTGGATCTCTCTCCGCTTTTCGAACTCCCTGTCAAATGGAAACGAAGCGAGAGCGTGTCAATAGTTCTCAGAAGAAAAAAAAAATCTAATTTCTAAACATTACGAGCAATATGATAAAAAGTTAGTCTTTAAAACCTTGATTGGGAGAATTCTCTGAAAGAAGATTCACTGCACGTGTGACTGTCTGGCGACAACACTGTTACGTTGTAAGAGTATAAATAAAAGCTCGTTCCACTTATACTTTAGAATTACACGGAACTTTATTAGAGAGAGAGAGAGAGAGAGAGAGAGAGAGAGTGAGATAACTCTTGCTCTAAATTAAATTTTCACTTGGAATCTCGTGTCGAGCTAACTTCTTGACATAAGGATCTTTTTATATATCATTAATCCTCCTATAACGAGTTATCCGTGTTGAACGAAACTTGGAAAATTAATAAATAAATTTCTTATTAATTTTTCGCTACCGTGTCTTTAATAAAAAGTTTATTTCATTACTAAAGCGGAGGTCTTGTTAATTAAAAAAAAAAAAGGAAATTACAATAGACAGAAATAGCCAAAATTTGAAAAAGCCGCTAAACTATAAATTTACCTAATACTGCAACTATAGACAGTGTGGTCCAAAAATTCGTGCTATACGAGACTTGTCCAAGTTTATTAGGTCGTGCTATATAGGAAAACCGTGTCGTCAAAGGTCACTGAAAGACTGAATGATACGAAACAGAAATAACTTTTACAACAAACACATGTATTTTTAAATTTTTTATTATTTTATTTAGAAATATAATTAATGGATGTTTCTTCTCTCCTTCAGAAGAGAGCTGTTGATCCAATTAGTCCACCATACGTACAAAAACCACATATTTTCAGAACGTTGTAAAACTATACAGTTTTACACTTGTCCGAAAGACTTTCGGATCCACTGGATCCTTGACCTTAGTTGCCTTAACGTAACTAGAGTGACCGACTCGTTTCGTGACGCATTCCCAACGTCGTCACCGTTCTCTCGTCGCCGTTCAAGCGACAAACGAGATCGTCCATCGAGCAATCAAACTATGCACTACGTCACGACCTGCTACATCGTGACGGCGTGACATCATTGCGCTAAAACCATCGCGCGCGCAATGTCACAATCGCAGATACACGCATTCACTCTAGACGTATCTGAACTCCCCTCGCTGTCTGGCAATCGATGCCGAACGGGTTATATGCTTCTGCGAACGTGTTGCTGTAGATTGCAAAGTGTATGTATACACGTATGGAGAAGTTGATTGCAACGAGGAGAGGTCGGCTTCTCTGACCAAGCTCAGATGAGTAATCGGTGTTTACTATTGTGACGACTTCTAATTCGCGCTCGTGATCGGAATAGCGAAGTGATCGATCGCGAGGACAGGTGATTCGGGTCGTCACGATTTCTTTCGATCGTTGTCGCGAATGTGAACGATGCCCAGGGTACGTAGATGAACGATGAATTTTTGAGATGAGCGCGATTGATTGTTATTTATGCTGGCGTGGAAGTGACGACGTTTCAGTTTGATCGTTTTGTTGAAGATTTGTTGCATCGAGAGATTTTCTAAAATAGTGAGATTACCTGATTTTTATCAGATTGATGATCTAACATTCACATTGTTTAATATTATTCACTGGATAATATACGAGTAATAATATTGTGCTTAAGATGCACTTATCAAATTATATCAGATCGATCATAGAAATTGAAATGGCGATTAGTAAACAAAGAATGTTCTATAAAATGTTTCAAAGAAACAGGAAAGAAATGTGGAAGAATACATGAAACAGCGCTTTACAACATTGCACGAAGGTTAAGAAAAACAGCTGTACTTTCTTGATTGCATTGCCAAAAATATTAATTCGTTCCTTGACATCAAATCAAATACGGCAATATTACATGTCGCATTGAAGAAAATTGTTTCTCTTATTTTTCATATCTCAAGTACCTTAAAGTTGAATATTAAAAAGATATTAAATTAATTAAATATTGAATATTAATATTAAATATTAATTAAATACCAAAATTTCTAAGAACGCACAGCGAAGCTTATCTAACGTAACCGCGACAATATATCAAGACCAATGAATCACACGGACTCTCTGCAGGACACATACAATACACTACCACATACATCGTATTAAGTAATCCGACATCGAGTGTTTCGATGTTGATTCAGAACGTTAAGAAACGTCAATGTGACCGTACGTTGTGTCATTCTCTCCGTCTCGAGACAGAAGCGTGTTCACATTTTACGTCGAAGAATGAATGAACTGGGCATTGTGGAAGTGAAAGCGCCAGCGACTGTGAAACCGTGTATGCTTTAATCGAGCTGTTGTAAGCTTCCATGGAAATATGTATTGACCACCAGCTCGAATTCACAAGTGTGAAAGATGGGGACGTTTTGGTTTCTATTATTTCAACTTTCGTGCGTTGGTGAAAGCGAATAGAGAATTCTAGCGACAGTGTCTTGCGTGTCAAGGAAAAATAAAAGTCGATATATAGGATACATACGTCGAAGTAAGTATATGAAAATAAATATTGAAAAGTAGTGAAATATAATATGTTATAAATATATAAATATATTATAATATTAATATTATAATATATGATATATATTATAAATATAATATAATATTAATATATTATAATTAATATTATATTATATTATAAATATATATTTTTATTATATAATATACTATAAATATATTATACAATAAAAAAATATTTACAAAATTCGCGAAATAGAGTGAAATCCTTTACATACCACAATTATGAATTATAAAATTACTACAATTGCAAATTAAAATGCAAAATACTTACGTGTATATGCATATATGTGTACAGGTTCGCAAAAATATTCGATCGCTTGTATCATGCATATTTCATGAGTTATATTATACGAAGGATTTCGGGAACCGTTCCGTCATTAAACACAATCGACTCGAATGTTATTCCAACTGTCGTTTCAGCGGTCCTCTCGAGGAACGTGCGAAAGAAGCGAAGACTTCCTCTTCGAGTACGTTGAGCACGCTGCCTCTCTTCTCTTCTTCATCGTGCGCATTCCACGCCAGTATTCCGACACGGTGGTGACGCAAATCGTATCCGAGCGGTCGCAAACGGGTTAACAGTCCGCTTCTCGGTAGCGATTCGTCTCGTGCTGGTTCTTTGGCTACCGTGTCGTTGCTTCTTGGAACCATTTCCCTCCGCTCACGCGCTCCCCCTCCTCGGGGGAATTCGTGATTGTCCGAATAAAACTCGAGGCTCGAGACCGTGAGGCTCTTGCGTAACCGAGAATGTTGATTGAACGACGATTAAGCGGGGAAAACGGGCGGTTTAATTGCCCGGCGGATGGTCAAAGGCATGATCGGAGAAGTTGCCAGGAGGGAGGATCGAGAAATTGCGCGAGGAATTTCCACGTGCTTTTCGGGAGATCTTTTTCTTCAGACATCGATCGCTGCTCGAGCGCGAATTTTCTTTTATCTTGATGATTTTTTTTTTTTTTTTTTTTTACTTAAAGATTGATTTTTAAATGGGAGTGCTTGGGACGTCGGTAAGTACGGTGCTTAGAGTGTCGGTAATTTAGTATTTTAATATTTGGGAATTTTAACACTTGGTAATTTGGAATTTTTCGACGTTTCATTTCGTTTTATAGAAGAGAATCTTTTGATAATTCTTTAATACCGTAGTTTCTTTGATTGTCCTCTAGAATTTCGTGCGCGTTATAAATTTTGTAGAGGCATATCATTATCAAGAACATGATTTTTATGGAGACATTCGGTTACTTAGAAAATATAAAACAGATGTAATAAATAATTAATGAATTACGTAAATAGATGAATAACTACGAATTAGGATTTAACAGTGACGTCAATATCTTTTTTCTTCTTTTGAATGAAAATTGTATTATTCTAAATTCTATGTTTTTTCACGTGAAAACAAAGATGTAGTCGTGAACTTGCATCTACTACGGAATGTTTGTTGTAACACACGAGAGAGTTTGCACAAGAGTTTGTTCTTCCTTCCACTGTAATCAACGTCTATTGAATAAACAGCTACCGATTATTCAGTATGCGATTGTGTCACCGTGATTCATCCTACAGCCTCTGCTGTAATCGATTCTTATCATCCTCTTTATCAGATTCATATTT